>JAJIBD010022235.1:0-457250 GCA_021461705.1 Cryptotis parvus | reverse complement strand
ACTGCTGAACAACAAATGGGTCATAGAAGAAATCAAACAGGAAATCAAAAGATTCTTAGAAACAAATGACAATGAAGATACCAACTATCAGAACTTGTGGGACACAGCAAAAGCTGTGTTAAGAGGAAAGTTCATAGCTCTGCAAGCATTCATCAGAAAAGAAGAAAGGGCCCATATAAATAACCTGACCTCACAGCTAAAAATATTAGAAAAAGACCAACAAGAGAAGCCCAACCCAGGCAGAAGGAAGGAAATAGTGAAACTTAGGGAGGAAATCAATGACCTGAAAACCAAAAAAACAATCTGAAAGATTAATGAAACCAAGAGCTGGTTTTTTGAAAAATTAAACAAGATCGACAAGCCACTGGCAAGACTTGTAAGGACAGGGAAAGAGAGAACCCAAATAAACAGAATCAGAAATGAAAATGGTGACATCACAACAGAAAAAACAGAAATACAAGAGATCATCAGAGGTTATTTTGAGAACCTGTATGCCACAAAACATGAGAACCTAGAAGAAATGGATAAATTCCTGAAGTCCTATAACCTCCCACGGCTGAAACAAGAAGACCTCCAATACCTAAATAAGCCTATCACCATCGGGAAATTGAAACAGTAATTAAAAGTCTGCCCAAACACAAAAGCCCAGGTCCAGATGGGTTCACTGGCAAATTCTACCGAACCTTTAAGGAAGACCTACTGCCTGTCCTGTTCAAGCTCTTCCAGGAAATAGAAGAAACAGAAACACTCCCAAACAGCTTTTAAGAGGTGCATATCACCCTGATACCCAAAGCAGGGAGAGACAATACAAAGAAGGAAAATTACAGACCAATCTCCTTGATGAACACAGATGCTAAGATCTTCAACAAAATACTAGCAAACAGAATCCAAAGACTCATCAAAAAGATCATACATCATGACCAAGTAGGATTCATACCGGGAATGCAAGGATGGTTCAACATTCGCAAATCAATCAACATAATACATCACATCAATAAGAGAAAAAAAAAACCATATGGTCCTATCGATAGATGCAGAAAAAGCATTTGACAAGATCCAGCACCCATTCATGATTAAAACCCTCCAGAAAATGGGAATTGAAGGAAGCTTCCTCAAGATAGTCAAAGCCATCTACCAAAAGCCCACAGCGAGTATCATTCTCAATGGGAAAAAATTGAAAGCCTTCCCCTTAAGATCAGGAACATGACAAGGTTGCCCTCTCTCACCTCTTTTATTCAATATAGTACTGGAGGTACTCGCCATAGCAATCAGAGAAGAAAAGGACATTAAGGGCACCCAGATAGGTAAGGAAGAAATCAAGCTATCATTATTTGCAGATGACATGATATTATACCTAGAGAACCCTAAACTCTCGACCCCAAAACTCTTAGAAACACTAGATAGGTATAGTAGAGTGGCAGGGTACAAAATCAATACCCAAAAGTCGGTGGCTTTCCTATACACAAATAACGAAAGAGAAGAAAGGGATATTAAGAAATCGATTCCATTCACAATTGTGCCACAGAAAATCAAATACCTAGGAATCAGCTTAACCAAGTGTGTAAAGGACCTATACAAAGAGAACTACAAGACACTGCTTCAAGAAATAAAAGAGGACACGAGGAAATGGAAACACATTCCCTGCTCCTGGATGGGGAGAATTAACATTGTCAAGATGGTAATACTCCCTAGAGCTTTGTACAGATTCAATGCGGTTCCTATAAGGATTCCCATGACATTCTTTAAAGAAATTGACCAAACACTTCTGAAATTCGTATGGAATAACAAACCCCCACAGATAGCTAAAGCAATCCTTGGGAAGAAGAAGATGGGAGGCATCACCTTTCCCAACTTCAAACTGTACTACAAAGCAGCAGTAATTAAAACAGTGTGGTACTGGAATAAAAACAGACCGGTGGACCTATGGAATAGAGTTGAGTATCCTGACACCCACCCTCAAAGACATGATCAGTTAACCTTTGATAAAGGTGCAAAGAGTCCAAACTGGAGTAAGGAAAGCCTCTTCAACAAGTGGTGCTGGGAAAACTGGACAGCTACTTGTAAAAAAATGAATTTGGACCTGTGTCTAACACCTTGCACAAAAATCAGATCAAAATGGATTAAAGATCTCAATGTCAGACCTGAATCCATAAAGTACGTTGAAGAAAATATAGGAAAAACCCTCCACGACATCGATGCTAAAGACATCTTCAAAGGTGAAACACCATTAACAAAGCAACTAGAAGAAAATATAAATATATGGGACTACATGAAACTGAAGAGCTTCTGCACCTCGAAAAGAAACAGTGACCAAGATAGAAAGACAGTCCACAGAATGGGAAAGAATATTCACCCAATACCCATCTGATAAGGGGTTAATATCCAGGATATATCAGGCACTGGTACAGCTATATAAGAAAAAAACAGCCAACCCCATTAGAAAATGGGGAGAGGAGATGAACAGAAACTTTGACAAGGAAGAAATCCGAATGGCCAAAAGGCATATGAGAAAATGCTCATCATCACTAATCATCAGAGAGATGCAAATCAAAACAACAATGAGATATCACCTCATACCACAGAGAATGGCCCATATCCAAAAGGGTAAAAGCAACAAGTGCTGGCGTGGATGTGGGGAAAAGGGGACTCTCATACACTGTTGGTGGGAATGTCGACTTGTACAACCTTTCTGGAAAACAATATGGACATTCCTCCAAAGACTAGAAATTGAACTCTCCTTTGACCCAGCCATACCGCTCTTGGGAATATACCCTGGAAAGCCAAAAACACACAGCGGAAACACAATCCGCACTTTTATTTTCATAGCAGCACGATTCACAATAGCCAGAACCTGGAAACAACCAGTATGCCCGAGAACTGATGACTGGATAAAGAAACTGTGGTACATCTACACAATGGAATACTATACAGCTGTCAGAAAAAATGAAGTTATGAAATTTTGCTATAAATGGATGGATATGGAAAGAATCATGTTGAGTGAAATTAGTCAGAAGGAAAGAGAGAGACATAGAATGACTGCATTTATTTGCATGACATAAATATACTAGGTGATCTTACCGAAAGTAGAAATTACCACAAGCATGTGGGAGTCAGAGGTTAGTTTAGATAGAGAAGGGAACATGTGTGAATAAATGTCTAAAGTTCTGATGCTAACATAGAACTGAGCATTAAATACAGACAAAAAATGCAAATGATGGCTTCTAAGTGTACCGTAGTGCAACCCACAATGTGTGGGAGAAGGAGGAGAGAGAGGGGGAGAGGAGTGGAGATAAAGAACCTGCCATTTAGGCAGGATGTGGGAGGGGGAAGGGAATTGGGGACATGGGTGGTGGCTGGGGGGGCACTGGTGGAGGGCGGGTGCTGGAACACTGTGTGACCGAAACCCCCAAGCGTGAACAGCATTGTAATTGTATATCTCACGGTGGTATAATAAAATGTTAAAAAAAAAAAGTTCCCTGAGCATTGCTGGACATGGCACCTGTTCAAAATAATCACTGTTTCACTGTCTTCCATTCATCATCGATTTGCTCTAGTGGGCCCCAGTAACATCTCCATGTGTCTTGTCTCATGCTAGTAGAGCCAAGGGCATCTGCTTGCTCCAGGAACATAAAGAGCCTCAATCCATTCTGGAATGAGGTCTATAATTGTTACTGGTATTTAGCATATCAAATACAGCACGGGTAGCTTGCCAAGCTCTGCCATGCAGGTAGCATACTCTTATAGTCATCTCTAAGTCCAGCATTTATTGATGAAGCAGGCCACGTGAGCCGGGCTGTGATAGGCTGGTCTGCTGGGTGGAGTTCTGACGAGAGGGAAGTCCGGATGTGGAAAATGGAGGCCCTCATGGAGTGGGGGGGGGGTCGTCTGGCTTGTTGCAAGGCTCTTCTGGGGTGGCGGGCCAGGGCTAGAACCCACCATCCCTCCTGGGCGCCTTGTGAGCAGCTTCCACAGGGAGAGCCAGTAGCAGCTCTGCCCCCATGTCTGTGAGTCCTTCAAAATAATATATTATTTTAATGATGCTGAATTATTATTATATTATTATAATCATTTAATTGTAAAGTAAGTGAAGAGTAGAACCATCATTGAACAGAGCTGATCTCCAAATCTGCGTCTCATTCTTCTCAGGGCCAAAATCAGGTCTGTGGGATACCAGAGCAGAAATGGAATTAGGACACACAGGCAGGAAGTGATAACAGTCTGTGCTCCAACAAGAAGCCTCTAAAGGCCTCAGCGGGACGGTAGTGGACACTATCAGAACTTGCGGTCATGACACTTTCCAGGGAACTCAGGAAGAAGCTGAAGGTCCTGAACCTCCACGAACACTAATACTAATGTGTGGAGTCACCGGGGGAGGGGGGGTGTTGGGAAATAGACACGTGGGCACACAGGTCCAGTAGAGAGACAACATTGAGACAACATTGAGAAAGATGTTGTAATAATATTAATTAACTATTCTTAAGGACAACAGTTGAAGGGTTTTAGGCATTTTGTTGGAGGTGAGGTTTAGTTATTTAAACACATCAAAATCATAATTCCTGGGGCTGGAGAGATAGTACAGATGTTACCGTGCTTGCCTTACACTCAGCTGACCAGGTTCCAGTCTGAACACCACATGTGTTTCCCCAAGCCCGCCAGGAGGAATCCCTTAGCACGGAACTGGCAGTAAGCCCTGAGCAGGGAACAATCCAAGCTCCAATGACTATGGAGCTTGGTAAATATAGTCATAATAAAATAAACTAAATCTTGTCTTTTGCTATAATATGAGAAGAATCAGAGCAGGTGATACTGTAAGTCAGGACAAATATTGAATGATCTCACTCATATCCAAAGAAACAAAGAAAGAAAACAGAAAATGTTTACTAAAAAACAAACCCTTGGCTCTGAATGAAAGCTGACATTACAAGAATGGGAAGGGGGAATTGGGCACCGAAGATGACAGTTGAAGAAGGGAAGAGAAAATGGGGGGTTCAGGGTACAGTAGCAGAGAGATACTGACTTTGGTGGTGGTCGTGGCAATACATATGCTGAAGAGATGTGAAATACATACAGTACTATAAACTAATGCAGTCTCAAGATTCTGAAAGTGAAGCGATCAGAACTGGAGGGATAGCACAGCAGGTAGATATACAGAGATAGTACATCAGGTGGTAGCCTTGCACGCAGGCAACTCAATCTGAGTTCAATTCCATATGGTCCCTGAGCAGTGCAAGGAGTAACTCTTAAATGCAGACCCAGGAGCATCACCAGCTATGGCCAAAACAAACAAATTAGTGGAGGAATCACTCTCTTTCTTCCAGAAACCACTAATCCATAAATGAATTGACCAGCTTTTCACATACTTCCCACAATATGAAAATGTGGCAACATGCAATTAATATTAAGTGAAACTATTATGCTCTATCACACCCTTGAATTCTTTGGAAGAAATTTCAGTGCAACTAGAAACAGCGTGGTGTTTTAGGTTGCTCATTTGTTCTGCAGAAAGAATTTGAAATTTGGAAAAGTAAATATTCTAACTTTCAGGGTCTCTATTCAACCATTTCCCCCAACTGCTGCTTTCTTTCTGGGTGCCACAGCTGCTATTAAAATTTCACAATGAGGAAGAGATGATGAAATACATATCACTCTTGATTAGGCTGTCCACTCAGATAGCTAAAGACAGCATACGTGTGATAATAAAATCTTAAATCTGTGAAAGTAATTGCTTCTGACATCTCCAACTAGGCAGTGGGCTGCCCAGACAGGGCTGTTCAGTCACAAATTTTGAACCTAATGAAGTGAGAAGAACACAGTGTAGATACAAATTAAAATCTACTTGCCAAGAACAGTCAGTATACTTTTTTTGTTTACTTCCTTGTTTTATGTGAAGAAGAAGATATCTGTTAGGAATAATCACCCTTTTATGTTTTAAGTCAACAAGGTGAACCTGCTATTAACCACAAAAAAATGGCTATTCTAATCTGTTACTGAAACCTTTGGCTCATAGACACTATTTTTAGAACATTTTAATGATTATTGGGAAACAGGTGAAATACAGCTGTGAGAAGGTACCTGCTTAAAATAATGGCTAACCATTTATGTTCTTGCTTTGATTTTTTTTTATCTTTTCCTCCAGCACATTCAAAGGTTGTGAAGGCAGAGCTCATATGAGTTGCACTGCTAGTGATCCAGAGCATTTATCTGCAAGGAGCTGAAACTCGAGAATGGCAATATCATAAACTGAGTTGCAATAAAGTATGTAAATAACTAAAACTGGTGAGCGATTCCATGAATTCATTTTCCAACAATCATGTGTTTCATTTCTGATGTGAATTGTTTGTGAGTAACCTTGTTAGCTTTATAATTTTTCTAAACCTCCTACAATGTATGACTCAACCTAAAACCTTGCTCACATTCTTTTATATCACATCTGAGTAAAATAGAAGTTTAAATGCATTTTCTGTGACATAGAACCTTCAATAAGGAAACAAGACATTATTAAACATATTATAGCAATACGTCATCTATCATTCAAAGACCAATTATATTTTGTCAGTTCTAAGCAGACTGCTTGGCTCAAAACAAGCTTTTCTGAGTTCTCTCTGAGAAATCACATGAAAATTCATATAAACAATTCACTTGCATAAGGACAAGTAGAATTCTTTTATAAAAAAAATTTTAAATGTGGATGCAGCTCCTGGGCAATACATTTTCCAAATGGAAAATTAATTATTGTATTGCTAGTGAGAAAGATAGCCTGCTATAAAAAAGGTAAATGGATTGGGGATCAGATTACTTGGATTTGAATCATTGCTCACTATTTTCTATACACAAGGTGGACCTTCATTCAGTCCCTGGTTCTGCATATGGCTCTCTGATCAGGGTGATTCCTAAACAGAGAGTCAGATCTAGGGCCTGAGCACTACAGGGCGTGGTCCAACCCCAACTCTCAAATTAAGTTAGTTTCATGAATGTATGTAATACTCACTTTCAATACTCACTCACAATGAATACTCACTTGCAATACTCACTCATATGGAATACTCACTTCTTTGCAAATTCCAAACTGCACTAGAGTAGGGTAGCCTGGATAGGATCTTGGGTTCTAAGATGGACTTGTCACTTGTATCACTTATCTTCCCATTGTTCATCAGTTTGCTCAAGCAGGCACCAATAATATCTCCATTCGTTGGAAATGAGGTCCATTATTATTACTGTTTTTTGGCATATCAAATACAACACGGGTAGCTTGCCAGGCTCTACCATGGATCTGAGTTCATCCCAGGGGTTGGGGGGGAGTCATTTTTATATGTCAGACCATCATTCATCAACCATCCAGGTCCCACAGGGCAGAGCCCTGGGTGTAGACAAGGCTGTCTGCTGTGCCACATGCCGACACAACTTGGCACAGCAGTCACACCTGCAACATCTTGAGGGGCAAATAAAAAGGACAACAGATAAAAATTAAGAAAAGATGAATAATTTTAACACTATTTATAATAAAATATAAATATATTTTATTTACAATAAGGTGACTACAAGAGTATGCCACCCACACGGCAAGCCTGACAAGCTGCCCATGTTGTATTTGATATGCAAAATACCAGTAACAATTATGTTAGGTCATTCCCATGACCTAATATAATGGTTTGAGTCTCTTTATGTTCCTGGAGTGAGGAGATGCCCTTGGGCTCTACTAGCATGAGACAGGACATATGGAGATGTTACTGGAGCCTGCTCGATCAAATTGATGATGAACAGGAAGATAGTGATAGTGATTTATAATAAAATAATAAAAATTATTATTTTTATTAGTGACATATTAATATTTGTTAATTAATCATGATAAATATACATGCTACTGTCAGTTGTCATTAATGGAGGAAAACTTAGCTTTAGGTTTATAAGAACCCTGTGCTTTCTATAATTCTCCAGTATATAAATGTATTCTGAAATAAAATATTTCTTTAAAAGTTAAATAGCAGCATTAATCCCATTCCTTTTTCAGTGTTAACTTATTAATGATTATGTTTTCATTATAGTCACTAGTGTTTCTGGATCATATATATGGAAGTTCAGTTCTTAGTTTTTTTTCAGAAACCTCTGTACTTGTTTCCATAAATACTGAACCAAACAACATGCTCACTAACAGTGGATAAGGGATCCTTTTCCCCTTCATGCCTAGTAGTACTGATTGTTCCTACTCTTTTGGTGTATACCAATCTCATTGATGTGAAGTGATATTTTATCATTTTTTTATTTGTCTTCTTGATAATCAATGATAGAAGATCAATTTTTCATATATTTACTGACCATCTCTAATTTTCTTTGAGAAATTGAAGAAATTACATTCTTCTCTGCATTTTTGTGGGGGTTGTTTGTGTCTTTATTGTTAAGTTTTTTTGTATCCCTCTGTCATAGACAAGGTGTTGCAGGTGTGGCTGCGGTGCCCGGCTGCATAGGCAGGTGAAAAACAGGAAACAGGCTTATCTACACCCAGGACTCTGCCCCGTGGGCCCTGGATGGTGGGTGGTTGATGGTCTGACATAGGAAAAAGACTGGGCTTCCTGTGATGAACCCAGAGCCACGGCAGAGCCTAGCATGCTACCCATGGTGTATTTGATATGCCAAAAACAGTACCAATAGTGGACCATATTCCCAAGGAATAGAGACGTTACTGGTGCCTACTCAAGTAAATCGATGAACAACGGGAAGACAAGTGACAAGTGACAAGTGATTGTTAAGTTTTATCAGGGTTGTTATATATCTTGCACCTTGGGGGAAGAACGCTGTCACTCTGCTAGTGCGAGCTGTTTTAGAACATTGCATGCCTGAAATTTTATTGACACTGCAAACCACAGTCAACTACAATCATACATATGTATCTATTGTTCAACTCTAATAAAAATTTAAATTTTCTCATGCCATTAAGACAGGAGTCATTGCCATTTTTCCTCCTCGTATGGTAAAATGAATTCTAGCACAATTGCTATTCAACAATCATCCACGCATTCCACAAGATTTCTTTAGTGCCTCCCAACATAGTGTTGGACCCTAACTCTCATGCAGAGACTTTTACTAATGAGAGAGGTGACAAAAGGGAACCCTGGCTTCCTACAACATTTTCTGTAGACCATCTGCCTGAAAGTTTACCCTCGCTTTCAACCTGCCTCTTGCTTCTATACCAACCAGAAATACTTCTGCCCAAATGCTAATTGTGTTGAAATATGACTCAACTTTAGCTGGGATGTTGTTGACAAATGTGACATTGTTGCGACAGTAGTCTAGAAGTACACGTCATCCCTACAGCAATTGTGAAGATATGTGAAGTGTTCTTCTTCACTTGGAAGACACAATCAAAGGACATGAGCTAGAGAACTCAGCACTCAGGTGTTCCTGACACATTTTTTAATGACTGCTATCAAAATGCCAAAGACTACATAACATCCAAATTTTAAGAAATTCTTCCAGATGTAGAAAATTATAAAAATGCTTCTTGTTTTGCTTGTCTATGTTCTCTGATTTTTTACCAACTATAAAGGAAAGGGAAATCTTCAAACAGAAAATTAATCAGACTGAGAGTGAGAAAATTTAAAAAAAAGAAAAGAAAAGAAAAAGTATTTGCTGACTGCCTAGCATGCATTTGACAATTTCTGGTTATAAAAAAGTGTAAAAAAATATAAACAAATATTAATTATTTTTACTTTCAATAAATTTTCAGCCCCACTGTACAGACTTGAATCACTTCACTTGATCACTTAAATCCCGTTATTCATCGATTTGCTTGAGCAGGCACCAGTAACATTTCAATTGAACCCTATCACGTGCCAATGTAGCCCAATGGCATCTGGTTGATTCAGGAATATGAAGAGCCTCAAACCGTTCCTTCAGCGTCTTGACAAGGAAACAGAACAGATTTGAATAGTCAAAAAAATATATAATGCCTTAGAATAGTCACAAGTTCTACTATTTTGTCCTCAAAGATCACAGCAAACATTACTTATTTAACAGAACATGCAATAGCCTGGAAATGTACTACTGTACCCATTTTATGTCTTAGAAAAAAAGGACAGAGAGATCATTCTCTCTTCAACATATCCCAAAGACAACAATGGCAAAACAATTATTTACAGACTATACTCAAAGCCAGGATCATGTCATTAAAGACTGTTCTATACCATGACAATCACTATCACTATCTTCCAGTTAATCATCTATTTGCCATAGCGGGCACCAGTAATATCTCCATATGTCCTGTCTCATGCCAGTAGAACCCAAAGGCATCTGCCTGCTCCAGGAACATAAAGAGCCTCAAACAATTATATTAGGTCACGGGAATGACCTAATATAAATGTTACTGGTATTTGGCATATCAAATACTACACGAGCAGCTTGCCAGGCTTGCCGTGCGGGTGGCATACTGTTGTAGTCACCTCTAAATAAAGCATTTATTGATAAACCGCGGCCGCTAGTGGCCGTGTGAGCCGGGCTGTGATAGTCTGGTCTGCTGGGTGGAATTGTGACGAGAGGGAAGTCCGGATGTGGAAAATGGCGGGCCCCATGGAGTAGGGGAGGGTGGTCTGGCTTGTTGTGAGGCTCAGCTGGGGTGGCAGGCCAGGGCTAGAACCCGCCATGCCTCCCGGGCTCCTCACGAGCAGCTGGGCACAAGAGAGCAAGGAGCAGCTCTGCCCCATGTCTGAGATACTCTGGTTCAGCATACCTGGGCGGATTGAAAAAAAAACTGCTGCAGGGTGGCTGTTGATGATCCAGGCTGTGATAGTCTGGTCTGCTGGGTGGAGTTGTGATGAGAAGGAAATCCGGATGTGGAAAATGGTGGGCCCCATGGAGTAGGGGAGTGTGGTCTGGCTTGTTGTGAGGCTCAGCCGGGTGGCCCATGCCACCATGGCAATATACAACCTCAATTTTGAAAGTTCAACACAAGCATTTCTTTGTGAAAAAATAACTTGGGGCAATAGTACAGTGGGTAGGGTGATTGTCTTTCATATGGTCTACCGGATTTGATCCCTTGCACCCCATATTGTCCCTGAACCAGCAAGGGATGATTCCCTGAGCGCAGTTGAGACTAAGTCCCAAACACAGCTGGGTGTGACCCAAATATAAACAAAACAAACAAACAGCCACAAAAAACAGAAACTTGTAAGAGCTTCACTGAGATCAGAATAAGAACACAAGCATTTTCTGCAGCAGTCAGAACAAGTCAGGTGTGGGAATCTTGTTAACCAGCTCTAGGATCTGCCCTTGAAAGGACTTGGTCATGAACGTCATTCCTGCTGCCTACGTCCCATAATCGTCTTCTTGTGACTGAGCCAGTGAGCTGGTTCCAAGAGTCCAAGCTTGAAGCTGCTATAGCATTCAAGCTCCTCGACTATTCTGCACATTCCTGAAGCGTTACCCTGATAAAGTGTTCACTGATGCACAGATAACGTCAAAGCCAGCAAGGGGGAAACATAACTTTCAGAACCATGTTTCAAGGTCAAATGTTACCCAACTGTGCAAAACCATGTTCAATTCTTGGATTATAAAAATTGCAGATCCAGTTTCTCAAGGTCTCGGGATAAAGTTCAAATTGGGTTGTTTAAAAGAAGGTTCTTATCAACTTTATGAGCAGCTTTCTCCATATTTTAGCCAGATAACTTGATAATATGGGACAACAGGAATTTTTCATTAGAAAAACAATCTTTTCAATAGACCCAGGAATCAAATAGTCACAAGTTCAGAACTGTGGTGTGTTCAGGTGCAGCCCTCACATCTTTCCCAGGAAACACTTCTCCAAGGAGGAGAAGTGCATGCAATTTTACCCCAAACTCACTGAGGAATTGTTTTAAGTTGCCTCTCCCAACATTCATACTCTCTGACCCACTATAGAGTGAAGACATCCTAAAAGGAACTGGTTGGTCCTCCTAAAAGGAACTTTACTCAGAGAAAGGGGTGTGGCCAAATAGTATTTAGGAAACATATACACAAGCTCTTTAACAACTGAACTGGAGCCAACTTGACTATGGTTAGTGAGCTGTTACTCATTTGGTAATTCCTTGCCAAGATTCTTTACCCTAACAGCAAAGTAGGTTAATATACTGAGATTAGTTTGGGCTTAACCCATGCATTATTTTCTTTTTGTTCACCTCTATTCCAAATATGAGAACCAGTCAGGCCAGCCCTGTGTACTGCTGTCCTTGGAGAAATTATTGTTTAAGAAAATTGCTTTAGGCATCCTTGTCCCCTTCCTATCTTTTGCAGTCAGAAATCCTGGATCCCTTAAGGACAGCAAGGAGAACCAGGAGATCACAGAAAAAGGGTGGGGAGAGGGAGAGTGCTTTTGATATGAAATTTGTAGGTCCGGCAGTGTGAGGCTGAGTATTGTCCTGTGAAGGAAACACAGCGGTGGGAATGTCGGTGGAGTAATTATATGTTTTACTTGCTAGTCAGGCATTGAAAATTTGCACAAATTTTCCAAAAGAAATGACTGCCTGATTAATAAAGAAAGCTGAATTCTAGGAAATTCAGGATAGGCAAATACCACCCCACCACACTTGGCATTGAAGCAGCAAAGCCATCTGCCCTGATGGACAGTATGGTATCTCCAATGAGGATTTCAGTAGTAGCTCCAATGCTCTTTCCAGATTTTTAGGTACCATTTTAGCTTTTTTATGACCCAAAAGTCTACAAATGACTAAAACAAGAACTTCCTGCCAGCTATCACAATAAATTATGCCTCTAAATTCTTCTGGTTTTATTTCATGTGCCTTTCCTTTCTGACCATATCTCCACCCCATCCACCCTCCCAGCACAAGGATTCATGCATAGCACATTTTTTGTTTGGGAATGATAGAAGGATTTTTAAATTCCCAATAAAAGAGAATAGTCACCCATAACTACTCAATATGAAAACCATAAAGATTTATCTTCACTTAAATATGCAACTAGAAATGGCAAATAATTTGCCAACCCATTACCTTTTGAAGAATATCCTGGAAAATTTGAGCTGAAATTAAGTGAAACTTTTGCCAAAAGGAACATTTGAATTTGTCTTTATTGAGCTATTAAGCTAATATATTCTCTTCTTTAAAGTTTCTGCTGTGGCATGTTTGATTCAAAGCAATCTTCCAATTGTTTTACCATTAGCTCGAAGCAAAGGAAAATGAAAAGCATGACAAGGCATAAAATTGGCCTTAGCAATATCTAAGCTTGGTTCAGCCGTGACCATTATCCTCAATGCTCTTACAGTCTGAGCAAAACAGCCATAAAATCGGGTTATTGTTTTTAATTTTACAACCCATGATTTATTTTGTTTAACTTCACTGACAGTCTGCCATCCCAGTAAGTGTCTTCAGTTAGGAAAGGAAGCAGCAAATCAAGATCCAGAAATCATTAGTTGTGGCATGTAGTCATCTCATTTATCTTCCTGTATAACTACCATAGAGCAATCCCTGTGATTTTTATTACATAAACTAACATTGGAAATCTTGAAAGAATAATAGCTTATAGAATCAAACCGCTTTAATATGTGTAGCTCCAATTTTTATGGATATGCCCCTTAATCCTAGAGAGTTAGAACCCATGTTCTAGATTTTACTTCATTTTAATTTATTTATATTTTTGTTTAGTAAACCACACCCAGCAATGCTCAGAAATCACTCTCAGCAATGCTTAAGAAACTGTTTGTGGTGCCAGAGGTTAACTAGGGTCAGTCATATGCAAGGTAAGTGCCTGGCCTTCTATACTATCTCTCTGACTCAGTTCCATAAACTAAATTCAAGATTTCCTCTGTCAAAAATTTTAAAAGAGGGAGAGGAAGGGAGGGAGAGAGAAAAGAACACATCTTATGGGCTTATGAGTTTGGACTATGTGTCTTGTGGTTAATGAGACTGGAGCTTGAATATGTGCAAGACCTTGGTCCAGTCTCCATAATTCTTTCACCTACAATTTTCTGGTTTGAAAAGTAAGAATAATAATAGCACTTGTAGCAAAGCATCGTGATAAGGGATACATAACATAATACCCACAAATTAGTTAGCAAAGTACTGGAAATGCAAAACCCTCAGTAAAAGTTTATCACTTTTCATTGGTTTCATTCTTCTTTGTGCATGTGCAATAGTGATGATGATAAATGAATGATTGCTTTGCTAATTGTTAAATAATAAAGCAGTTTTTGTCAATTTTTTAAAGAAAAAACATTCCATTTCCATATTCCCACTGTGTGGAATATTTGCATTTTATAAACCTATGATTCAAAGCAGTCTGGTGTATTACTCTAAACTCATTTTAAGTAAATGAAGATGATATTTAGAGATATCATTTATTCATTCTTCTCTAACCACTTTTTTCTACCAGTGTATAACAAACGGCTCCAAAACCACAGTATTCATCATCTTTCATGTCGTGTCTGAGTCCGGAGTGCAAGCTTGGCCCAATCAGATCGTCATGGATGAAGGGTTTTCAGGAGGTTTCTGGTTAAGGTCACCCTGAGCTGCAGTCAACCAAAGGAAATGGATGGTCCATTTTCAATGTGACTCTCTCACATGGTTGACAAGTTGGTGTTGGCAGATCAAGTCTTCTCCATGGGAGCCTCTCCCGCAGGGCTTCCTAAGTGTTCTTACATAATGCCAGCTGGTTTCCATAGAGTTGCAAAGCCTCTTATGACCTCAGCTCAAAAATCACACCATCATTTCTGCCACAATTTATTAGCCATGCAGGCTAACCCTGATTCAATATAGAAGGGTGCTTTAGAGTGGATGTTTGTGTCTCTCTTAAGTTTCTATGAGGAATAGCAAATGGCCAAAGGCAACAGAACCTGAGAACTGTCTTATAGAACTCAGCCATCCGAGGGCATAAAGTGGGGGACAGGGGGCAGGAGAGGACCCTGAGACAATGGTGCAGGAAAGCAAACTAGTGGAGGGTGTGGTGTTGGAGCATCGTGTAACTGAATCATAGTCAGGATTCTCAATCACGGTGCCTCACTCAAATTTTTTAAAAATCTGTCGAAATCTAATCTCCACAATAAGAAGCTCTGAGAGGTGATTAGGTTGTGAGGCTACAGGATCCTCATAAAGACATCCTCGTATGTCCTTGAGAGATACTTTACCTCTCTGCAAAGTATCTCTCTGCAAAGACCTAGTAAAAAGAAATTGAACCAGTAAAGCAGGGAGCAGGTGCTCACCAGCATAGAATCTGCTGAAACCTTGGTCTTGGACTCCCCTAAGGTGTACAAAAAGGAGACAAGAATCATTAAAGGGCTTCTTGGAAGAATGCTGCCTCTCAGAGTCAGCCTGATCTCTGACTCTCTTTCTTTCTATCTCTCTGTCTCTCTCTTTCTCTCTAACATGTAAACACACCCACATATACACACACAGTCTCTCTCTGTCCCTCTCTCACACACACAATACACACACACACACACAATACACCCCTAAGAACATTCAAGTACTCATGTCATTATAGCATAAGCTCAGTTTCAAGTTCCAGGATACTAGAAACTTGAAACTGAGCTGATGCTATAATGACATATCTAGTGAACTAGATAAAGATGACAATACTCCAATGTGATTTTTAAAATGAACACCTTAATTTAAACATTAATGGACTAAAGGGACATATATCTGCCCCAAAACACAAAGTGGTGGGACAGGATTTGGATAACCACAGTAGATACTCTATATATAAGGGTTAGAACAGGAGATTCAAGGGAATAAATACTCAATGATTACTAGAAGGTCAAAATAAAAATATAGCTGTACTCTGTGCCAAGTCCAAAACTCCTTGGTTCTTTCCAGATCCATTTGAACCCAATAATGACTTTCCAAGGTTCTTGTCCCAAACGTTCTCTCTCCTGCTCTCTCTTTCCTCTCTCTCTCTTCTGGTTCCTCTATTCTTCCATTTCCTCTCCCTCTCTGATGCCTCTGTTTGTTTTATATTTGTATTAGTAGCATTGTTCTACCTTTAATTACTAATCCTATATTAGTAATGTACTAATATATAACACACATCACCTCAATAAGCTAATGGCTTGAAAGAATAATACTCGTTTGTTTTCTCTTAGGGTTTCTACAGATCATAAATTCTGATGTCACTTTATTGGGCTGTAATAAACTACAGATTTGCAGTCTGATGTTCACTGAAGATGTAGGCCATGAAAAACATGACCATTGCCCAAAGCGTAGATTCTAAAAGGACTCAGTGATACGGCTGGCACCTTAAATATCCAGGTGGTCTCAACATGGGAGTGCTTGGGTTTCCACACAACATGGTAACTGGCTTGCACCAGACTGAATTGTCCAAGGAAGCATAATTATCACGATCACGATCACGATCTTCCCGTTAATCATCTATTTGCTAGAGCGGGCACCAGTAATATCTCAATATGTCCTGTCACATGCTGTAGAGCCAAGGGCATCGGCTTGGTACAGGAACATAAAGAGCCTCAAACCATTATATTAGGTCATGAGAATGATCTAATATAATTGTTACTGGCATTTGGCATATCAAATACAACACGAGCAGCTTGCTAGGCTTGCCGTGCGGGAGGCATACTCTATAAACACCTCCAAGTAAAGCCTTTATTGATGAACCTAGCAGCGCATGCGCGAGCTGGGCTGTGATGGGCTGGTCGGCTGGGTGGAGTTCTGAAGAGAGGGAAGTCCGGATGTGGAAAATGGCGGCACCCATGGAGTGGGTGGGGGGTCGTCTGGCTTGTTGTGAGGTTCTGCCGGGTGGTGGGCCAAGGCTAGAACCCACCATGCCTCCCGACTGCCTCATGAACGGCTGGGCACAGGGAGAGCAAGGAACCGCTCTGCCCCATGTCTGAGAGTCTCTGGACCAGCATACCTGGGCCGGATTGAGGAAGAAACTGCTCCAGGGTGGGTGTCGATGATCCGGGCTATGATGGGCTGGTCGGCTGGGTGGAGTTCTGAAGAGAGGGAAGTCCGGATGTGGAAAATGGCGGCACCCATGGAGTGGGTGGGGGTCGCCTGGCCTGTTGTGAGGTTCTGCGGGGTGGTGGGCCAAGGCTAGAACCCACCATGCCTCCCGACTGCCTCATGAACGGCTGGGCACAGGGAGAGCAAGGAACCGCTCTGCCCCATGTCTGAGAGTCTCTGGACCAGCATACCTGGGCCGGATTGAGGAAGAAACTGCTCCAGGGTGGGTGTCGATGATCCGGGCTATGATGGGCTGGTCGGCTGGGTGGAGTTCTGAAGAGAGGGAAGTCCGGATGTGGAAAATGGCGGCACCCATGGAGTGGGTGGGGGTCGTCTGGCCTGTTGTGAGGTTCTGCCGGGGTGGTGGGCCAAGGCTAGGAACCCACCATGCCTCCCGACTGCCTCATGAACGGCTGGGCACAGGGAGAGCAAGGAACCGCTCTGCCCCATGTCTGAGAGTCTCTGGACCAGCATACCTGGGCCGGATTGAGGAAGAAACTGCTCCAGGGTGGGTGTCGATGATCCGGGCTGTGATGGGCTGGTCGGCTGGGTGGAGTTCTGATGAGAGGGAAGTCCAATGTGGAAAATGGCGGCGCCCATGGAGTGGGTGGGGGTCGCCTGGCTTGTTGTGAGGTTCTGCCGGGGTGGTGGGCCAAGGCTGGAACCCACCATGCCTCCCGACTGCCTCATGAACGGCTGGGCACAGAGAGAGCAAGGAACCGCTCTGCCCCATGTCTGAGAGTCTCTGGACCAGCATACCTGGGCCGGATTGAGGAAGAAACTGCTCCAGGGTGGGTGTCGATGATCCGGGCTGTGATGGGCTGGTCGGCTGGGTGGAGTTATGATGAGAGGGAAGTCCAATGTGGAAAATGGCGGCGCCCATGGAGTGGGTGAGGGTCGCCTGGCTTGTTGTGAGGTTCTGCCGGGGTGGTGGGCCAAGGCTGGAACCCACCATGCCTCCCGACTGCCTCATGAACGGCTGGGCACAGGGAGAGCAAGGAACCGCTCTGCCCCATGTCTGAGAGTCTCTGGACCAGCATACCTGGGCCGGATTGAGGAAGAAACTGCTCCAGGGTGGGTGTCGATGATCCGGGCTGTGATGGGCTGGTCGGCTGGGTGGA
This sequence comes from Cryptotis parvus, assembly GCA_021461705.1. Lineage (NCBI taxonomy): Eukaryota > Metazoa > Chordata > Mammalia > Eulipotyphla > Soricidae > Cryptotis > Cryptotis parvus. The sequence goes on along the minus strand of JAJIBD010022235.1, from coordinate 439,195 downwards.
GTTATGATGAGAGGGAAGTCCAATGTGGAAAATGGCGGCGCCCATGGAGTGGGTGGGGGTCGCCTGGCTTGTTGTGAGGTTCTGCCGGGTGGTGGGCCAAGGCTGGAACCCACCATGCCTCCCGACTGCCTCATGAATGGCTGGGCACAGGGAGAGCAAGGAACCGCTCTGCCCCATGTCTGAGAGTCTCTCGCATAATTATCAAGAATATTATATATGCTTGTCTCAAAAATCTCATAAGATTATTTGCACCTGGTGCTGGTAGCATGAGGGAAACTGGGGACATTGGTTTTTGGAAATGTACACTGGTGATGGGATGGGTATTGGAGCATCCTATACTGAAACCCAATCATGAGCAACTTTGTAACCATAATGCCTATGGTGATTCAATTAAAAAACAATTTTTATATGCACCACTTTTCACTCATCATGCAGGCAGAGCCTCATCCACTGGAAAGGTCTGGACCATATCAGAGCATGAATACTGATGATAAGTTGCTCTCTCACGTGCCTTTCCCAAAGAGAAAATTTAATAACACTTTTCCAGTTGTATCACAACATACGTTTTAGACAGTTTAAAAATATTTATTAACAAATTGAGTTTCTACATAACCTTATAAAACCATTATATCTGAGGAGTAACTTTTGTTCATAACCAGGTGTAAGCCTTTGAGGAGAGGTAGACAGTGTTGTCTAATAGCACAAGGTAAACTGATCATCTAGCCAACAGTTGCACACCTGACATCAGCTTGGAATTCATTAGATTCTGGAGTCTATGAGGCCTTATGGATTAGAAATAAAAGTTCCATGCCATTAATTAATGATCCCCCCACCTTTAATGAAGGGATTAAATGTTTGTGTTTCTTCCAAAATTTAGATACCAGATCCTCAATGTAATAGCAGTTGAAGGTAGAGCTTATAAAAGGTGATTGGGCTGTGACAATGAAACACTTTTGAGTGGAACTAATGTGCTGAATACAGAGATTCCAGAGATCTCACTCGCTGCTTCTACCAAATGAGGAGATAATAAGATGAAGTGACCAAAGAAGTGTGTCTTCACCAGACCCCAAATGTGCTGGACACCTTGATCTTGAACTTGCTAATTTCATGTGAGAAATAAATTTACATTATGTATAAATCCTCCAGTAGAGGATTTTTCACAGCAGCTCCAAAATACTAAGATGAGGGTGAATTTGCCTTAGTCAAGTACCCAATGACTTAAAATTTATGGGCTGAATATGCCCTGCCCCAGATATCTCTACATAGGAAGCAAATTATTAATCATTTGACATTTTCAAAACAGACATAAAATATAGACTGCAACATCTACTTTTTTACTTTGGAACATTCGATCTGAGGCAAGATAGTCACATTATACAAACAAAACTATTAGTAGAAAAATAAATTACTTATTGAACGTAGAATCATAGTGAGGGGTTATTTGGATTGACTGCATTCAAGCTTTCAGCCTACATATTTGCATCGCCACTTATGGAATAGACCTACTACATTGGCAAATAGTACAATCCTAGTCCAGGTTGCTGGAAAAAAGACTAATGGTGCTGACCTTTGCCCTTCAACCCTTCCTATAGTCCATAGCTGCCCAACTTCCATGACTCTAAAGTATATCTCTCAACATTTACAGATAACTTTTTTGCCATTCAGACATTTGAAGATAGGGAGCTCACACGAGCTGAAAAGAATAACACATTACAAACAATGTCTGTGGATAAGTGATCGATTGCGAATCTAATAGGAAGTGAGGTGAAAGGTGATGAATATTCCAAGATTTTACTATAAGCATGCTTAGTAAAAAAGTATTCTGATGTCATTTTTGCGAATTATAGTTTTTCAGGCTCAAGGGATGGTGCTCAGCTTTGCAGCTAGAAGGCCCAGTTTTTATTCACTGATGGGCCATATAGTCCTCCATATGTACTACATGGAACTTTCCCCAACAATGAGCCCAGAGTAGCCCCTAAACAGTGCTAGGTGAAGTCCCACCCCAAAAAAACCATAAACAAAGAAACACATAACTATTAAGTTTAATTTAATAGTGGGCAATTAAATATACTAACAGGTAAATTTTCAGTAATTTCCTTCTATTCAAGTTTATATCTCACCTACACAAACCAATTTGGGACCTGAGTTTGGAAATAAGTAGAAATTTCCTTCCACAAACCTGGGTTACATAATGGTTAAGTTTGCCAGATTCAGAGGCAGAAATCAGCCAATTGACCCCGTCTCTCCTTTAGCTCACTACTCTGTGATCTTGGGAATCACTTTTCTTCATATTGCCCTTTTTGCTGAAGATCAGAAAAGATTATCCTCCTTCTAGTTTCTAACCAGAGGTTGAAACTATCTCATGCTTTCTGGATTTTCCCACTATCAATTTAGCATTCTTTTGACTTTCCAATTGAAAGTCATTCTCTGCCCTTTATACACACCCTGACCTTCATACACATCCTGGCTTTTATGCATTTATAAGGGCTCTGGAATCTTTTGAAGATTTCATGCAATTGCTGTTACAATTGCAAAAATGTAGTGACTTTATATTAACACTTCTTTCTCAAAAAGTGATTGTGCGATCTTTAGAATAAATGCACATTACTTTGATACCAGTGAGTATCTTTACTTTTATAATTATTGAACCCACCCCCATAAAACTCTCCTAATTTAAACAGCAAAAATTCCTCTTTTAATTATGTAACTTTGTCGCTGCACCCATTATAGAAGTTGACATAACATCCATTAGCAGGAAACAAAATTCCAGACTACTAAGTATTACTTCATTTGGAAATGTCCATTGTGCTTACCTATTTATATTTTATTGTCACTCTTCCTAGACTATTTTGGACTCCTCAACAGAAATACTAAATTCTCCTCTAAACCTTCCTGTTCTCCATAAAAGATGAGGTTCTGACTCAAGGAACTAGTTAGTAAATATGTCTACATATTGCCAAGTACAAAATTCCTTCATTCACAGGGGCTGTCCATGCAGATCTAAGTGTGTAGTGTTTACACTGAATCTCTGTCCGGTAATCATCCCCACAATTGTGCACCTTCCCAAGGCAGAAATCAGTCAGGTGTGTCCACACCTCATCACTTCCCAACAGCACAATGTAAAGGAGCAGCACCTCACTGGCCTCACCACCAGCAAAGTCGATTCTAATTGCTCAAAACAGATTCAACATAGAACCAACTATTGAATACTGTTGCTGTAGGAATTTCTCAAGGAGTAGGACAGAACACCATAGCACCACCAGTTGTCAACCATTGATAATATTTATACCAAATGAATTGCCTTTTTAAAAATTTGTAAAGTGGAGCATTCAATTTTGGAAAGAAATCTGTATCCTATCCTGGAGTACATAGTTTCTCTTCTTTCATGTTTATTGGGCTCATTCTCTCACTCTCTATATATATGTACATAAGTACTTATGTACAGATACATATATGTACATACTTATGTACATATATGTGCATATATGTGTATGTTTATATATGTGTATATACACATGTATATATGCATATATGTGTGCATACATATGCATATACATTCATACATATATATATATCTTTCTCTCCTCCCTTCCCCCTCCCTCCCTATATTTCCCTCTCCCCTCTCTCTCCTTTTATTAAAAGAGAGAGATTTCACTTGACACACAAAACCAGAAGGACACTCTTCATAAACAATCCAATGAACCAAGTCAGCCCATTTTACAGTTCTCTCCAATATGTCCCAGCAGAAACTCCTCGGAGGCTTTACTATAATGGCTCTTGTCTAAACATTGGGTTTAATTTATTCTGAATCTTATTCAAATGTCAATTTGCACACATAAAGTTTAAATTTCATAACACTCAACCCCCATTAGTTAATGGAAGATCTCATCTCTTGACCTTTCTCTTTAATATCACCACCAAATCTCTTTTGGATTTTTAATCAAATTTTGAGGGAGACCAGGAGCCTATGAGCCATCTGATAATGGAACTGTTTCTCTCTGAGAAAGCTTTACCAGCCCTTGATGAAGGCAGTCAGAGTTCTCAGGGGTAAATCTGTGTTTTCAGTGGAAGTACAAGCAGAATTCAGGTGTAGGGGTTGGGGATGTAAATAAGTAGTGGGCATGAAGAGTTGTGTGTGTGTGCTTGCACACATGCACTAATATGTAGGTATGAAAAATAGATGATGATGGTGTAGAGAAATGGACATAGTTCCCTATCCCATCCTCACAAGCTATTTGCCCTCAATGACAGGAATGTTTCTGGATGATCCTTTTCTCATTTCTCTTCATTATCCAGTACAGTCCCTCGTGTCCAGTAGAGAAGAAATATGACAATATTTTTCTAGCTCTTTAATTTCTCATTCCCTGTCTCCTTCTTGGACAACCCTCCCATAACCAAATCTCAGTGTTTCTTCAGTTAAAATAAAAAATATAGTCATATATAATATTTATTTATTTATATTAGTAAAACAATTATATATTTATAATTTTATTATATAAATGTATAATTTTATAATAATTTATTAAATATAATTGTTTTACTACTAATAAAAATAAATAAAAATTATATATGAGTATTTTACTAACGAAGTACATGTTATATATATATATATATATAGAGAGAGAGAGAGAGAGAGAGAGAGAGAGAGTAACACAATTCTAGATATCTCAATGCAGCTAAGTCTCCATTCAAGTCCAGCTAGCTCTCTGTGTTAAAACAATCTGTCTGTTGGTAAAGTAATTTAATCCTTCGATAAATAATCGTGAACTTTTTAACATGTGCTCAGCAATGAAATAGACTCTGAGGATACAAACATAAATAAGATAAATGAGAGGTGTCTGTGGGCAGTGAACTTGGTGGAAAGGGAAACATACATCAGGAAATGGCAATTGTGATACTGTGTTTGTATACTTGGCTGGAGAGGCAGGGTTTTGATGGAGAACAATAAAAAGAGACTTCGGTACTAACAAGGCTGCAATAGAATTACCCCTGGGAAGGGAGATTTCATGGAAATCAGCTTTAATAAAACTGAGCAGTCTACAGGATAGAAGATTCAGAGTATTTGCAAAGCTCTGCAATACTAAGATGATAGTAAGTCAGGGAATAAAGTATAAAGAGTGAATACTGGGAAGGAATTCTAAAAAAAAGAAACTCGATTTATTTTCCGCCAATGTAATATATTGAGATTCTATTGTTTACATAGTAATTGTTTTTCATGTTCATAATTCCAACACTACATTCATCACCAGTATACCCACCTCCCTTTCTGAAGGACCCCAACGCCCCTCCGTCTCAACACCCTCCAACTCAGTTGTGTGAATAAATTCTCTATGAGGATGCTTTTGGACCTTTGTAACTATGCTGATGGTGTCTTTAAGCCCACATATGAGAGAAATCACTCTGTATCTATCCTCTTCCTTCTAACTGACTTCATTCAGCATGACGTCCTCTAGTTCCAGCCATGTCCCTGCAAATTGCATGATTTTGCTCTTTCTTAAGAATTTTAACTACTTGGGCTGGAGTGATGTTTGAGCGGGTAGGGCATTTGCCTTGCACAGCCGACCCGGATTCTATCCCCAGCATCCCATATGGTCGTCCGAGCACCACCAGGAGTAATTCCTGAGTGCAGAGTCAGGAGTAACCCCTGAGCATCGCTGGGTGTGACCCCCCAAAAAAAAAGAACTTTAACTACTTAAAGTTTCGTCTTCTTTGAACCAAGTGAAAGAAACATACAGTTATTTTGCTGCTGCTTTGTTTCCGGAAAAAAAATACCCTAGGGCACTCAAGAGCTGTAGTGAGGAGAATCAGACTCAGGCTTAAATGTGCAAAGTCTGTGCCCTACTATTGGAGATACACTCAAGCCAGAATGTGCTTTTTTGAAAAAAAAACATTCTAGACCATTCTTAGTCGATTTTAATCTAAGAAACACTGAACTAAATCAAACAAAGCTAAATGAGATACCTTCAAGAGTTTTTGGACTTGGCCTAAAATAAATGGGAGCCCTGTTAGGCAAGGCCGTGACATGCTTCTAATGTGTGTTTTGATGGCTCACAAGAGAAACAATTTATAGAAGGAGCAAATTGAACAGCAGAGGGATCGCTCAACCTATTTTTAGCTGTGATCTTTAGGTTGAAGTCCAAGATTTCAGAATATTTAAATATAATGATTACCAAATTATGTGCCCAACTGATACCCTAGCCAATTACTTTCTCAATTCATGTCAGTCTACTTGATCAACTATCCCCTTTGGCTAGAACTGAGAGATTTCCCAGGATGTGTAATTTCAGTGCTAACGGCAGGAAAGTCTAGGCAAACCGAATGGGTTGGTTACCCAACAATAATCAAGGGGGAAAAAATTCATAATTAAATTCCAGGTCACACAAAGTTCTCAATAGACTGAGTTTGTTTTCTAATTCTGAGATAGACTTTAAGAAACCTAACCTTTTGAAAGTAAAATGTAAGAAGATATTAAGAAGAACAGAATTGAAATAATCATTCATACTTTAAAAAATAACCCCAAGAAAACTGTTTTCCTGAATGCAAATTTAAAACAGAAACAAAAATCCTGGCAGAGCTTTATGATTTGTAAGAGCCGAGGCTCTCAAGCATGTTTTGCAATCAGAAGAGAGGTGTGCAATGAGGAAGTAGTTTTTACTACTTGTAATTAAGGACTGAATTTGTAAATGATTTACTCTTAAAATACAGAAAATATTACCTCATTTGCATTCTGCTATACTTTATTAAGTAGAAAAGAAAAATGGTAAAATAGTACATTTTTTGCCAGGAAAAGCAATCACCAAGTACACTGTAGAATTTGTCCTAAATGGAAAAATACATTTTATCTACCACTGTTGCATGAAAATAAAACAAGAAAGTGAAGTGTGATTTGAGTGATAAATAGAGAAGTTAGTACTTCGTTTCCACACTAAAGAGAAGAAAAAAATCAATTATGTTAGTTTTAATTTTAAATGTATATGCTCAATTGTTTGGGGTCAGAGAGATAGTACAAAGGTTAAGAAATTGACTTGCATGCAGCTGACTCTGGCTTGATAAATCTGTAGCACTGGACATGGTCTCTAGAGCACTGTCAGAAGTGATTCCTGAGGGGAGCTAAAAGTAGGCCCTGAGCACAATTAATGTGGCTCCAAAACAAAACAATACAAAACAAATAAAAACAAAAAATACAGGGCTCAGCTGTTATACTAGGACAGTTTAGTGAAAAAAGGCATTTGCTTTGCACACTACCAACCTATATTCCATTCCAGCCAGGAGTAAGCCTTGAACGCAAACAGATATGGCCCCAAAGCCCAGAAACAAAGTGAGAAACTGGAAGCTTATTTTTTAATTAAAGCATTTCTACTATTTATCCAGTCTTGATCACTTGATCACTTGAATCCCGTTATTCATCGATTTGCTTGAGCGGGCGCCAGTAACATTTCCATTGGACCCTATCAAGTGCCAATGTAGCCCAATAGTATCTGGTTGATTCAGGAATATGAAGAGCCTCAAACTGTTCCTTCAGGGTCTTGACAAGGAAGTCTGACCATCTTGTAGGTGGGCGGCCATGTGATCTTTTGACTTCCCTGTGGGATCCAGTCGGTAATGGCTCTCGTCCAGCGGTTGTTTCCAAATCGCATTGCATGTCCAGCCCATCTGATTTTCGATGCCTTGGCAAACGAGACAGCGTCCCTGATTCTGGAATAGCAATGGAGGTCAGAACTCCGATTCCTTCTCTCACTTGAGTGAGGCGTGATATTCCAAGCATAGCTCTTTCGATTCCTCTCTGGGAGACCCGAATAGCATTCTCATCCTGCTTTCGTAGGGCCCAGGTCTCTGAGGGCGTATGTTAATGCAGGGAGAATGGTGGAGTCAAAGAGATGTGCCTGGAGCCGGAGGTTCTTTGTCCTTTTAGCTATTTCTTCGATACCTCTGAAGGCATTCCATGCCCCTCTCTTCCTCCTGCGCAGCTCAGGTTTTAGGTCGTTCATTGTGTTGACTTCTCGACCTAGGTACACATAACTGCTGCATTCAGAGATGTTTGTTCCATTGAGAGTGAATGGGGCCTCTGGAACTAGTTCATTTTTCATAAACATGGTTTATCCAGTCTATCTCTTCCATTTCCTTGAATAATGTGCTCATTACATTTGTTCACAGTCACAATTTAAAAATCACTCCAGATACATGTCCATATATTTTATATTTTTCAAAAACTCTATAAGTAGCCAGTCCTCTGTTCTCGGGCATTTAGGTTGTTTCCAGATTCTAGCTATAGTGAATAGCGCAGAGATGAATAAAGAAGTACAGATAGTGTTTCTGCTATGTGTTTTTCGGGTATATTCCCAGGAGTGCTATTGCGAGACTTAAGTGATAAACTCTAAATACCTGCAGGGCTAGCCACAATGTGTAAAATAAGAGGCAGAGAGATGCAGAGACAGAGAGAGAGAGAGACAGAGAGAGAAAGAGAGGAAACTGGGGTACCTTCTATTAAGGCAGCATGGGGGTGGGCAGGAGGGGGTGGGGTACATTGGTGGTGGAAATGGGGCACTGGTGGAGGGATGGGTACTGGTATACTGTATTACCAAGAACCAATTATGATCACCTTTGTAATTGTATGTTTCACTGTGGTATAATAAAAATTTTTTTAAAAAAAAGAGTTTCTGAAAAAAAAAACTCTATAAGTAAAAAAAATATTTAAAATGTTTGCTTTTAAGCACTATTCACAATAGCCAGAATCTGGAAATAACCAGATTTCTGGATAAAAGAAACTGTGGTACATCTACACAATAGAATACTATGGAGCTGTTAGGAAAAATGAAGTTTTGAAATTTGCCTATAAATGGAAGAACAAGGAGAGAATCATGCTGAGTGAAATTAATCAGAGGGAAAAGGGATAATTTGTGGGATATAAAAAAAGGTATGATACCAATATCCAAGGTCAGGCAAAACACAGATCAGGAGGAATTGTAAGTGGGTGGAATCTACCACAAGTGTGTGGGAGTCAGAGGTTAGGTAAGACATAAAAGGAACAGTGTGCTAAAAATTGTTGGAAATGATAATACCAGACTAGAACTGAGCATTGAATGTAGGCAAAGGGATATACATGATAACTTCTAAATGTATGTATTGCAAGCCACAACGTATAAGAGAAGGAAGAGGAAGAGAGGGAGAGAGAGAGAGAGAGAGAAAGAGAGAGAAGAGAGCAAAGCACCTGCCATAGAGGCAGGCTCGGGGAGAGGAGTAGGGAATCAGGGACATGGGTGGTGGGAAATGGGCACTGGTGAAGGGATGTGTACTGGAACACTGTATGACTAAAACCCCAAATTGAACATCTTTGTAATTATATATCTCACAGTATTAAAATATTTAAAATAAATAAATAAAAATATCAGATCATAAAGAAAAAATAAAAATATTTAAAAAATATTGTTGTCAGATTATAATTTCTCTTCTTTTACTTCACTTATCACTTATCTTCCGTTCATCATCAATTTGCTCGATCAGGCCCCAGTAACATCTCTAATATGTCCTCATGTTAATAGAGCCCAAGGACATCTGCTTGCTCCAGGAACATAAAGAGCCTCAAACCATTCCATCAGGTCATGGGAATGAGGTCTATAATTGTTACTGGTATTTGGCATATCGAATACAACACAGGTAGCTTGCCAGGCTCTGCCATCTTCTTTGCAGTCTAATTATTTATCATGAGACCATTTTATGATATTATGGTTGAATAATTACAGTTCTCCAGGATTTGAACAAAATATATCAAGCAAATTTTTATGCTCAAAAATGAATTTTCTTAAGTTAACAGGATATTTGTCTAGAGAAGTTACCATTTCTTGAAACACAATTTTAAAAGCGCACTGCAACTCAATCTAATGTTTGTTCTCTAAATGATCCGGAGCTAGTTCATTCTAAAAACTGTTCTCTTGGCATTTAGAAAAATGCATGGGAATCCTTTATAGTCAGTCTGCATCTAGTACACAGTAAAACTCTTCCTTTTGTTGCACAGATACTAATTTATATCAATTCCCCAAACTTTAATGTTCCTATGGGATTCAAATGCTTTTGATGTCAGATAATCCTGGAGATGGTTTACAGTATCCTCGGGAATTCAGTTTTATACACATTGCTTCACCATAAATAATAAAGCTTTCAAGAAATACTCTTATTCCCAATAGCTACAACAGTTTCGCTTTTAGAATTGTATGGCATAATAATAAAGATGTCAAATGTTGGAAACTACTTAACCTCCCTTCTACACATGAGGATTAAAGGGTTAATGCACATAAAGTTCTTAGAAAAGTATCCACCACATAGTTTACTTGGTAAATTTGCTTTTGTCACAAGCTCTAACCCATCACCCACCACGATTATGCAAACTGTTCAGGACTCATTGGGAATCATTATTTTTAAAGATGTTGATTATAGACTGGAAAAGACTAACCGAGGATTTTTATTTAGAGAAGACAATGTGTATTGACAAAATAATGAGAACCCTGGAGTCTTCATCAATTTTGATATTAAATTAGAGGGGGTATTATTAAAGGAAAATGGCGGGACTTTTCTTGGTTTAGTTTCCTACACCTACCCATCTCTGGTCTCAGCTGAGCTCCTTGATAAGATTTGGTAATCTTTTGCTCACAGACTTGGGGCAGAGCTGCTACTGGTTCTCCCTGTGCCCATCTGCTCATGAGACGCCCGGGAGGGTTGGCGGGTTCTAGCCCTGGCCCGCCAGCCCAGCAGAGCCTGGCAACAAGCCAGACGACCCCCCACTCCATGAGGGCCTCCACTTTTCCACATCCGGACTTCCCCCTCACCAGGACTCCGTCAGCAGACCAGCCTATCACAGCCAAGCTCACGCGGCCACGCAGTTCATCAATAAATGCTGGATTTAGAGATGACTACAAGAGTATTCTACTCACACGGCAGAGCCTGGCAAGCTACCCGTGTCATATTTGATATGCCAAATACCAGTAACAATTATAGTTCTCATTCCCATGACCTGATGGAATGGTTTGAGGCTCTTTATGTTCCTGGAGCAAGCAGGTGCCCTTGGGCTCTACTTGCATGAGACAGGACATATGGAGATAGTTACTGGTACCCGCTCGATCAAATCAATGATGAACGGGAAGACAGTGAATCTTTTGCTGAACGTGGGAAAGAGACAGTGAATCTTTTGCTGAAGGACGGAAAGAAATTGGAGGGTTTTACTCAGGAAGTTTCCCAAGAATCAGATTGAAGATCGCATAAACCAACAAGCAGACCCATATTAGCCAAAATGGAAAAACACAGGCAGTAAAAAGATTTAAATTTGGAGTATTTATTCATGTAATTCATGAGAGATCAGTAATATAGTTCAAGCTGTAGATCACATATCAAGCATGTGTGAGATACTGAATTTTCTTCCCAACATTGCATGGTGCAAACCCACCCCCAAGAATTAGTAGGGATGACGCTAGCCCCAAAGAACTGTTGAGGATGATCCTCATGAACTCTTAGAACAGCCATATCTGAGCACGCTCAGCTGCAGAAAGTGAGCTCAGAATTGTGTCCACACCACAAATAGAGAATAACAAAAAGTGACTCTTGGGTGTCCCTAAGCATGACTGTGGGTGGCCTCTAAGAAGAAAAAAGTGTGTGTACATATACATGGTGATAAAAATGGCTAAATTTTGTGTACATCGATACATATACTTCTATATATATGATGCATGACATTAGTAAACTGAAAATGATGTCTATAAAGACCTGAACAATTCTTGATAAGTCATTCTTTAGTAAATAGGGATTAAAAATAGCTTACTTGAAAGATGACTGTAAAATCAAGCAAACTACATTCCATATTTCTATGCTGAATTTAGAGAAGACATCTGGAGCCTTGTTATTAAAATATTTACATAGATTTTTATTAATCTATCACCACTAAAAGTAGAAATTTAGCACTTTGTGTTAAGGAAATGAATTATTTCCAGAAACATAATTTTATTTTTTCACATCTCTAGATACTAACAAGACTTCTCAAAATTCTGTAATAACAAGGGTCTCCGAGAATGTTCAGCATAGGCAGGGTTTGTGATGGGTCTGCTCTGTGGTGCATTCTAAGGAAAGTGAATATATATGAGAGCAAGTTCTCATGGCTTTTTGCCCTTTATTGAAATATAGAGTAAAGAAAGGAAATACTCTTTTCACACTAATGCCCTTTGAAATGAGGACCTTTGCTCTATGAAACTTTTCCTAGTATGTGAAAAGTTTAAATAAAGAAAAAAAATTTTCTCATACATTCCACATTGACACCACAATAGAAATAAAAATAAGTCTGTCCTATCAGGCCATTTCAGTCTTCAACCTTTGATTCTGTTTCTATCTAGTCTTGGTGCCAAGAGATCTCAGACTACAGTGAAAGGGAAGAGAATCAGAATCTATCCCTTGTTCTAAGCAATCTAGATTTTTTTTTTTATTTTTGGGTCACACCCAGCAATGCTCAGGGGTTACTCCTACTCTGCACTAAGGAATTACTCCTAACGGTGCTCAGGGGACCATATGGGATGCCGAGGATCAAACCTGGTCAGCCGCATGAAAGGCAAATGCCCCACCCTCTGTACTATCGCTCTGGCCCCAATAATTTTGGATGAGATTCAAATTATTTGGCTGTATCTAGGATTGAAGCACAAGATCAGGCATCTAGTATTTTGTTAAAATACAATATTTAAGGAATTAATCTTTGAATTTACCATGTATTTTAGAAAAAACTAAAGGTCATTCACATTTTGTGAACTGGTTGCAAACTAGAATTCCCATTGTGACACTGTATTGCCCTCATTTTTCTCAGAAAATGAAGATACTAAATTTGTAATGATACTTACAAAGTATTCAGATAAAACAGACAAAAATAATGTACTTAGTCCTCAATTAGTGAAATAATTCAAAATAAAGATTCCCTTTTACCTAAAATAGTAGAGCTAATTATAGAGCCCAAAATAGTTTGGGTTTTAATTATCTAGGTAATCCACTTGTGTGTTTATTTCACCTGAAATTAGAAGTTTGAAAATGAAACCATTTTCATGCAAAAACCAAGCAACTTTGAAAACTGAGTTCCAAAAAAAAAAAAAAAAAGAAAAGAAAAAAAGGTGCTTGTTATAGAATCAGACTGGGGGTTGGGAGAGGGAATCTGGGGACATTGATGGGTGGAGGGATGGGTTCTGGAACAGTGTATGATGAAACCCAATCATGAAGTTTTTTGTAATTGTATATCTCAAGGTGGTATAATAAAATAAAATTCAATAACTTTTTATAAAAAAAAAAAAGAAAACTGACTTCCAGAGGAACTTAACTTGAAAATGACTTAATCTTTGTGTGGCCTCTTTGTAAACCTACTTAATAAACAGTTATCTTGCTTAGATGTTTACTTAATAGTACATACAAAAGCACCTTTATAATCTACCTACCATTAATCCACTTCCTTGACTAATTTTATGTGGGCACATGCATGCGCATACACACACAGTTTTCCTCTCACTTTACGTCATTGTCAGCAACACTAGTGCTTCAATGACAGTCTGTACCACTGTCATGTGATAGACTCACATGATTTGCTTCAATTTTGTCTATACATTCAAATTACTTGGGATATAATGCTCAGGCAACACTGAGTTCCATCATTCTCCATGACTAACATACAAACACCATGCATATAATATTCCCAGGCATAATATATAGATCACTTGATCACTTGACATCCCATTATTTGTCAATTTGCTTCAGTGGGCACCAGTAACATTTCCATTTGTCCCTGTCACATGCTAGTGTATCCCAATGGTATCTGCCTGCTCCAGGAATACAAAGAGCCTCAAACTGTTCGTTCAGGGTCTTGACGAAGAAATCTGACCATCTTGTAGGTGGGCAGCCACGTGATCTTTTGATGTCTTGTGGGAATCCTGACAATAATGGCGCTAGTCTAGCAGTTGTCTCCAAGTCGCATTACATGTCCAGCCCATCTGATTTTCCACGCCTTGGCAAATGAGACAGCATCCCAGATTCTTGATCGTCAATGGAGATCGGAACTCTGGATTCCTTCTCTCACTTGAGTGATATTCCAAGTATAGCTCTTTCTATTCCTCTTTGGGAGACCCGAATAGCATTCTCATCCTGCTTTCGTAGGGCCCAGGTCTCTGAGGCATATGTTAATACAGAGAGAATGGTGGAGTCGAAAAGATGTACCTGGAGCTGGAGATTCTTTGTCCTTTTAGCTATTTCTTCGATGCTCTTGAAGGCATTCCATGCCGCTCTCTTCCTCCTGCACAGCTCAGATGCTAGGTTGTTCGTCATCCCACAAGTAAATACAGTCATTCTGAAAAATGGCAGAGGAGGAGGAGGAGGAGGAGGAGGAGAATATATTGCAGAATATTCCTAGACACATCTATACACAGACAAGGTTATAAACTACTATTATTACAAGTAGTCTAATGCTGCTAGTAAGTCATCTGAAAAAGCTATATTAGTGCTTATAGCACTAATATGTTAGTGCTTGCTTCCTCCCTGTCATTTCCAGTTTGTCTTCTTGGATTGGCATCTTCCCTAATATATATAACTGAAATTAACCATCCCTTATGGTATAGGAAAATTAAGAAAGGGAAATTTTTTTCTGTTCTTTTTTTGTCATGGACTTTTCTTGATCATAAATCTGGAGTTCTCACAGGATAACAGGAAGATGGTGAGAGACCCAATCATAACACTGTATGATGGTAGCTTAAATTGAGGAATGAGAAAACACAAAGCATTATTGTTTTTGTAGGCACACAGGGCCGATTTATACACTTTTTGCTTTTGAGTTGGTCGAAAAGGCAGAGTAGGTGCCTTAAGAAAACAGTGGGAAAAGCAGAGTGGCATTTCGGGCCACAAGAAGTCTGTGTAAGGGCATAGATGCATGAACAAGTTGGGCAAGTTTCAAGAGCTTTAATTCGTTTGATGTGACTGGAGGGCAGTGGTGCATTGGAAACAGAAGTGGGCATTGTGACCTACACTAAAAAAAGGAGGAGGAAGTCCTCTGTGCATCTAAAATGGATGCAGCCTGGAATTAACTCATGAGTTTACCATAGGCACATATAACTCAGTTTTCCAAACTCCAATGACCTTTAGGGAACTTATTGTTGAGTATCTATGATCTTCATGCGTGTTTTGGAATGCATTTCATTTTGAAACCGTGTGTGTATGTGTGCGTGTGTGTGTGTGTGTGTGTGTGTGTGTGTGTGTGTGTGTAATGAAATCATTTACTGTGGAAAGTGAAGTATACCTTGTTGCAGTACACTGTTGTCCAGAGCCTCTGCACCTTGGCTGGAGTTACCTCCTGCATGCCACTATGTAGATGAAGGGCAGAAAACAGTTTGAATGTGTGACTTTATGTGGCAGTTATCTTACCATGTATTCTATGTTAGCTGTTATATTTTCTCTCATACTACCATAATCATCGTGAGACTAGATAGATCTCACCAGTATAATTACCTGGCCACATTGGATCTCTAAATAATTAGACCAGAGAGAAATGCTGTTTGCCTCCAAGCAAGCAAGAATAGCTCTCTAATAAGTCCAAAGGCTAATATACAAAACAACTATGAAGTAAAGATGAGAATCTTGTAAAGGCTTGGAGAAATATATACCTGGCTGTAGAATATCCATTGGTATAGATACATGTCCTTCCCCCCCACTCTACATAGAACTTGCAGGAACACTTCCAAGGCAGATCTTGGCAGGGGCGATATTAACATTTCAATGGGACTAGGTGAGGACCTGGGAGAAGTTATCTGAGGGAATAGTTATACTGGGAGAATAGGACCAGGGAGAAGTTACCTAGGGAACCTGGTCAGAAGTTACCTGACCCTAACTGCTTTCTGTTGATATGAACCGGTCTGGGATAAAAACTTATAAAAGCTGTAGCCTGCTTTCTTCCACACCTTTTGCCTTTTCTTCCTCTCCCCCTCTCCCTTCTCTTCCCTATTGGGCCTTAGCACATGGTAGTGGTCATCTTGGCTTAGGATTCTAAACCTACACATGGCCAGGGCCCAGCTAGGAACCTAAAGTCTGGGGTTTTCCTGTTACTGAATTGTATATCAGAACATGTGAGAGTAAAAACTTTTCTAACTTTGCTGGATTCTTGCATCTTTCTGTCTGCCAGCTGCTGATCCCCTGGGGTAGAAGGAGATCCCTACACCCTGCTCCCGGATTTTGTCCGGGTACCCAGTGCACCTCGACAAGTAGAGGTCCCACCAGGATTCCTGTACTGCTCCCACATTGTGTCAGGGCGCCCAGCATACCCAACAATACTTGACAATTGGAATTTTTTATTTTCAGTTAAATTAGTAGTGAGGCAGATTTTTTTTAAAAAAAATCAGGACTCTTAGACTTAGATCATTAGATCATTAGAGCAGAATTTATTCTTAAAATCACATGAACATGCTGAGCAGACAAAGGCAACAGCACATTTGTAACACCCTCCTCAACCTCCAGAATTTGTGTCTCTGCGTGGATAATCTATTTTAGGACTCTCTACTAGCTACATGTCAGCTCACATCACTCATGATCTTTTATTTAGGGTAACCTTATCCATTTCCTTATGTGTAAATTCAGGCTGCACATATGCCAGTTCCTCTAGCAAGTTTTCTTCATCCTTGCCCCTGTCACACACACTGACTACTATCCCCCTGTATTCTCCAGCATCCATTTCTCTTTATCTTTATTTATATAGTGATATATGTGTGTAGACTTCTTTCCTCAGAGCACTATCTTGGTCTAATTTGAACTCTGTAGTTCTTCAAAGTTGTTCAAAAGTTGAATAGTGCTTGGAACTAGACACATATCATTTCTCTTAACCTGTACACCCTCCTGCATCCTGTACTGTCATTTTAAAGCTATTATCCAAGTATTATAATGAGAAAATTAAAGTTCAAAGAGTTAAATAAGAGCCAAGAGATCTGGTTCAGAGATAGAGTGTTGGACGAAGGGCCTACCTACCTTGGGATCTTTGCTGTTTAATCTACTTACAGTTTAGGCTATTTACATGTCCTTTAGCCAGGGTTCATGCTAATGAGATGGCTCTACTGTGTAAACACTGATGGAGGTTGTGGCAGTTACAGGAGTCATTTTGACTCTGAATTAATAACTTCTGATATATTATTATAATATCTACCATGATTTAAATGTTATCTAGATTGGGCACAATTCCTCTTAATACCACTGGTCCCAGAGTGGGACAGTTAGAATTTACCAGGAGACCACCACCCTGGCTATGTTGAGACTATCCTTTAGGATCAAAGGAGGCATCATACTAGTTTTTCCTCAAGCAGGAAGCATGACCCTTTCACTAAACAGAGGACAAGACACTCATAATCACCCTGGTGCAGATGATAAATAAAAAGGGACCCTGTGGGTACATTCTAGATTTCATGAAGCCCATGCAATTATGATTTGCTTCTCTCCATGAATACACATCCAATAAGATGTATTTCTTTATACCAGCCCTCTCCCTCTCTCTCTCTAGTGTTTTGACATAGAGATAATCTCAAAAGGGCCTAGTCCCTGGCATAATCATTTGTTTAGACCTGAAACAAGTGTGGGACCACCCTGGTGTGGCACGACCCTACATCTACACCTAGCAGGTGACTTTTTGATCTTTGTTGACACTACCCTCCCTCAAGATAGGATTATTACTTTTGGATGTATAAAGGGACTGACTTGAGGTACATCCGTCAATTTGGTGGGAGACTTGGGTCAGAGTTCTGACCAAGAGCTAGAGATCTGGGGAATTCCATTATCTTGGATTGCAGTGGCAGAGCTTATTATATTATTGATAATTAGTGAAAGACGTTTTAGAACTGCTCTGAACTTGTGAGTTTTCATCTATTTCCACTAGCTTGGAGGTAGAAGGGAATTCATTTCCTGATATTCTTGAGGACCTCAGCGTCTCACTAACAGTAGAGCACCTGCCTTGCAAACATAAGGTTGTGAAATTTATCCCTGGCACTATCCCACTTTTGCAGAGCATGATTCTGATTCTGACAATCTTGCAATTTGGCTCCCTGGAACCTCAACAAAATGTGCAATCTTCAGAGCACTCCAAACATGCTTGTGCAAGGACAGCAACTGAGAGTACAGAAGTACCATAACCAAATATGTGAGCACCAATGTGCAGTTTCCAAGAACCACAAAAAGGTAACCACAGATATGGTATAGCCTGTGCCTTGCCTGTGTGAGGAACTAGGTTCAATCCCTGGCACTTCTAAATAATGAATTAAATGATCGCATACTTAGATTATACAACTAGCAAATAATGTGAAGAAACAGTTGGATTTAGAAACAGACCATCTTAAACTACTTCCTATCTACGTCTTTATTCTTTCACAAGAGTTCAGCTAGCAGGCTTTGAAGAGAACAGATATGCCATCAGTGGAGTTAAACACATAGCTTCTATCTTTCTTTGGCTGCTTTTATCTGGCTGTATGTCATGATATACAGAAAAGCACCCAAATGCATATACTATGTAGATGTATACAGGTGCAGAGGCAACTTCCAATTTACAAACTGGATATGAACCAAATGTTTAGTTCTAAGCTAGTTGTGTGAGATGCAAAATACTTTTTTTTCTATAAAAAGGAATCTCATGCGAGGAAGATAGTACATGGGCCAACTCAATGCCTGCTGATTGCACAAAGCATCAGAATGCTGTAGCCACTATATATGTAATGCTCTTTTCTGAAAGCAATATTATTTTTTCCTGAGCCAGGGGTGGGCCTTGCTATTCTCTCATCTCCCCCAGATGAAGAGGATGTGAGGTTGATAAATAATAGTTTCGTGAAAGCTTTTATCAAGGCATTATGATTTACAAAGCTATTAACCCTTAATTTTTAGGCATACAATGTTCCTACACAAATCCCTTTTCAGGTCTGCTTCCCTCCATCAATGTCTTCAAGTTCCCCTCAGCCTGTTTCAATGATAGGCACATTTTTCAAGTTTGGTTATGATAGTTTGTATCTTATGCTTGTAGTATTGTTGAGTGTGTGATATATACACACATGCACACACACAAACTATACCTGTGATATCACACACACACACATACACACATACACACACACTCCTACCCCTATACTGACTTCTCAACCACCAACATACCCAAGGCTCCTGAACGCTAATCCTGTTATCTCACATCTGTCTCTTCTTCTTAATTTAGGATAAAAAAACTGTTTTGATGGGTAGAGGTGCCATATTTTTTAGTGTTAATAACTATAAGCATTTATCTATTAAACACCAAGAGTATACTGCAATGGTAACTATATTAAAAATACACTTACCAATATGGTGTCCCTGCCACTCAATTTGCAATCTAAAATAAAATTCACTAATACTGTAAATGTATCTAAAAACTTTTCAAAAATCAAAATCATTGGCAAGTAAGTAAGGGAAATGACCTATTATTTCAGGTAAAATGTTAAGAAATCTTTAAACATAATCGGAAATTTTAAAGATCATAAATTCATGCTGACAAAGACTATAAAAACTACTGACACACATACACAAAGACCACGCAATGAATATGATAAATATCTGTCAAGATATCTACAAGAGGGCACACTTTCTTGTTTTGTTCACAAATAAATGCCAAATCCCTAGAACAGTACTGTGTCTAGTATGTACTCAATAAATAGGCTTAAAGAAAAGACTACTTTATAGACCTTGCTAACTGCTTCCTCTATTTCAACACCACAGGACAAAAGACACTGCACAAAAAACTGGATATGGTGATTTCCAGATTAAAAAAATTAAATGAACGGGTAGGGGTAAGGGTCAGACAGACAAAGGCTGAGTACGTGTTTGACATGCCAGGTTCAATGCCAGCTCCTCAGGGCTGGGAGCAAATACTGAACATGAAGTCAGAGTAGCCTGACACAGTTCTCTGGACGGCCCCAAAGCTAATACTGAATTAAAAATGAAAGGTGGTGTTGGATGACAGGTTTAGCTAGACTGGGAGCTTTGCTGTTTTACCCACTCACAGCTTAATCTACCTACATGTTCTTAAGCCAAGGATCATTCTAATGAGACCTCACTTGATCACTTGATCACTTGAATCCCGTTATTCATAGATTTGCTCGAGCGGGTGCCAGTAACATTTCCATTGGACCCTATCACGTGCCAATGTAGCCCAATGGCATCTGGTTGATTCAGGAATACGAAGAGCCTCAAACCGTTCCTTCAGGGTCTTGACAAGGAAGTCTGACCATCTTGTAGGTGGGCGGCCACGTGATCTTTTGACATCCCCTGGGATCCAGTCCATAATAGCTCTATTCCAGCGGTTGTCTCCAAATCGCATTAAATGTCCAGCAGCCCATCTGATTTTCTATGCCTTGGCAAACGAGACAGCATCCCTGATTAATGAGACCTCTCTTCTATGTAAACACTGCTAGAGGGTGTGGCAATTACAGAAGATACCTTGACTCTGAATAACTTCTGACTTATTATACATCTACTAAGACTACTATGTTTTCTAGATTGGGCACAGCTCCTCTTTATACCCACTGCACCCAGCATGGGACAGTTAGAATTTACCAGGAGACTACCACCTGGATACGTTGAGACTATAGGAAGATTATAGGAAGAACCTTTTGGGTACCATCTAGATTACATGAAGCCCATCCAATATAATGAAAGAACTCTAGCTCTGGTCAGAACTTAGACCATACAAAAGAGTCTAAATCTCCCACCAAAGAGAGAGGATCTCACCCAAGAGGAGTCCTGCCCTAAAGAAGGGGAAAAAGGCAAAGGTGCCTCAAGTCAGTCCCCTCATATACACCAAAGTAATCCTATCTATGACAGGGAGGGTCCTATCAACAAAAAAACCCTACACAGATTGTAGAAGGTCAGTGCCACACTCTATTACAGGTATAAACAAAGGTTATGTCAAGGACTAATCCCTTCTACTGAGATTATATCTTATGTAAAACACTGGAGAGAGAGGGGGCTGGTATAAAGTAATATATCTTAATTTCATGGGCTTCATGCAATCTAGATGGTACCCACAAAGTCCTTCATATTTATTATCTGCACCAGGGTGACTCTGAGTATCTTGTTTTCTGTATACTGAAAGGGTCACACTCGCCTGCTTGAGAGAAAACTAGTATGATCCTTCCTATAATCTTCCTATAGTCTCAACGTAGCCAGGGTGGCAGTCTCCTGGTAAATTTTAACTGTCCCATGCTGGGTGCAGTGGATATAAAGAGGAGCTGTGCCCAATCTAGAAAACATAGAAGTCTTAGTAGATGTATAATAAGTCAGAAGTAATTCAGAGTCAAGGTGACTTCTGTAACTGCCACGCCCTCTAGCAGTGTTTTCATAGAAGAGAGATCTCATTAGAATGATCCTTGGCTTATGAACATGTAAGTAGATTAAGCTGTGAGTGGGCAAAACAGCAAAGCTCCCAGACTAGCTAAACCTGTCATCCAACAAGGTGGCCTTGTCCAGGAGGATGTCTAGAGACATTTAAAATGGTCCGGTGTTTGACACACTGTTATGGGCTTCTCCCAATACTACAGCCTCCAACAAAACAAATCTTCCCAGAACCCTTGGAAGTAGAACTGGTTACTTTTATACCAAAAAGGTTGGAAAGACACAAAAGTCTGCATGTAGTGTGTGTCCAGGCTGAATTGGAGGAGTTTGAACCATGGCATCCAAAGTTCTTAAGAGACTTTCTAAAACAACATGGCAGCAGGGCTTATGGTGATTCCAGGTGTGCTAAATGTGTCTGAGACAGGAACAAGCATCTTACCGTTATTAAGGAGTAGAAGATCATTCTGACAATATTTAAAGCACAAGCACAGAGCCAGAAAACAAAATTGAAAAAAAATTAAGCTTTTATGACCGAATTATTGTACATCAGGTTGGGTATGTGCCTTGCAGGCTACTGGCCTGGGTTCAATCATAAGCTCCCCTGAGACCTCCAAAAGTAATCAGGGAGCACAGAGCTAGTATTAATCCCTGAGCACTTGCAGGCATGGCCCCCAAAACAAAAATATCATCATTTTCATTGTCATCATCATCATCATCATCATCATCATCACCACCAACATTGAGTTCCTCTGTTAAAAAATAGAAAGAAAATGAAAGATGAAAAGGGTGGTTTGAGGGACATAGGCAGAGGCTCAAAAGACTGAAGGGCATGCTTTGTATGTAAGAGGCCCAGGTTCAATTTCCAGCATTACCTGGTTGAGAATCAATAAAAAAAAAACCACAAGGAGTGACTCTTGTGCCCTTCATAAGCACAAGGGTAAAAGTAACAGCCAAACACTACTGGATGTGACGCCAAAACCAAAAAAGGGAGACAAAAAGGAAGAGTTGCTATTGTCATTACTAGAATTTGAACACACATAGCTGTACTTTTACCTACAATGTTCAAAACAACTCAGTGTCTTACATAATCTCAGAATCTAGTTTTTAGTCAAAATGTACATGATGGCCTCTAAGTGTAGGTAGTGCAACCCACAATGTGTAAGAGAAGGAAAAGAGAGAGGAGGAGAGAGAAAAGAGATAACGAACCTGCCATAGAGGCAGGCTATGGGAGGGGGAAGGGAATTGGGGACATTGGTGGTGGGAAATGAGCACTGGTGGAGGGCGGGTGCTGAAACACTATGTGACGGAAACCTCTAAACATGAACAACGTTGTAATTGTATATCTCACGGTGGTATAATAAAATATTTAATAAAAAAAAAAATAAAATAAGAACATAAAAATAAATAGTCAGAAGACAGAAATCTAAAAGCAGCCCATTATTGTGACTGTCTGGATATAAAACTGGACCCAGAATACAAGTCTTCAAAAGAAAAAAAAACTGAATACTGGGATTGCTCCCATTAAGAGCTAACATAGTGCGTATATTGAATCTGAGACATCTTTTGTACCAAGTGGCTGCTCATTGGAGCTCTGTCTGTGTGGAGACAGAACATGAAGTTCTAAACTGAATTGACTGATGGGAAGGAAAATTATAAATTTAAGTTGGATGGAAAGAAATATTTTGAAGTAGAATGTATGGTCAAACCGTGGATTAGGTTATTATGGTAAATTATGTAATCTTAAGAATAGCAGAAATGCTATCTTTTAAATTTTGTAGCCACCACAAAGAGTAAATGAATAGGTGATCCTTTAGGCCATGTGCTAATAATAATCAATGAAAATAGGAATAAAGCCAAGTTTTAATGAAAACTCATATAGCTTTGTTCTAGTTTCCTGTAATTAATATAGTAAATAAGTGTAACCCTGCACATAAGAAATGTCTTATCAATGTAAAGATATGAAATAATTTCTCCAGGGGAAGCATAGCATTTCACCAAGTTCCTGGGGCAACAGGAAGTAAATACACATAAAAAACAACTGCCAGATTGAAAAGCCATTCCTCTAACCTCTTGTAAATTCTAAGCACTACTTAACAAAAAGAATGTTCTTGCACTTCTCCAAAAGGATGTATTATTTACCTACTGGGGAAAAATTAACTGGACACGAAAATAATTTTTCTAGTTGATGAAAGATACCGTATTCTTAGACATGTATTTTATTGTTTGTTAGTCACTAGTTGTAAAGAAATTAGTATCATATGTAACAATGTCACTTAGAGTTCCAGAATACCAAGACCTGTCTTAAATAAAGAGTCTAACTCTCTCTGTCTTAAAGGGGGTTTGGACCTAACAGAAAATTACAGAGAGTAAATACCCTCTCTCCAGTGTTTTTGGATTAAATTAAATTCAGTGATATTGCATAATAAAAATGTATTGAATCCGAGTCAAATGTCTTGGGTTCAAATTGCAGCTATACAGACACAGTGTGACTCTGGGTATGCCACAACATCTCTAACTTTCAACTGACCCTATAATAACAATAACATGAACTATAATAAAAGCCATTACCATAACTTTCAAGATGTGTA
This sequence comes from Cryptotis parvus, assembly GCA_021461705.1. NCBI lineage: Eukaryota > Metazoa > Chordata > Mammalia > Eulipotyphla > Soricidae > Cryptotis > Cryptotis parvus. The sequence continues at coordinate 415,235 of JAJIBD010022235.1, read as the reverse complement.
AATACAGCAGAGTTTTCAATGTGTTTTTTAGTATAAATTTGATGATTTTTTTCTTACTTTATTTAAAAAGTACAGCCTCCTTTGATAACCAAAGTGGAGAAAAATCACAAGTAGTCTGCAGTGATTTGGGGGAAGTTTATAGTGATGGAGTTAGAGTCAGTTTAGCAGCCAAATACACGTATGCAAGTTTATAGGCTCCAAGTTTAAGCCTATCTGTAGCCAGTGCCTAACTTAAGCATCACTCATCCACCGAGTCCAAGACGACTGGAGTTCAGGGCACACCATCTTGCTGAGTCTGTCCGTAGAGAAAGTTCTGAACCAACTACAACCAAGGTGAGCTTTCTGATGTAACACTTTGATCTCCAGATAGAGCGACCTGTGCGCCATTTCTGTGAAAATTCTGCTGCTTTTTTTTTCTTTTTTGGGGTCACACCCGGCAATGCTCAGGGGTTACTTACTCCTGGCGGTGCTTGGGATACCATATGGGATGCCAGGGATCGAACCCAGGTCTGCACAGGCCGGCCCGTGCAAGGCAAACGCCCTACCCCTGGGCTGTCGCCGCCCCTCTGCTGCTTTTTTATAATTACTTTTTTTTTTTTTTTGCTTTTATAGGTCATACCGGTGACGCTCAGGGGTTACTCCTGGCTCTTCCTCCGAATTGCTTCTGGTGGTGCTTGGGGGACCATATGGTATGCCAGGGATCGAACCCCAGTCGGCCGTGGTGCAAGGCAAATGCCCTCCGCACTGTGCTATGCCTCCAACCCCTATGCGATGAAGGAGAAATCTAAGTTTCTTAACGCTGCTCACTTAGAATTTCTGTTTCAAACTCATTCTCTGTCCCGCACTCTCCATTATCCTTCTCAATGATGTTTTTTCTTCACAACTTTGATTATCCCTAATATAAACAAATTTCTACCCTGACTGCCCTTAAAGAACCCCTATCCCAGAGCTGCGCTGCATAATAGACATTGCCAAAAATTCGAGGATAATAGACATAATTATTATGCAGAATTAAAAACATCTGCATATTAAATTTCATGTGTTGCTTTTTCTAAAAATTGCTTCCCATCATCCCCTTAGGAATGTCTCAGTGACCATGTAAAGAAAGGTTGCTGGGACCCCTCTTTCCAAATCTCAGATTTTCTTCTCATGCCATCTTCTCTATAAACCACAGAGAAGCTCTAAATTCCTGCCATGTTAAAGCAGTTTATTCACTATATCAGATTCTGTCATCTAGATGGGCATGATTAGCATTTGGCTTACTTTTCACAGTTGAGCTATTAAGACACTTTCTTAGGGAAATATTTTTCCCTAAAGTAAAATAATCTTAGAACATACAGCTAAAATAAGAGCAAGATTTCTTTTTTCCTAAGGAAAAAAAATAAACCTTTCTTCCTGCTTTATACAATTTTGGCTAATTGTGTTATGAACAGATTTAGGTAGTCAGGATACACTATCAAGGAGAGGAAAAATTACCATTGCAGAAGGTGGTAAGACATGTTGCAGGTAATTTTGTTTTAGTGTTACATACCCCAATACTTCAGAATATAGAGTTCAAGGTTTAAATTCTATCTACATAGATAGATAGCCATGCTATGCAGAGTGCTATGGATATAGACAACAGAAGGAATCATCAATGGTCTCAGATAGACATTATCTTGCTTTATCATACAGCTTCTAAAAGAAGCAAGCAGATGAATATAGACCTATAGACTTCCAACAGCCTGACTCAAACCCCACCTAGTCTGAAAGTCCTCGTAAAAAGGGCAAAAGTGACTAGGAAGTAAAGCAGTAAATAACTCATGCTATTTCCCATCTTATCAGGAGTCTAATCGAGAAAGACAAATGGCCCATTTTGAGTGGGAGTTGCTAATAAAATTGCCTTCATGAAATACACTTGAAACTCACGGATAAATCTCATTGCTCTCTCAGCCCTGGAAGTGTGGCCACTTCTTTTCACTTCTACCATCACCATCTTAGTGCAAGATTCTGTGAGCTTTCTCCTGGATTTCTGTAATCATCTTCTGTCTGATCTACCCCCATCCAAGCTGGCTCCCTCCCATATTTTCCAAATGGTGGTGTGGTGATCTGTCCAAATTTTAGCTTACCATCATGTTAATTCCCTCCTCCCCCTGGATGAAAAAAAAATAGCTTAATGCATCAGTGACTTAGTAAACTACTAAAGAGCAAAATATCACCATATCATGGCAAACAATTTTATGAATGGTCGTGCTTTCACTTAGCTTCAGGCCATCATATTCCCTCCAGTGTGTCAGACTCCAGATGCCTTGCTCTGTCCCTCTGATTCATGGTGCTTCGTGGGCCATAAGTCCTTCTGCCAAGACTCTTCTCATTAATATCCACTCTTCTTTTAGATGGTGGCTCAGGTATACTTTCTCAATGAAGTATTCCCCCCAGTACTCTTAGAGGGATCAAATGCTAACACCAAAGGCATATTATTACATTTTATAACATTTGTTTGATTAATATATGACCATCCCAAAAGATAGTAAACCTAAAAAATATCAGGCTATCAGTATTATTTTATCGAATGAATAAATTGAATTAATTATTTAATTAATAATAAATTAATTAACATTAGCTTATTAATGATATTTTGCCATACCTGAGATATTAAAAATATTTTAACTTTGAACACTTATAAAATAATTATATTTCATTTCAAATATATATTATAATGAGGAATGCACCTAGCTCAAAGACGTGGTATAATTAGGCTTATTGCCAACTTACCATCTTTAGAACTGGCTTGTTGTTTATATGATTGCCTTTATAACTCAGAATTTTATAGATAGTATTTCATTCATTTATTAGATTTTATGCTTTTATTATTTACAAAAGTTATGTGTGAAAGACAAATTTCATTGAAAATAGAAGTACTAAGCCCCTGAAAGTATCACACTGATAGCTAGAAGGTCATTTTAGAATTAAAGATTGCCTATGGATCTACTTCATTCGTATTTTAAAGAGGTATATGCCATTTAGAAAATGAAGGCCTTAAGAAAGATCAAAGCAACATTTATAGCCTGGTAAAAAAGTAACCTTTCCTAAGGATAAACTCATCACATCAGATTTGGGTGGACATTTGAGGCAACTCATCCATGTTCCCTATCTTCTACATGGAACACTTAAGCCTGGATTTCCATAAGGTCACCCAGTCTAGCAAATCCTGTATATCTTTTTACTCAGCCTCTCTAAAACTGCCCTATGTTAAATGAATTCTAAGCTGTAAAACCTAGCATCCTAACTATTCATATCCCATTGTCATGAATCAGCTGATATATAGAGCCTTTGAGGTCATTGGGCTGAAATTCACATAAACCCCATCTTTCTTATTTAATTGCAGTCTACATTTAGAAACTAACTGCTATATAATTCAATACATGAAGAAAAAGATACTTGAAGGTCATTTACATATTACTCTCTCAAAAAAAGTCTTCCATCTTAAACAAAAATGCTCTGCCATGATGAAAAGAATAAGTTCCAAAGTCAATGACACACTCCCCAGGGTCAATCCGAGGAGTGTGCTGCTTTCATCCACATACAATTGCAGAACTCAATACCTATTTGATTTAACACAAAAGAATACATTCTCTGGTATGTTAACAAGTACTGCAACAGCATTTATTGAAGATCCATAGCAGAGAAAAATAGCGGTATTAATCCTTAGTAATGTCCCCAAACAACTTGAAAATTCTATAAAAGATTTCTGCTCCAAGTACAGCCTTAGCAAAGTTGCAATAAGGAAGTTTTTTTTTAACATTTTCCTTTTTCCCTTTTACTATGTACAATCTATAATATTTTCCTTCTTCTAGATTTTCCTTTGACTCTAAATGTCTTCCATCTTTCCCACATACCCTTTCCATTTTCATAATAATTAATGTGTATATGTCCTAATAACTGCCTTTAAAATTTCATGTTGAACCTATCAAGAATTTCCACAGATCAAATGGAGTTCTGGTGAACACAGCCTACTTTCTTAGAAGACCATTTAGATCTTTGGTCACTTAGATATATAGATGATATAGAGAAATGGAGGAAAGGGAGATAGAGATATTAAAAGGATAGGGGCCGGAGCAATAGCACAGTGGGTATGGCATTTGCCTTGCAAGCGGCCAACCCAGGTTCCATCCATGGCATCCCATATGGTCCCCCGAGCACCACCACCAGGAGTAATTCCTGAGTGCAGAACCAGGAATAACCCCTGAGCATTGCCGGTGTGGCCCAAAAAGCAAAAAAAAAAAAAAAAAAAAAAAAAAGATAGATAACATGTATATGATTTTTTTTCCTTCAACACTTCTCTAATTCTCTCCTGGAGGAGTGCTGGAGATTGAACAGTTCAATCCATCCGATTAGAACAGTTCAAAGTAACTGTGGGAGTGCTAAACCAATGCTCTCAGGGCATTCTGCTGTCTTGACGGAGTTTTCTACAGTGATTTACTTTTAAGGAAAATGTTTTTAGATCCTCAGGGGGAAATAGACAAAATAATAAAATAACACCTTTTTTTTCAAACTTTCAAATTCCTAGCATTTGCGGTCCTTAGGGGTGAAAAAATTGTCAGACCACTTAATTGAAATATGAAAGAGCAATTGCCTCTTCTTCCGAAATCTCAGTCCTAAGAAATGATCATAAGAATGAAAGTGTGGAGAGGTGGATTTGCTTCTCATTCCATTATATAAATTTTCCTGCAGAAAGTAATTCTGAAACGATCAGCCAAATGCTTCACTCTTGCCAGAAGCAAGCACCATCCACCTTTTGCTCATAACCAGGTGGTGACTGGATGACCAAACACTCACTGGGAATGTCCCCATTTATCTATCCAGAAAAGTTCCAATTAAACATGGAGAAATAGGTATCTTCCAAGTAGTATGCTGACAAGCTTTGCAGTTTAAGAATCTGCCCTAAGGTGCTGGTGAGATAGTACAGTTGGTAGGCCTTGTATGTTTGCACATTATTGACCCAAGTTTAATCCCAAGCATCCATATGCCTCTCTAAGTACCAGCAGAAGTGATCTCTGAGCACAGAGTTAGGGGGTAAACATAAGCACCAAGGGCTGTGGCCCAAAACAAATAAACAAAAACATTTTTTTAAAAATGTATTCTCATATCTGCAGGGCTAGCCATAATGTGTAAAATAAGAGGGAGAGAGATGCAGAGACAGAGAGAGAGATAGAGAAAGAGAGGAAACTGGGGTACCTGCTATTAAGGCGGGTGGGGTGGGGGATGGGCGGGGAGGGGTACATTGGTGGTGGAAATGGGGCACTGGTGGAGGGATGGGTGCTGGAATACTGTATTACCAAGAACCAATTATGAACACCTTTGTAATTGTGTGTTTCACGGTGGTATAATAAAAAAATTAAAAAAAAAAGAAACATCATCAGGAATTCCTGGCCAAGGAGACCCCTGTTTGGCAGTTGGCATAGCAATCCCTCTCTGTACTCGTCCACTCTGTAAATGACCGGCTCTTTAAAAAAAAAATGTATTCTCCTGTCAACGGACGGGAACAGAGAATAATAGATGATACTTAGAAAAGAACAAAGCAGTGTTTCTCATAGAGAGAGGGACCACAGCTCTCGCTCCTCCTCCCATGCCTAGATTGAGACCAAAGAGAGAGGAACAATCTTGTTTGTTTGTTTTTTTACTTTTTGGGGTCACACCCAGAGATGCTCATGGGTTGGTTACTCCTGGCTCTGACTCAAGAATTACTCCTGGAAATGCTAGGGGACCTTCTGGGATGCTGGAGATTGAACCCAGGTCGACTATGTTCAAATCAAACACCCTACCCCCTGTAGTATTACTCAGGCCACGAGAACTCATTTTGTAAGATGTAAATATTGGCATCAATATTACATGTCAGGAGTTTTACTTAGGAAGAGTAATACTCAGTATTACTTAGGAGGAGTGCTCAGGAATTAGGAGAACTGGGAGGAAAAGGAGATAAAAGAGTGAAATGAGTGAATCTTATCTCATGCTATTACTCTTCAAAATCTTTTCATATTTAATCACTTACGAGTGGTAAGATTAAGATTTAGCTAGACTTTACCAGCATATACTAGAACTTAAATTAGGATATTATACATGTGACCCAATATTGATTTATCTTCTGATTACTGATTCTCAAAATAAAAAGAGCTGTTGGGGGTGAGGGAGCATGGATTTGGAAGGGCTTGGTGTAGTGGTGCTCTGACCTTACTCTTGGTGGGCTCAGGGGATCATATGGGACATGAGGATCAGACCCTGGTTCATTGCATGCAAGGCAAATTCCCTACCTGCTGTACTAAGGATCTGGCCTTTCAAAACAGAAATTCTTTTGTGTAAATCTGCCACTGATACTTTTATTTTGTAACTTTAGATGTAGATGAATCCTTTTAAAAATTTTCCATGTGAAATAGTACTTTAAATTTCACTCAATTAATTATGAAATTTACCTGCAAATGGATGGACATGGAGACTATCATGCTGAGTGAAATTAGTCAGAAGGAAAAGGACAGATATAGAATGACTGCATTCATTAATCGACATAAATAGATACCAGTGTTTTACTAAATGTAGGAAATGGTAATGGCAGATTAAAACTCACCATTGAATATACACAAAGAGACTTAAGTGATAAATTCTAAATATCTGCAGGGCTAGCCACAATGTGTAAAATAAGCGGGAGAGAGATGCAGAGACAGAGAGAGAGACAGAGAGAGAAAAGAGAGGAAACAGGGCTACCTGCTGTTGAGGCTGCCTGGGGGTGGGCAGGAGGGGGTGGGGTACATTGGTGGTGGAAATGGGGCACTGGTGGAGGGATGGGTGCTGGAATACTGTATTACCAAGAACCAATTATGAACACCTTTGTAATTGTATGTTTCATGGTGGTATAATAAAAAATTTTAAAAAAATTAAAAAAATTTAAAAAAAATTCACTCAATTAATATAAGAAAAGTATAATTTAAATGACAAACATTGATATTCCAAATAAATTGAATGGTTGCATTTCATGTTTTACTGATAAACATGAAATGCTTTATCCCAAAGCAATATTTTGCATTTAAAAAAAATACTTTTTGCAATAGTTATAGATAGTAAAAGATTACAGCATCAAAACACCTGACTGGGACAAATCCATTCATCAAGAAGAATAGCTTCTTTGAAATGAGTCCTAAAAAGCTTCAATATTCTATTTCTCTAGAAACAAAGAGTCATTCCTATTTAATTAGGTAAGCCAATGTATTTGCAAAACAATTAAGGATGCAATTTAATTTTGGAAGTTGGTAAACAACTAGGGATTCTTTCATTATGACCTCCACATTGAGTTTGTTTGGTAAAGGAGCAGAAAACGAATCATTCAGAACTATAGTAGTAAGGTTATTTATTCCCCATACACACAAGTGGTCTGGTTTTACATATTACATGCACCTTCTATGTTTATGCTGACTTTGTGTCTTACCTCTTTCAAAACTACTGTGCTCTGGATTTGTTAAGCTTCTGCACCAATGCCCAGAAATGACTGACAGCCTGATTGGCTGTGTGGAGGAAGTGGAAAAGCAACCCGGGTGCACAGCCATCAACGTCACTAATCTGCAACCCACCTGCTGATCCAGGGCTGAGATTTTCAAGAGAAGCAATCATCGCGTGACTTGAATCAAACTGTTTAAAGCATGTGTTGTTTTAAACCAGGGGAGGGAGTGGAAAATCAGCTCACCATGGACATCTAATGCCCTGGGCTCATTTTGAGACAGCTGTTTATGTAAACTCCCAGGTCGAGACACCAACTCCTAGTGAATTAACCTAGTTACCACCTAGCCTTCTGTATTGACTACTCATTATTTTTACCCAATGAAATTAGAAATGGGTGCAGAGACCAAGCACTTTCATACCCTGAGAAAATTTAAGTGTCCTTTTGTTCTCAAATGCTTCTCTGACTACTATTAGCATCAAAACATTGAGGAAAGTCATTGTTTTCAATGAAAAGGACATTTGAAATGGGTTCAACTTTTTTAAACCAGATAACAGTCAGAATGACAATTCATATATTTAATTTTAATGCCAAAAATACCTAAATAGCTAATAAATAGACAGTAAATAGCACAATTATAGACTAACACATGCCTCTCTGGATGAATAGATGCTTCATTTCTTTATTTCTTTCTACAAAGTTTGGTGAGGGAAAAAATTAAACTCTTTCAAAATTAAAAACTAGCTTAGAGGAACAGAACAAAGGCTGAGAAACTAAAGTGTCTTCCTTTACCTGAGGCCAGTAATGAACAAGAAGCATAGAAGTAAGTCTTTATAGAAGTAAGTCTTTATAGAAGTAAGTCTTGCTCTGTCGTCATTAACACAACTTCAGACAACCCAACATATCTATCTATGGTGTCACTTGTAATATTTTGCAAGTCAACTTTTGAAAAATTGCCTGTTTTTTGCATACTAGCAATATACATTTCCATAGTATAATTGTAAGGAAACTTAAAATCATTAACAAAGAAAGATATTAAATGTGTTACTTTGTTTCTAACCATTGTTTGGTTATAGCAAACTTAATCCAGGGTAGAGATTTATGGCACCTACTATCAGCAATTAACTACTCTACTTACAATCATACATACAGTGCTAATGTTTACACACCAACATACTTGGTATTTCGACATATACACTCTGGGATGTGAGAATGCCTCACTCATTTAAATACTTGAAGCAGACTTGTCTGTTTAGAACAGAGTCATAGCATTATAAAGTTACCACTAGACTAGAATATGTGCAAGGACATTGTCTTATTGTCCATTGCTGATTTCTAGCACCCAGAATAGAGTCTGGCATGTGGCAGTAAATTGCTAAATGTTTGTTAAATAAATGAATGTTACATTGCCTATGCACAAAAGGTCAGGCAATTTGCTCATAGGAGAATGCCTTAGGCCCAATTCTGGAGACCACTTGTCTTATGCAAGATTCTAGGGAGCTTTGTTTTCTGGTTTCCCAGGCCACCAAAAATAAAAAGCAGCAAATTACAGGGGCATGAAGGAGTACAGCCAGAAGCATAATCACAATAAGAAATGAAAGCCAACTTCCTATAGCCAGAAAAAGAAACCTAAAATCTTATAAACAGATATAAATACTCAAAATAAAGTATGTCTATTTAGCATTTCAGTATTTCATATTCTAGTAAACATATCGATAGTGTATGTGTGTTTACTTAGGTGTGATTTGAAGGTTATATAAATGAAATCATACTATTTGAGGTGTTCTATCATAAATCACTCAAGATTATTTTTGAGATTCATTTAACTGGTTGTGTCTAGTTTGTTCACTGTTAGCATATATGATTAGATAACAATGCAACCACTTTAACACCAATTACCACTTAATTATTTCCATTTCTTTTCTACTGTAATCACTGCCTCAATGAGAAGTCCTCAAGAACTATTGTGCAAGAGATTACCTGGAAGCTTATACTTAGAAGTGAGAAAGTGTCTAATAGTATACGTTTCATCTTTCAGTTACTAGTAAATTTATTCTTAAATAGTTGTAACACTTGCACTCACACCAATAGTGATAGTTCCTAGAACTCAATATTTTTGTCAACATTTTGCCTTTAAATCCAGTTTTTAACTCAACAGTCTTGTATGTATGAAACAGGATTTATCTGGTTTTGAGCTTTATTTCCCAGATTACTAAATAATTTGGGCATCTTTGTATATTCCTGTTGGTTCTCTTTCTCCATTGTGATATGTCTCTGTGTTTTTATGAATTTTTAGTTTGAATAAACTCACTTGAATTCATGTATTCTTTAACACTATATATTTGTCCCTGGTCATAAATAGTGATTTGCAAAATGTAACCGTTAGCGCTTAAAGGAAGAATTTATGAAGAAAGTTGTTACTTCTTCTAACCTATAGTTTGGACATCCACACCTTTTGCCATTCCCCATTATGAAATCCTTACTATATCTAAAGCTATTTGATAATTATTTTTCTAAGTATTTTAGAGTTTTATATTTAAAACATTGTTCCATATATAGTTGTTTTAGGGAAATTTGAGTAATTTTACAGGATTTTCATATAAAATTTAGTTTTGAATAATTTTACATTTAAAATCTGCAAAGACAAGAGAATTCTTATATCAGCATTAACTCAATTTCTCCTATTGTTAAAAGTTTTGAGTTGTGTAATACTTTAATCACATGAATGATATTATCTACAATTTACCTTTCTATTAGCCAAAATCCATATTTCAAGTAGACTTTAGTTTTCAACCTAGTATTTCTCTCTGTTCCAGAATTCCATCCAAAATGCCACATTTACTTCAGCAACTGTGAATTGTGGCTGATCCTCAAATTCTCATTACTTTTATATTAATTCAATAGTTTTGAAGGTTATTGGTGAGGAATTTTATAGAAAGTTCCTCAATTTGTATTGGTGTAGTATTTTTTGTTAAGATTTGCCTGAGTATGGAGAGATGGAAGAAGAAAACCAATGAGTAAAATACCATTCAACAACACATCCTACTAAAAATATATGAACTTGATTTATTATTGACAGTAATTTGGACTCCCAGGGAATAGCAGTGTTTTACAATATTCTCTGCTTTAAAATTACACTTTTATTCCCATACTATATTCATCGGAAGAAAGTTACTATATGTAGCCCTAACCTAGTAGCTACTATATAACAACCCCCATTACAGAATGACTACACAAAACATTTAGAATTTTCTGCATCCTAAATGCAGAAGAAGCTACTTTGCCACATTTCAATATTTTTACCCAATACCTAGATATATTACTTTGGATTCATGAGCATTTTGTTCTATTCTCTTGGTGATAATGTAATGCTACATTTAAGGGAGAATTCAAATTATACATTTGGCCATTAGCAGGAGCTTTGTCAGCTAGTTGTTGTTTGCGTCTGCCCTTTGTTAAATTTCTCTGACTCTATAACTTTAGGCAGTTTTTCTGTCCTTATTCTTACATTCTAATAGTTCAATTATACATTTGTTACACCTTTTAACATTATTCAACAGTTTATGGAGCTCATTTATTCTTTCATTGTCCATACCTTGAATTTCCCTTAGATTCATTTTTATAGCTTTTCTCCTTTTCTTTTAATCATCCATTATTACAAGATGTGGAGGAGGAAGAAAGTCCTGTAATCCTCTAATTAAGTTTCAATCTTTCAGTTAGTTTATATTGTGACCTGTTCTTCCTCCAGTGCTAAGCTTTGCTCAGGTCCCTCCTCCCAGCTTATTTCTATACATTATCCCTAGCTGTCTACATTTTTTTCTTCACATAGAAAATTCAGAAAAGCTTTTAGAAATAGGACTGAAGAGCATTCTTTCATCCATCTGGGATAATGTCTCAGAAATTTACTTCTGTAAAGATCCTGGAGAACAGCCCTTGGTATGGAAAGTTCTTGGGACTGTTTTGCAATCTACTCTACCCTTTCTTCTGACAGTGCTCCAAGCATTTCTCTCCTATAATTAATTAAAATAACTTGTGAAGTTTCTGGAGGGAAGCCCACGCCAGCATGCCCTGCTTCAAAGGTTGCAATCTCCAGGAGATTTTTTACTCTCAAACTAGTCCTCATTCAGCTTGTAGAAGTCATCAAATTTATTCTTCAAGTATTCCGACTACTACATGACTCCAGGAACTTCTGTTTCAAGTCATCAGCTCTCAATGGCTATATCTCTTCAGCTTCACCAACATCTTCCCGTTTTAGGATAACTATCTGCCCTACAAATTCAGCTCATTCAGTAATTCTAAAAAAGAGTTTTTGGTTTTCAGTTGATTCAGTTTTTTCTTTTCTGAGGATGGAATTAATGACTGCCAAGCAATTTTTGTGTCATAACTGAAAGGACAAATCTTCCATAGATTTTTATATTTTATTTAATTCTTAGCACTATAAAATACACAATGAAAAAATTAACATATGAACATTTTAGTCTTAATTATATGTACATATTTCCAGAACTTTCATATTGAGAATACAAAATATATGTCCATTGAACAATATCCTTACCTTCAACCCCTAGATCCTGACAAATATAGCTCTACTTTATTTAAGGATTTGGCTATGTTATGTACTTTAATTAATTTCAACCATGGATTATTTGCCTTTTATGACTGTCTTATTTCATCTCAAGGTCTTGAGGGCTTATCCATGTTGTAGTGATGACAGAATTTTCTTCTTTGATGGCTAAATAATACTCTATTGTTTACTTATATCACACTTCATTGTTAGTCAACCAACGGACATTTAAGCTGCTCCCATCTTGGGTTAATGTGTAGAGCACCTACAGTGAACACCACAAATGCATGTCTCTACAAATTCCAGTTAATTCGTTTAGATTAACTGTCAAAAGTAATAACCAAACTTGAGGAAGAATAATGCTGAAATGTCATAAAATGCTTGGTCTAACTATCCAATAAAATTATATTTTGGGATTTTCCTTTGTTTGAAGTGTCTTGATTATTTACCCTATCTTTATATGAGCTATAGTCTTTTGTTTTGTTTTGAATCACCATGAGATGTACACTTATAAAGTCATTCATGATTGAGTGTTAGTCATACAATGTTCTGACACCCATCCCATCATATCTTGATGAATTTGTCTTGGCAGGTTGTAAGTTTCTCTAAATTTAGCTATATTTTTGTGGTTAGATTCTCCATTGGAATATACCCTTAGAACTTTAAAACTAATGTATTCTACTACTATAGATCACTATTATATAATGAGCTCTTTATTTCATAATTTTGTCATCTATTTATTGTAAGAGTGTCAGAGAGTACTGGGGGGCACAAACAAAATCCAGGAGCAGGGTGTAGGGATCCCCTTCTGTCCCTGGGGATCAGCAGCCAGCAGATGGAGAAAGACATGAGAATCCAGCAAAGTTTCCAAAGGTTTTACTCACACTTGTTCCTGTATACAATTTAGTAACAGGAAAACCCCAGACTTTAGGTTCCCAGCTGGGCCCAGGCCATATGTAGGTTTAGAATCCTCAGCCAAGATGGCCGCTACCATCTGTTAAGGTCCAACAGGGAAGAGAAGGAGAGAAGGAGAGCAGAGGGCAAAGAGGAAGAAGAGAGAAAAAGGTGAAAAAGCACAGAATAAAAAGCAGGCTACAGTTTTTATGACTTTTCAGCCCAGATTGGCCAACATTAATGGAAAGCAGTTAAAGTTAATCCCTCTCAGGTAACTTCTCCCAAGACCTCACCTAGTACCATTGAAATGTTAATATCACCCCAGCCAAGATCTGCCTTGGAAGTCTCCCTGCAGGTCCTATGTAGAGTGAGGGAAGGGCATGTATCTGTACCAATGGATATTCTACAGCCAGGTGTATATTTCTCCAAGCCTTCACAAGATTCTCATCTTTCCTTCATAGTTGTTTTGTATATCAGCCTTTAGACTTAGGGAGAGATGTGTGATTGCTTGGAGGCAAACAGCATTTCTCTCTGGTCTAATTACTTAGAGATGCAATGTGGCCAGGTAAATATACTGATAAGATCTATATAGTCCTATGATGATTGTGGTAGCCTAAGATAAAATAGTTATACCAGTTAACATAGAATACATACCGCACATAAAGTCTCAGACTCAATCTGGTTTTTTTGTCCCTATATCTACAAAGTAGCAGCTCTGCCCCCATGTCTGCGAATCTCTGGACTGGCATACCTGAGCTGGATTGAAGAAAGACTGCTGCAGGGTGGAACTCGATGAGCCGGGCGCTGATAGGCTGGTCTGCTGGGTGGAGGTCTGACAAGAGAAATCCGGATGTGGAAAATGGAGGCCCTCATGGAGTGGGGGGTCGTCTGGCTCGTTGCGAGGCTCTGCTGAGGTGGTGGGCCAGGGCTAGAACCCACGATCCCTCCCGGTGCCTCGTGAGCAGCTGGTCACTGGGAGAGCCAGTAGCAGCTCTGCCCCATGTCTGCGAGTCTCTCCTGTCATGGCTCTCCCCTGTGACCAGCTGCTCACGAGGCACCCGGGAGGGATGGTGGGTTTTAGCCCTGGCCCACCACCCCAGCAGAGCCTCGCAAAGAGCCAGATAACCCCCACTCCATGAGGGCCTCCATTTTCCACATCCGGACTTCTCTCTCGTCAGATCTCCACCCAGCAGACCAGCCTATCAGCGCCCGGCTCATCGAAGTTCCACCCTGCAGCAGTCTTTCTTAAATCCGGCTCTGGTATGCCGGTCCAGAGACTCACAGACACGGGGCAGAGCTGCTACTGGCTCTCCCTGTGACCAGCTGCTCACGAGGCACCCGGGAGGGATGGTGGGTTCTAGCCCTGGCCCACCACCCCAGCAGAGCCTCGCAACTTGCCAGACGACCCCCCCACTCCATGAGGGCCTCCATTTTCCACATCCGGACTTCTCTCTTGTCAGACGTCAGACCTCCACCCAGCAGACCAGCCTATCAGCGCCCGGCTCATCGAAGTTCCACCCTGCAGCAGTCTTTCTTAAATCCGGCTCAGGTATGCCGGTCCAGAGACTCGCAGACATGGGGCAGAGCTGCTACTGGCTCTCCCTGTGACCAGCTGCTCACGAGGCACCCGGGAGGGATGGTGGGTTCTAGCCCTGGCCCACCACCCCAGCAGAGCCTCGCAACGAGCCAGACGACCCCCCCACTCCATGAGGGCCTCCATTTTCCACATCCGGATTTCTCTCTTGTCAGACCTCCACCCAGCAGACCAGCCTATCAACGCCCGGCTCGCGCTGCCACAAGCGGCGCCGGGTTCATCAATAAATGCTGGACTTAGAGATGCCTACAAGAGTATGCTACCTGCACAGCAGAGCCTGGCAAGCTACCCGTGTTGTATTTGATATATATGCCAAATACCAGTAACAATTATAGACCTCATTCGGAATGGATTGAGGCTCTTTATGTTCCTGGATCAAGCAGATGCCTTGGGCTCTACTAGCATGAGACAGGATATACGGAGATGTTACTGGGGCCCGCTTGAGCAAATCGATGCTGAACGGGAAGACAGTGATACAGTGATCTACAAAGTGGCCTTCAGGAGGTAGCTTCAGGCAAGGTTTAGAGGCTCTGGGCAACAGTATACTGCAACATACAAGGTCCTACTTTATGTAAGTGAAACTTTTTCTTTATACTTTTTCCAGATGTCCTAAATCTAAAATATCATTTTGAGTAAAATTAAGAAAATACAGTGGTGTGGGTGTGGAGTACAAAGTGGTAGCTTTTGAATGGTGCTTCAAGACATTTTCTTCAAGTATCAAATATTTCCTCAAGTATCATCAACAAGAATACTTTACCCAGAATGCTTTTCCAGGCTGGCATATAACATCAAGTTACCTTTTTCTGGGGAAAAGTAAATTATGACTTGAGTGTGACAGATAACAAAAGTCAAATCATTCATATAAATATTGTTTGATCTTAAATTATAGATGTGTGTAAATAAATATGTAATAAATTCATTGTTTTTAAATGGAATGCAGGAATTATATAATTTACAGATACTCCTTTTAAAGGATTTTTATATATCTATATATCCATTTGCATATCAGTGAAGAGAATAAAGCATAAAGCACTCTCTCTTAAATTGGAGGTATGTTAAAAATTAAACATAGATCTCATGCCCTGGGAAAAGTTTTGCAATAGTGGCATGAAGAAGTCATAAAATGTTCTTTTCATAAATCAAGTATAAATCTGAATAAAATTGTCACAAATTGCCATGTAAGAAGTCTGGAAAGTGACTAAAGGCAGACAACAAATTTGTTTCTCAAACAAATAAATGCCAAGACTTATTTATGCTTGAAAAACTGGGAGCTTTGGTTAAAGCAGCTGGAGCCTGTGTCCTTCTTGCCTAGGGATATTTTCACTTTTGTTTAGCTTCCCTGCTCATTTGGAGACCAATGAAAGACATAGAATTAGCAACATTGCTACTAGAAGAAGAAAGCATGCTTCTGAATGGGAGGAGGAAGATTCATGACTGACATATGCTAGAAACAATAACTAAGAAAAGCTCACAACTCTACTAGTTTGAAGTTGTAGTTTGTTTAGAGCAAATAGTGAGCAGACAAAATTATATAAGGGAGATCCGAAAAGAAAGCATTGTTTAGATGCTATACAAGCACTCCACACAATCTTTGTTGACTGAGAAACTACGCATACATAGCCACAATGTGTAAAATAAGAGGGAGAGAGATGCAGAGACAGAGAGAGAGACAGAGAGAGAAAGAGAGGAAACTGGGGTACCTGCTATTAAGGCAGCATGGGGGGTGGGCAGGGGGTGGGGTACATTGGTGGTGGAAATGGGGCACTGGTGGAGGGATGGTTGCTGGTATAATGTATTACCAAGAACCAATTATGAACACCTTTGTAATTGTATGTTTCACTGTGGTATAATAAAAAATTAAAAAAAAAAAAAAAAAAAAAAGAAACTACGCATACATAAAGTAACACGAGAGGCCAGTTATAAGGTGAAACCAAGGATGACCTGATCAACTAAAAATATTTTTAGCATTCTCCCCAAACCACATGCATATTAAATGCTATAAAGGGGATATGATGCAACTGGAAGTATTTGATTATGATATCTAGTCAAATCACTGGCTGGCCACCTAAGAGTTACAGAAACAGGAGTAACACCTTAAGAAACGAAGATAAAAAAGTCAAAATTTAACAGAGACAACAGTGACTGTCTGTTGGAAGGAATTTACATTTTAAGTCTAGAGAACGCACAAGGTATTCTGACAGGGGAAAAGTCCAAAAAATAAAGCAGATCAGAGTTGTTATTATATATTATTGACTATCATATCGAAAATGTCCAGTTTTTAGTCAAGATACAAAAAAATACAACTGCATAACAGGAAATGTAGTCTATAATAAAATTTAGCTCTTAAAGGGCATAGATGTTGTTTCATGAGTTAAGGTTTCACAGTAGCCCAACAAATAGGGAATCTTAGTAGAAAAAATCTGTACTATAAAAAGAGACAACTGTATATATAAAAATTAAAATTATGATCAAAATGAAGACTGAGCAAATGCACCTAATGGCAGATTAAGTGCAGAAGAATCAATGAACTTGAAGATAGATTTAATACACTTTAAAATTAAGAATTAATAGAAAAAGACATGAAGAAAAATGAATAGTGCTTCAGAAATTAGTTGTTAGTGTCAAGCATAACAGCATGGTAATGTATTCTTAAACGCATAGAAATTAAAGGAAAAATAAGCCAACTTATTAAAGACGTGACTGCCTGACCCTAACATATATATGAAAATGAAAAGAAGTGAATACTCAAATCAATTTTTTAAGATTATAAAAAGTAACTTGCACTATTATTTTAAAACTTAGGAATAGAGGAAACTCAGCAGTATCAGGGGCACTTCTTTTTACTCAAGATCACCATTTTTCACACAGTTCAAGACTCCTGCCTGCCTGCAAATAGCATAGCCACTTCACCTTACTGCATGGCCATGCATTTTTTTATCTCTATAACTCACATAAGCATACAATGACATACTGTCGGCACCTATTCACCATACAACAAAACAAACAATTCTAGGCTGCAAAGGTTACAATGGCAAAGCAACACAGAACCTTACCACACTTAGTGAGTGAAGATTTTGGCCCAGAAAATTTAATTTGTAATAATGAGCTAAATAACCTCTGATAATGAATTTATTTATTTATTTTAATTTTTATTATATCACTATGAGATCTACAACTACAAGGATGTTTATAATTGGGTCTCTGTCATATAGTGTTCCAGCACTCAACCCTCCACCAGTGCTCCATTCCCACCACCAATGTCCCAACACTCCCTCCCACCCAATCCCAGCCTGACCCTATAGCAGGCACCTTTTCTTTCTCTCTTTCTCTCTTTCTCTCTATTTCTTTTTTCTTTCTCTCTGTTTCTGTCTCTGTATTTCTCTCTCTCTTCTCTTAGACTTTGTGGCTTTCCCTACAGATATTAATGGTTTCTGATGTCTCTATGTGTATATTCAATAGTGAGTTCTAGTGTCACATTATAATTCCTCATTCCCCATCAACATCCCCAGTTTGTTGCAGCTACAATGATCATTACAATGATCTTTCACATCATTGTATAAATGTGAAAGATACTGGGAAGGACCTGGTCCTAACCTTCATTATTACCTAAGCCTCTTGCATGGCTCCAGAGTTGCCACATGCCGGCACAGCTGTGGGTCTGGTCTGTCTCTCGTCTGGCTTTGCTGACTGTGGAGGCTTCTAGTCTGTAGCCACACCTGCCGACACGGAGGTGGAAGAGCCCAAATGCCAGCTCCAAGTCCAGCCAGTACCGTTTCCCCATCACGTGTCTGCTAACCCTAGGAGCTATGTTGAACTAGACCAGGTGCTGAGTCATTTACTTATCTCCGAATTCCATGGGCTGCTACACATGGGACAAGTGAACAGCTGTGGGTCTGGCCTTGATAAGGAATTGAGAGACGAATTGTTGAGGATGTATAAGGAGCTTAAAGAACCAAGAGAATGAACTATCAATAAAACATGAGCAGAAATGAGGAAACTACAAACAGAAATGACAGATTTTAAAAAGTTGGTAGTCAAAATGAAAAACTCATAGGAAAGCTTCAGCAACAAGTAAAAGCTGCTGAGAACAGTATCAGTGAGCTACAAGATGAATACAGATAATTTCCAAAAACAGCAGAAGATGAGAAAAAGTCTCAACCAACAGATGACAAGAGAACTTTCAGATGACTTCAAGAGGAACAGTGTAATAATCATTGGGGTCCCAGAGAAGCAGAAATATAAACCTGATGAAGAAGCAACAATCAGACATCATTGCTGAAAAGTTCCCAGAACTGAAGTGTGCATGTAAACAGATCCAGGAGATCTGATGGGTACTAGCTTAAAAAAAAAAAAGTTACAAAGAAAAATACTCCAAGACACACCCAAATCAGAATAACACATATATAGAAACAAAATACTGATAGCAGGAATATCAAAGAAGGAATTACAAAGGAGTGCCATAAAGACATATAAGCCAGAAGACAGGGGTGGGATATAGTAAAAAAACAAACACTCAATGAAATGAATGCTTCACCAGTCACCAAGTATAGTTTATCCAATCAGTATCAGATAAATACTATTCCAATATTCGATCAATACTGGATATGGGGGGGGAACCTCAGTGAAATGAATCAGTATTGGATAATTACTGGTTCAATATTGGATCAATACTGGATATAGAAAAAAAAACCTCAATGAAATGAATACTTCACCAAGAATATTTTATCCAACCAGAATCTCCTTCAGATTTTAAGGAAAAATATACAACTTCGCAGATAACTATTTCAGGAACTTAATATACTAAAACTATGATTAGGACGCCCAGCAGCTCCCCGCTCTCCCCACCAGGTGCATTCCTGCGGCGGGCAGTCCCCGAGCCACTCCTTTCCAGGATAAAGGGCTGGAAGTTTGAGAAGGGGACCAAGCCACACCCAGCTTCCTCGGATCTTCCACTGGACTACCTCCACCCCCCCCCCTGACTCCGGAACCACCCACCTACACTCCAAAATTTAAAACCCCGGACGCTAGCGCGTCCGCTCAAGTAATATCTATCTACCTGAGATACGACTGAGCATTTGCCCCTACATTCTTTGCTATACATCCCTAACTGCAAAGGAATTCAGGCACCTACTACTTCTATTGACTAGTCACCCAGAACACACATTTTCAACCTATGATAGTCATTATGGTAAAGCAACACAGAATTCCTTCAGCTATATGATTGAAGTCACTAATACAGATGAGTCAAGCAATAATGATGAGCTATATAACCTCTCTGAAAAGGAATTTCGGAAGGAACTGTTAAGATTCACAAGGAACTCAAAGAAACAATGGAATACAAAGTCAATAAAATACAAGAGGACATGAGAGCAGAATTGAGTAAATTTCAGACCAAAGTACAAGCAGAAATTACAGATATTAAAAATGAGGTAACTGAACTGAAAAACACAGGGGAAGGCCTCCAAAGAAGAGTAACAGTTACTGAAGAAAGAATCAGTGATCTCGAAGACAAGGTTCAGAGATTCTGTAGACAACATCAGAAGATGGAAAAAAATGACTCACAATCAACGAACAGACTACCAGAGAAAATCGGGATGAAGCCAAAAGGAACAACATATGCATCATTGGGGTCCCAGAAGGGCAAGAAGAAAACCCTGGTGAAGAAGAAACTGTCAAAGTCATCATCGCTGAGAAGTTCCCTGAACTGAAGAAAGCATGCTCCCAGATACAGGAGGCCCATAGGATACCAGCTAAAAGAAACCCCAATAAGAATACTCCAAGACACATCCTTATTAAAATGACAAAAATGATAGACAGAGATAGAATACTGAAAGCAGCAAGATCAAAGAAGGAAATCACATACAAAGGAGCATCCATGATATTTACAGCAGACTTCTCAGATGAAACACTCCAAGCCCGAAAACAATGGTGGGATATTGTGAAAAGACTCAATGAACTGCAGGTTTCAGCAAGAATTCTTTACCCAGCTAGACTTACTTTCAGATGTGAAGGAAAAATACACAACTTCATGGATAAACAACAGCTCAGGAAATTCATAGACTCAAAACCAAATTTAAAAGAAGGATTGAAGGGTCTATTGTAAAATAAGACAACCCAAAACCACAACAAGATTAAACAAAAAAGATGGCACAAAATCCAATGACAATAATATCTCTCAACTGTCAATGGTCTAAATGCACCAATTAAGAGACACAGGGTGGCAAAATGGATTAAAAAACTGAATCCAACATTCTGCTGCCTACAAAAAAACACATCTGAATAATCAGAGCAAACACAAACTCAAAGTCAAAGGCTGGAAGACCATTCTCCACGCAAAACAACCCCTCCAAAAAGGCGGGCGTGGCCATACTCGTGTCTGACAATATAGACTTCAGGCTGAAAAAGGTTAAAAGGGACAATAAAGGCCATTTCTTAATAATTAAGGGGTATGTATACCAGGAAGAAATTACACTACTAAACATATTTGTGCCAAACGAGAGGCCAGCAAAATACTTAAAGCGACAATTAATAGACCTCAAAGAAGACATTAACAGTAGCACAATAATAGTCGGAGACGTCAACACTGCCTTATTGACTATGGATACATCGACGAGACTGAAACTCACCAGGGAAATACTGGACCTAAAGGAAGAAATGGAAGAAACAGAGCTGGTTGATATATACAGGGCTTTTCATGCCAAAAAAAGCTGAATACACATTTTTTTCCAGTGCACATGGAACATTCTCCAAGATAGACCAAATACTGAGCCACAAAGCATCACTATCACTATCACTATCCTCCCGTTGATCATCTATTTGCTAGAGCGGGCACCAGTAATATCTCCATATGTCGTGTCTCATGCTAGTAGAGCCCAAGGGCATCTATTCGCTGCAGGAACATAAAGAGCCTCAAACCATTATATTAGGTCATGGGAATGAACTAATATAATTGTTACTGGTATTTGGCATATCAAATAAAACAGGGCAGCTTGCCAGGCTTGCCATGCAGTTGGCATCCACTTGTAGTCATCTCTAAATATAACATTTATAGATGAACCACGCAGCTACAAGCAGCCGCGAGACAGACTGTGATAGGCTGTCGCTGGGTGGAGTTCTAACGAGAGGGAAGTCCGATGTGGAAAACGGCGGCCCGATGGAGTGGGGGGGGGTCAACTGGCTTGTTGTGCAGCTCTGCTGCGGTGGCGGGCCAGGGCTAGAAGCTGCCATCCCTCCCGTGACGCCTCGTGGAGCGGCTGGGCACAGGGAGAGCAAGTAGCAACTCTGTCCCATGTCTGAGAGTCTCTGGTTCAGCATACCTGGGCTGGATTGAAAAAAAAAACTGCTGCAGGGTGGAACTTAATGAGACGGGCTATGATAAGCCGTTGCTGGGTAGAGTTCTGACGAGAGGGAAGTCCAGATGTGGAAAATAGCGGTCCGATGGAGTGGGGGGTGGGGGGTCATGTGGCCTGTTGTGCGCCACAAAGCATACTTTTACGGAAAAAAAAAGGATAGAAATTGTGTCAACTATTTTTAAAGACCATGATGCATTGAAAATAGTAGCTAACCATACACAGATCAGGGAGTCAAATCAAACACCTGGAAACTGAACAGCTCACTGCTGAACAACAAATGGGTCATGGAAGAAATCAAACAGAAAATACAAAGATTTCTAGAAACAAATGAAAATGAAGATACCAACTATCAGAACTTGTGGACACAGCAAAAGCTGTTTTAAGAGGAAAGTTCATAGCTCTGCAAGCATTCATAAGGAAAGAAGAAAGGGCCCACATAAATAACCTGACCTCACAGCTGAAAATATTAGAAAAAGACCAACAAAAGAAGCGCAGCCCAGGCAGAAGGAAGGAAATAATAAAACTTAATGAGGAAATCAATGAGCTGGAAACCAAAAAAAAACAATCCAAAAGATTAATGAAACCAAGAGCTGGTTCTTTGAAAAATCAAACAAGATCGACAAGCCATTGGCAAGACTTGTAAGAACAGGGAAAGAGAGAACTCAAATAAACAGAAACAAAAATGAAAATGGTGACATCACAACAGAAAAGATCATCAAAGATTACTTTGAGAACCTGTATGCCACAAAACATGAGAACCTAGAAGAAATAGATACATTCCTGAAGTCCTATAACCTCCCACGATTGAAACAAGAAGACCTCCAATACCTGAATAATCCTATCACCATCGGGAAATTGAAACAGTAATTAAAAGTCTGCCCAAACACAAAAGCCCAGGTCCAGATGGGTTCACTAGCAAATTCTACCAAAACTTTAAGGAGGACCTACTGCCTGTCCTGTTCAAGCTCTTCCAGGAAATAGAAGAAACAGAAACACTCCCAAACAGCTTCTACAAGGCACACATCACCCTGATACCCAAAGCAGGGAGAGTCAACACAAAGAAGGAAAATTACAGACCAATCTCCTTGATGAACACAGATGCTAAGATCTTCAACAAAATACTAGCAAACGGAATCCAAAGACTCATCAAAAAGATCATACATCATGACCAAGTAGGATTCATCCCGGGAATGCAAAGATGGTTCAACATTCACAAATCAATCAACATAATACATCATATCAATAAGAGAAAAAATAAAAACCATATGGTCCTATCAATAGAATCAGAAAAAGCATTTGACAAGATCCAGCACCCATTCATGATTAAAACCCTCCAGAAAATGGGAATTGAAGGAAGCTTCCTCAAGATAGTCAGAGCCATCTACCAAAAGCCCACAGCAAGTATCATTCTTAATGGGGAAAAAGTGAAAGCCTTTCCCTTAAGATCAGGAACATGACAAGTTTGACCTCTCTCACCTCTTTAATTTAATATAGTACTGGAAGTACTGCCATAGCAATCAGAGAAGAAAAAGGACATTAAGGGCATTCAGATAGGCCAGGAAGAAATCAAGCTATCATTATTTGCAGATGACATGATATTATGCTTAGAGAACCCTAAACTCTTGACCCAGAAACTCTTAGAAACAATAGATGTGCATAGTAGAGTGGCAGGGTAGAAAATCAATACCCAAAAGTCGGTGGCTTTCCTATACACAAATAATGAAAGAGAAGAAAGGGATATTAAGAAATCGATTTCATTCACAATTGTACCACAGAAAATCAAATACCTAGGAATCAGCTTAACCAAGTGTGTAAAGGACCTATACAAAGAGAACTATAAGAAACTACTTCAAGAAATAAAGAGGACACGAGGAAATGGAAACACATTCCCTGCTCATGGATGGGGAGAATTAACATTGTCAAGATGGTAATACTCCCTAGAGTTTTGTACAGATTCAATGTGGTTCCTATAAGGATACCCATGACATTCTTTAATGAAATTGACCAAACATTCCTGAAATTCTTATGGAATAATAAACCCCCACGGATAGCTAAAGCAATCCTTGGGAAAAAAGAAGATGGGAGGCATCACCTTTCCAAACCTCAAACTGTACTACAAAGCAGCAGTAATTAAAACAGTGTGGTACTGGAATAAAAACAGACCTGTGGATTTATGGAATAGAGTTGAGTATCCTGACACCTACCCTCAAAGACATGATCAGTTAATTTTTGATAAAGGTGCAAAGAGTCCAAACTGGAGTAAGAAAAGCCTCTTCAACAAGTGGTGCTGGGAAAACTGGACAGCTACATGTAAAAAATGAATTTGGACCTGTGCCTAACACCTTGCATAAAAATCAGATCAAAATGGTTTAAAGATCTTAATATCAGACTGAATCCATAAAGTACGTTGAAGAAAATATAGGAAAAACCCTCCACGACATTGAAGCTAAAGACATCTTCAAAGGTGAAACACTATTAACAAAGCAACTAGAAGAAAAGATAAACATATGGGACTGTTGGGGAAGCTGCCAGGGTCCCCAACAGTGTCAGGACAGAAGGTCTCTTCTATATCCAAGGATGCCAGGGAACGGATGAAAACTCACAAGTCCAGCGCCCAGTTCCAAAAAAGGCTTTTAATAGTACAAAAGCTCTTCCACAGCACTCCAATATAATGAACAAACTCTATCTCTGGTCCGAAGTTAGAACATACAAAAGAGCCTGAATCTCCCACCAAAGAGAGAGGATCTCACCCGAGATGAGTCCTACCCAGAAGAAGGAGCAAAAGGCTAAAGAGCAAAAAGGCAAAAGCCAAAAGCAAAAGGCCGAGGACCCAAAGGCCACAGGAGTCAAAAGCAAAAGCGAAAAGGCCAAAAGCCAAAAGCTAAAAGCCCCAAAGTGAAGGGGCCTCAAGTCAGTCCCCTTATATACACCAAAGTAATCCAACCAGGAGGGTCATATCAACAAAGAACCCTAAACAGAGTGTAGAAGAGCAGTGCCACACCCTATTGCAGGTATAAACAAAGGTTAGCCAAGGTCTAATCCTTTCTACCAAGATTATCTCTTATGTAAAACACTGGAGAGAGAGAGGGCTGATATAAAGTAATACATCTTAACTTCATGAGCTTCATGTAATCTAGATGGTATACACAAGGTCCTTCTTATTATTATCTGCACCAGGGTGATTCTGATTATCTTGTTCTCCTGTACTGAAAGGGTCACACTCGCCTGATAAGAGCAAACTAGTATGATCCTTCCCATAGTCTCAACGTAGCCAGGGTGGTAGTCTCCTGGTAAATTCTAACTGTCCCACCTTGGGTGCAGTGGGTATAAAGAGGAGTTGTGCCCAATCTAGAAAACATAGAAGTCTTAGTAGATGTATAAGTCAGAAGTTATTCAGTCAAGGTGACTTCTGTAACTGCCACACCCTCTAGCAGTGTTTATATAGAAGAGAGATCTCATTAGAATGAACCTTGTCTTAAATAGATTAACCTGGGAGTGGGCAAAACAACAAAACTCCCAGAATAGCTAAACCTGTCCTCCAACATGGGACTACATGAAACTAAAGAGCTTCTGCACCTCAAAAGAAACAGTGACCAAGATAGAAAGACAGTTCACAGAATGGGAAAGAATATTTACCCAATACCCATCTGATAAGGGGTTAATATCCAGACTATATCAGGCACTGGTACAGCTATATAAGAAGAAAACAGCCAACCCCATAAAAAAATGGGGAGAAGAGAATATAATATGGATTAGAGAACAGAAACTTTGACAAGGAAGAAAATCGAATGGCCAAAAGGCATATGAAAAAATGCTCATCATCAGAGAGATGCAAATCAAAACAACAATGAGATATCATCTCACACCACAGAGACTGGCCCATATTCAAAAGGGTAAAAGCAACAAGTGCTGGCGTGGATGTGGGGGAAAAGGAGACTCTCATACATTGTTGGTGGGAATGTCGACTTGTACATCATTTCTGGAAAACAATATGGACATTCCTCCAAAGACTAGAAAGTGAGCTCCCTTTTTGACCCAGCCATACCACTCCTGGGAATATACCCTGGGAAGCCAAAAACACACAGTGGAAACACAATCCGCACTTTTATTTTCATAGCAGCACTACTCACAATAGCCAGAACCTGGAAAAAACCAGTATGCCCGAGAACTGATGACTGGATAAAGAAACTGTGGTATATCTACACAATGGAATACTATGCAGCTATTAGGAAAAATGAAGTTATGAAATTTACCTATAAATGGATGGACATGGAAAGGATCATGTTGAGTGAAATTAGTCAGAAGGAAAGAGAGAGACATAGAATGACTGCATTTATTTGTGTGACATAAATATATCAGGTGGTCTTACCAGAAGTGGAAATTATTGCAAACATGAGGGAGTCAGAAGTTAGGTAAGAAAGAGAGGGGAACATGTCTGAATAAATGTAGAAAGGGCTGATACCAACATAGAACTGAGCATTAAATACAGACAAAAAATGTGCATGATGGCTTCCAAGTGCATGTAGTGCAACCCACAATGTGTAGGAGAAGGAAGGGAGAGAGAGAGAGAGAGAGAGAGAGAGAAGGGATAAAGAACCTGCCATTTAGGCAGGCTAGGGAGGGGGGAGGGAATTGGGGACATTGGTGGTGGGAAGTGGACACTGGTGGAGGGCAGGTGCTGGAACACTATGTGACCCAAAACCTCCAAACATGAACAACATTGTAATTGTATATCTCACAGTGGTATAATAAAATGTTTTAAAAAACTATCATTACAAGAAGAATTAAAAGGGCCACTTTAAAACAAGACAAGCACCACAAGAATGCAAACTTCTTTAGAAAGATGGCATAAAACTTCTTAACAATAATCTCTCTCAATGTCATTGGCTAAATGTGCCAATTAAGAAACACAGAGTGGCAGGATGGATTAGAAAATTAAACCCAACACTTCGCTGCCTACACAAAAATACATCTGAACAATCAGAGCAAATACAGAGTCAAAGGTTGGTAGACAATTCATCAAGTAAACAACCCCCTCAAAAGGTCAGTCTGGCCATACTAGTATCAGATGACACTGACTTCAGGCTGAAAAAAGAGAGTGTGTGAAGGTCATTTCAGTAATGATCAAGGGATATGAACATCAGGAAGAACTCAAACTCCTAAATGTATATGCATCTAATGAGGAACCAGAAAAATACATAAAACATCTGCTCATAGACTTAAAGAAAGATATAGAGACACAATAGTAATTGGAGATTTTAACAACTCTTTCAGCTCTTGATATATCCACTAGACTAAAACTCAGCAAGGAAATACTTTGAGAAAAGAAATGGAAGACAGGAGGTTAGTAGATATATATATAGTCTGTCATCCTCAAACGCTGAATACGCATTCTTCTCCAGTGCACATTGGACATTATCCAAGATATAATATATGCTGAGACACAAAACATACTTCCACAAAGTCAAGAGCATAGAAATCATGTCATCTTTTCAGAGCATGATACATTGAAAAAGAAGTTGCTCACAAACAGAAATGGAGAACCAATTCAAACATGTCATTAGCTCATTATTGAACAACTATTGTGTCAGACAGGAAGTCAAATAGTAAGTTAAAAGATTCATGGAAGCAAAGAAGAATGAGTATATTACTTACCAGAATATTTAGCCTATAGGAAAAGCAATATTATGGGGAAGGTTCATTGTTATGCAAGCATTCATCCAGAAGGGCCCACATAAGTAACTTGACAAAACTTAAGAAACTGGAAAATGACCAACAAAGGGAGGCATGTGAAAAAAAATAATAAAACTTCCAGCAGAAATTAATTGACTTGAATTTAAAAAAATCTGAATGATCAATAATACCAAGTGCTGGTTCTTTGAAAAGATTAGCAAGATCATAAATGGCTAGCAAGAGTCACAAAGAAAGAGAGTGAGAGGAACCTAATAAAGCAAATCAGAAATGAAAAAGGGGACATCATAACAGACACAACAGAAATTGAAAGGATAATCAGAGATTACTTTGAGAATTTTTATGCCAAGAAACAAAGAACCTAGAAGAAATGGATAAAGAGAAACTACTGCCAATCCTTTTCAGGCTCTTCCAGGAAATGGAAAAAACAAAAATACTCCCAATTAGTTTCTATGAAGCAAATATCACCCTGATGTCAAAAGCAGAGAATCTGTGAAAAAAAGAGAATTATAGGCAATATCCTTCATGAACATCGACACAAAGATCCTCGAAAAAATGCTAACAAATAGAATGCAATAATTAATCAAAAATATTGTACATCGTGACCAAGTAGGATTCATCCCAGAAATGTAAGGATGATTTAACATAAACAAATCAATTGATATATAGTATATTAATACACTATATCAATAAAAGTATACTATATCAATAAAATACACTATATCAATAAAATATATATAATCAGAGAACTGGGTATAGAGAAAGCATTTGACAAGATTCAGAACCCACTCATGATAAAAACTCTCAACAAAATGGAAACTTTCCTCAGTATAATAAAAGCCATTTACCATAAACCCACAGCAAACATTATACTCAATGGGGAAAACTAAAAGACTTTCCTATAAGATCAGACATCAGATAAAGTTGCCCACTCTTGTCACTTCTATTTAATATAATACTGGGTATACTTTCCATGATAGATCCGTCAGGGCATTGGAGGACAGTCATCTTGGTCTTATAGTTGGCAAAAGATGGGCGGGCATTGCGAATGCGCCTCCCGGCTTCTGCTGCATCTTCCAGTATTTCTGCTTTTCTCTCTTTGAGGTCTTCCTTTATCGCTTCTCTGCACTTGAGCATGAGCATATTGCAACTGTATGTCTAAAAGTGGTGTAATAAAATTTTTTTAAAAAATAATAAAAAATAAAAAAGCAAAAAAACAAAAAAAAAGAGTAAATAGATGATTATGCAATCCAAATGACAATAACCAAACTTGAAAATGTGCCTGCCAAGGAGACAAGCTGGGAGGATGGAAAAAAAATAAAAAAATAAAAGGAAACACCATTGACAAGCATGCAGAAGCAAAGATAAACAAATAGGACTCTATTAAACAAGAAATTTCACACTTCTAACTACACTATGACCAGAATACAAAGACAGTCCATGGAATGGGAAGAAAATTTGCCCAACACTCATTTGATAAGAGTTTAATATCCAAATGATTAGGCACCTGTAGAACTTTAAAGGGAAAAATTTAAGAGCTCATAGAAAAAAAATGGGGATAAGAAACAAATAGAAACTTCCTCAAAGAAAAAATACAAATTGTCAAAAGGCACAAGAAAATGCACTCTACATCACTAATTATCAAAGAGATGCAATTGAAAACATCGATGAGATATCATCACAAGACATCAAAAAGACCAACCAGTACTGGCATGGATGCAGCGATAAAGGTGCTCTCATTCACTGCTGGTGGAAATGCGGATTAGTCCAGCATTTCTGGAAAACTGTATGGACATTCCTCACAAAAAAACTAGAAATTGAGCTTTCATATGTCACAGCAATACTGCTCCTAGGAAAATAGTCTAGGGACCCAAAAAAAGTCATCAGCACTCCTATGTCATAGTAGTACAATTCACAATAGTCAGAATCTGGAAACAACCCCTGTGCCCAAGTACAGAGGACTAGATAAACAAACATGGCACAGCTACACAATGGAACACTACACAGCTGTCAGGAAAAATGAAGTCATAAATTAACTTTTATAAGTCATGAATTAACTTATGTCCATCAAGATAGACATGGAGACTATCATGCTGAGTCAAATGAGTCAGAGGGAGAGGGACAAGCAAAACACAATAGCTCTTATTTGTGGGATATAAAAATAAGAGTAGGTGAATAATACCCAAAGGTATTAGAAACAAGACCCGGGAGAACTGGTCAATGGTAGGAAGCTTGCCACAAGAGGGGTAGGGTAAGTGCAGGACAGAGAAGAGCCCACTATGACAAAAACTGAAGGCTGGAAGGAGGTAAAGTGACATGCATGATAACCTTTTCATAACAGTATTTCAAAACAAGTACCTACAGAGAGAATAAAAGAGAAGAGAGAGAGGAGAGAGAGGCAGACTGTAAGGACAGAGTGAGGGAGGGTAGCAGAGGGAGGGAAACTATCAGGAAATGTGCACTGGCGAGTGATGGGTGTTGGAACATTGTGTGACTGAAACTCAATTATGAACAACTTTGTAACTGTGTATCTCATCGAATTCAATTTACAAAACAGCCTACAATAACGAGGACACTAGTATTACCTATGGACTTCAAACTATAACTGACTTCATGAAAGATACGTCAATATACTTGAATAGAATTTTACCATCAATTAATGTTTGACAAAGTTACCAAGTCAATTCCTTTCATAGAGTGCCCTATGAAAGCTGGATGAGAATGCTATTTTGGTCTCCCAGAGAGAAATCAAAAGAGCTATGCTTGGAATATCACACCTCACTCAAGTGAGAGAAGGAATCGGAGCTCCGGCCTCCATCGCTATTCCAGAATCAGGGACACTGTCACGTTTACCAAGGCATCGAAAATCAGATGGGCTGGACATGTAATGCGATTTGGAGATGACCGCTGGACTAGAGCCATTACCAACTGGATCACACAGATGTCAAAAGATCACATGGCCGCCCACCTACAAGATGGTCAGACTTCTTGTCAAGACCCTGAAGGAATGATTTGAGGCTCTTCATATTCCTGAATCAACCAGATGTCATTGGGCTACATTGGCACGTGATAGGGTCCAATGGAAATGTTACTGGCGCCCACTCGAGCAAATCAATGAACAACAGGATTCAAGTGATCAAGTGAAGTGATCAAGAGGCAAACATTTAAACAAATGGTGTCAAAACAAGTGTGTATCCAGATGTAAAAAAAAATTAACTTAGAGCCTTAATTCACTTCATACACAAAAATTAATTCAAAATGCATAAAACAGAGAAAATAATTTTCATGATCTTTTGTTTAACAAAGAATTCTTAGATGTGATATCAATAACTTAAGCCATAAAAGAAAAACACAATAAACTGTAACACTAACAATAAAAACGTTTTTCAAAAGAAACCACTAAATTTCTTTAAAAGCCACAGGCTAGGAAAAATAAAAATTATACATTTATAAAATATCTGTACAAAGAATAATAAAGAACGTTGTGGTTCAAAATGAAGAGAAAAACAAATACAGAAAAAAGTTTGAATAGATATTTTAACAATGAAGACATTCAAGTGACTAATTAGTTCATGAAAAGATGTTCAACATCATTAGTCACTAGGGAAATGCAAATTAAAACCACAATGGATTACACTATGCATTTACTAGAATGGCTATATTCCAACAGGCAGAATGATATACCAAGAATTGGCAAGGATGTGGAAAAACAACATCCCTCCTATTGTTGGTTGAAATATAAAGGCAGATACTCTGGAAAATAGTTTGGTAGTTCCTGAAATAGTTACATATACTTACCTCAAAATCTAGAAATTCTACTCCTAGATATATATCTGATAGTAATGAAAACATACAAATACTTGCATATGGATATTCACAGCATCAACATTGATAACTGACCCAAACTGGAAACAATCCAAAGTTTCAACATCTAGTGGATGGAACACATGGAACTCTATTCAATGGAACATTTTACTGATGAAGCAATAAAGTCATGTTTACAATTTAAATAAACCTAAAAGTTATTATGCTAATTCAAGAACCCAGATGCAAGATGTCATGCAAAACTATATATGCTGCAATGCTCTGCTAACATTTTACCAAATTTTAGCAAAAAAGCAAAACTATATTGTTTATATAACACCGAGACAATAAAACTCCGTGGTACACTGGTTTTAGGGCTGAAAATTCTGGGGCATTCAGAGGTGGGCGAGGAGAGTTCCCATTCTGCAGAAGCTCTAGACGCCTCCTAGCATATAAATGACTCTTTGACTTATTTTTCATATTTTGGGATTTCCAAAGTAGTGCTTAATGGGGGCCACCAAAAGCAACTAAGCCAGACAGTTCAATGTTATGCCACCGTCAGGGCCAGGGGGGCAAGATGCCACATGTTTTGTTTGTGGTCAATAAACATTTTTAAAATGGATTATTGTGATGACCTAATAATTTATGGAATTACCAAACATCATTAAACTGTTCTTACAGTGAAAAAGATATATCAGATCATGCATAAGTATTTATATTTTATTATTGATCTTTCGGCTGCCACATTATCTCAAGGTAAATCAAAGAAATTATCTCTCAGCTCTTTTGACTTTCAACAGTTCCCACAGACAATACTTCCAATTCTCTTTCATCACCCTTGAAAGAATCTAAGCAATGTGTGTGGATCATTTCTCTACTGGACAATCCACTTCATCAACTTTAAAAATGAGACATTTCTTTTGAGAGGCTCCTACAATATGAGTATCGTTTGAGGTCTAATATATTTTTTTACATATTTGTAATATTTGAGGGATAGCATCATGCTATCATAGATTTTCTAGTGTCCCTTAGAAACATTACGTTACAAAATAAGTCTGATCCCAGAGGCTATATAGGTAACCTCTTGCCCTTTCTTAAGTTTCCATACACTTTCCATACACTTCACTCTGCTTCCCCCTTCCTATGTTCTGCGTTGTTAACATTCCATAGAGATAAGGGGGAAAATTTTATAGTAGCTTGTAAGAATATAGCCTAGGAACCTAAAATAGAAAAAATATTCATCCAAACTCCTATTTTTTTTAAAACACAAAGTATTAAATATAGCAGTGCTGTTCCAGAGGTCATATTTTATCCTTAGTGTACAAATTAATGATTTCAGACATTTACTAAATACTATAAAAAGATATTAGCTTCAGTGAAAAGTAAGAAAAAGTAGGATAATGTCTTGCTAATTTACATGTTTATAATACATTATTATATAGAAGCAATTTTTCATATGATTGTTCCAATTTTTTCTTAAGAGTCCTGTGAAGTATATAACATTAACCCTGTTCTTCAGAAGAAAAATAAATTTAACATATCATACAAAGATGCACAGACATAAATAAAATAATCCTTTGATTCCAAATTTAATCTTTTCAAACCATTAGACAGATTCAGTGTTGCTCACTAAAAAGCTGGATAAAGCTAACAGCTCTTTACCGTGCTGGATGTATGAAAAAGTTTGAAATAATCCTGCTATACGCTTTAACTCCAAGTTTTGACAGCAGAGAGTGTGTTTATGCTAGAACATTTGGCAAAACCTGTGTTTATGATCCTACACACAGACTAGCATGATCAACAGAGACCCAGCGGTAATTTGACACTCCAAGGAGATTTTGTTGACCAAATGTTATCGTCTTATTGGCTACAGTGTTGTCTTTGGGAATTCAACTCTGATAGCAAGAGAAACAAAAGCAAAATAAACAAATAGGATTACAACAAATTAAAAAGCTTCTGAACAACCAAAGAAACTATCATTGAAACAAAAGGCCATACTACTGCATGAGAGAAAATATTCCCACACCATAAACTGACAAAGAGCTAATACCTAAGGATATATAAGGAAATCACAAAAGTCAAACAGTCCCATAAAAAAATGGATAGAAAACGGAATAGACACATCGTAAGAAAAACATGGAGAATGCCAATCGGCACATAAAAAAAAATTATCACTTGCCATAAAGAAAATGCATATGAAAATGACAATAATATTTGATTTTACAACTTTGAAAATAACCTACATCATAAAAGCTGAAAACAAGTGCTGACAGGGGTATGCAGAAAAAGAAATCTCTTATAGTGTTAGTGGGAATGTGAAAGGTCCAAACTTTATGAAAACAATATGAGGATTTCTCACATTATTAAAAATAGATCTAACAGGAGCTAGAAACTAGTAAGGCAGTTGAGAACATGCATGGTCCTTTGAGCACTAAACAGAAATGGCCTATGCACAGAATTTGGGGCAATTTCTGAATATAGCCAAGTGTAGCCTCAATGTCTCTTCACTCCCAAATAGATCTACCATACAAAACAACAATTCTTATATAGTTAACATGCGCCAATTAATACATAGTGTATATAAACACCAATTGTGTATATGTGTATGTATATGTGTACACACACACACAAACACCTACCTATGTTCATTGTAGAACTAGATAACTATGTTGCCCAAGGACAGAGGAATGAATAAAGATGATTTGGTACTTAAGCACAATGGAATACACAGATATTAGATAGGTCAACATCTTTCTTTTTGCTACAATGTAGATGGAAATAGGGTGACTCTAAGTGAAATAATTCAGATGAAGAAAGATGAATACCAGATGATTCCATTCATATCAAGAAAGCAGGGGAACAAGTCAAACAAAAACAAATCTTTGGACTCTGATCCCAGAACTGAGATTACCAAAGAGGGAAGAGAGGGTTGATAAGGTGAATAGGTCTCATGGAGAGTGGTGAAGGGATAGCCATGACTTTCTGATGGACTTAGTGACTTAAAATACTTTTTGAAGAAGCATAAAGTTGTATCTCTAAACCATACAGAATATTTTAAGCCATATTTGTTTGTGCCACATACACCTTGTGTTTATAGTACCTCAATTCAAAACACTACCATCTTGATGCATTTGTGAAAAAATTTTTACCTGACATTGAAATACAGCACTGTCATCATTCCCAGAGGCCTTTTAGGAATGCCATTTATTTCCAACTCAGTCAAGTTTAAAACATAAAATTTAGCATGCACTGTACTTTCTATTAAAAATAAATATGCAAATTCTTTAACTGAGAAAAATAGCAATTGTAAAATTATGACTTGTAATATAGCTAATTATTTATTTACATTAATATTCCACTGCTCTTGAATATGCTGTGGTCAGTCAATAATATCTGAATTTTTATCAGTATATAGAATTTTGTATCATTTCTCCAGTTAAATGATGAGAACAATTCTCTGTGTTTTTGATAACCTGAAACACCCATTATTTGATTTCATCTTTTCAGTAAGAATGGCCTTAACAAAATACAGTCAGAGAGATAGTGTCTTCTATTAGGAAACTCTGGTAAGGAAATTAGTTATTTGTTCAAATGTCTATTTCTTAGAATAGGCATAGGTCAGTAAAGTTTTCACCTGACAGCAATAGTTAAGGAATGATAGATTACCTAAACTAGAAAATGATTAGTCTATAATGTAAAAATCAAAGCAAGACATTGAATAATGAAGCTGAAAATCAGTATTGTTTGTTGTGAATATTATTTTAATTATTTGTTTTCATGTGTCATTAATAACTCTGTTAATTGAGTAATAGATATGTTATCAGACAGCTTACCATGCATTTCACATGTTCTTTCACATAAATTGATTTTTCTTATGACAGATTATGAGGATAAAATTAACTGCATTTTAAATGTGTTACCTAAGATTGAGAGTGGAAATGGTGAGTAGGGGGCAGGAATTTGTTCAAATTCACATGATTAAACAGCGAAGTCAGGGTTGGTGTACAAGTATTTTGATTCAGAAGCACTTCTGACAAATAAGTTCTAACACAGGAAACACGAAATTTTAAAACATCAAACACACATATGTGCACATAGATATAAACATGTTCTAGCACATGTATTTATGTGCATGTATGCACACATAGCTAAACAACTTGTGTAAGTTATTACGCATGTAAAATGCTTTCCTTCCTGATATTTTATTCTCCAAACAGGCCTCTCGGTTTAAGAATTGTAATGGCTTTGCTCCATGAAAGTCATGATCCAAGGGACTTCAGAGACTCTAAAGGAGTTATTTCATTCCATGGAGACCATATTATGCATGTTATGAATGTTTAAAATAGAGTGCACAGTCTGCCATGTCAACTCTCATCTATTTCAATGACAGATTATTTTTCTTCCAGCACTAGTGGCTTGAATATATCAGCTACCAAAAGAGAGGACATTTTTCTCGTAGTTCAAACACACATAAAAAATCATGATGAAACCACAAACAGAATTTAAGTAGCAGTAAAACTCAAAGTTAAACTCACAAAAGCAAAGACATGTAACATTTTTCCAAACAATTAAATGAACATCAAGTACTGAATTCATTCTTGATAATACACAAGCTCACATTTATTAAGAATTATTACTACCAGGTAGTGGGTTGAATGTTATACATAACCTATCTCTTTTAATCTTCACCATAACCATGTGATATATGGTTATAGAAGTGATTATTATCTTTTTCAATATTAAGAAAATGAAGCTTAAAAGGTTAAGGTAACTAATTCAAAGATAGGCAGCAAGAAAGAGACACAGTCTGGATATAAAGCAAAGTCACCACCTCTAAATAAATGTACACATATGATACATTTGCATTAAAACTAAGAAATCAAATTTTAGCACTAGAAAAATTCAAATTTACAACGGAGCAAATAGCAAAATGTCCAGAAGTAAATTTGTTTGACAAAATATTCAAAATATAATATTCATTCATAACACATATTCAGGCTTCTAAAAATCCTTTTCTAGCCTCCCAATGCACTAGACTATCACTTCAAATAACGTTTGTCTATTTCTGGTTGGGATCTTGCTGAGAGCAAAACGAAAATGTTCAAAGGTAAAAAGAAAGTCTGTTTTCTAGTACACGTTTGCATTCTTTTTTAATATAAAGCCATGTTTGATCCATTTGTACCCGGATTTGTTTTGGCAAATGGAGCTCATCTTTTGTGCCAATCCTAACCAATCCATGCTCTAAAAGAATCCCGAGACTGAGCTCAGAGAGCAGTGATTGATTTAGCATTGTCTGTCATGGCAGGGGTGTGACAACATGCATGACCTGTATTTGACAACTCTCCCTACCCTAGACAAATAAACCACCCCTTGTGTATGCTGTGTAATGCACTCTAAAGAAGCCTTTGTACAAGCAGGCAAGATGGAAGGAAGCAAGGTAGGAAAGGAGGGGAGGGAGGGATGGAATGAAAAGGAAAGCATGAAATCTTAAGAGTTGGCAAAAGCTAAAGAAACATATTTTAATTGCACGTGTTTGGACCAATCATGTGTAAAGTTAAATTTGATTTATTTATTGTTGAACATTTGTTTTTGTACCTACCTATCCATCAAGGCCTCCTTAGTGGTCCATGTCACCATTACTTTGTTCAGACTATGAGTCTTTGTCACTACATACCTTCTGTTTTTTTTCTCTATCAATCTACTAGTTCAAGTCTATCTCACTGGTAAATGCAGAATCAGGTGCTCTTGTAGAAATATCAGATACTCTTTCAAGTGATCCCAGAGTGCTTACGTAACCTCAGTGATTTCTTCAAGGTCCCCAGAGGATCCTTATAACTTTTGTACAAAAGAATTTCAAAGATCCCCCAGCTATCAGGTTATTGACACACCGGATAATCAAACTCAGTTGTTCTATATTTTAATTGTTCCCGATTACTGTTCCCTAATCAGTCTATTATAAACTTTCACTACTATTAGGAATTCATGTTTTATTCTCTAAACAATACCTGTTACTCCTCTTTCTAGTTATTTACTGGAACTTTCTTTTGAATAGATTGTCTTCCTGCTCAGACTCTCTAAGTTCCGATGGATAAATTCTGGAGAAGTTGTCAACAAAATCTAGATTCTAGTCCATGTTAAATCATGCTTAAATCATGTCTCTAAAACTGATTTCCCTGTGCCTGAAATGAGGTGACTAAGTTTTCTTTTCCCAAGATGATTAGAAGGATTAGTAAGGTGTTATATTTGTAAGTGGTTTATAATTTAATACTGTATGCCTTGAGGAAATCCCATAGTTCAGCCTTAGTTTGAAGTTAGCAATGGAGATGCACGGCACTGAGCCCTGGACTTTGGTTCTTGAGTCCACAACGATGGTTTCCCCAAGTTAACCCTGTCAGTTTAGCGCTTCCCTCTAGGTCTTCTGTCAATGCACTCACCAACAGAATTCTTCATAATCTAAATATGGCCTTCGACAAACCATCAGAGATTTAGTTTGTTTTCTAGTCTTTCTCAATGTTTGCATTCATCAGATTGTTTTAATACTTAATATGGCATATGATGAAACTACATTACCGCCATTTATAAGTTGATCCTGAAGAAAATGCAGTGCTCTACCTGCCAACATCTGAAAGCTATAAATAGTGAGAAAAATAGAGAAGCCTTAAAAGTCCATTGAAATATATTGGATTTGGAGAGTTTCTTGGATGGCCAGAGTGGAAAAATATTTTGCTAAAAAATAGGGAGTGTTGCTCCTACTGGCATACAGGCAGACAGTTTAGTTAGTATTTACCCAGCCTGTGGCCAGGGAACACTTGACTGTTTATTTCAGTGGAGGGGATGTTGGGAGAAGCTGTTTGTCTAGTCAGAAATGCCCTTTGAGACTGCAAGGCTACCTGTGACCAATTTTCAACTAAATTTATCTTTGGACTTTGTGTAAGAAAGCCAGTCTTAACCAAATCCATTTCGTCTTCTACATAACCATGACAGAGAGTCCTTACCAAAAGTCTCTCTGCATTGGTCCACAAAGGTGGCTTCTGATTATTCACCCAAAGCTGAATATGAGTCTGAAATGTGAGTTCTGGGTAAGAAGACTTGAGTTTTACTTGGTGGAGGAAGTAACTATCACTTATTAAATAAAATGAACTTATATTTAACCAGTCATTTTCAAACATCTTTGGCCTTTGCTGCATAGTAGAATAAATAACACATACTATTGGCTATTAATCATTATGGTTAACTTTATTTATGAAGCAATTTATGTTTTACTTTTTTCTTATTTGAAGACACACTAAAGTTTTTAATGCATGGTAAATCCTTAAAAATGCAATATTTTTCAGGATAATTTCAAATTTTATGGGATTTTTTTTACAAAGTAGTTGTATTTAGTAGTTTAAAAGAAAGAAAGGCCATAATAAAATGCAAAATGCTTCCCAGATTGTGACTATTATTTGTTAATTAACTTTTTATTTCATGGGCTTTTATTTTCAGATTACAGGGCATTTTATTTCTTTCTTTTTAGGTTTTGTTTTGTTTCATTTTGTTTTTGTGTTTACTTTTGTTGCCGTTGTGTTAGGATGCTTCATCTGAAAAGCAGTTCTTTTGAGTTTAGCAGGTACTCAGGGAGAACTGTGTCTCCATTATGGTTCATAAATGTTTGACCAGTGTAAAAAACCAAGCATAAAAGTTTGTGAAGCAGAACGTTAGTAGGGGGATTTTTTTTTTTTTGGTCCACTATTTTTCCTTCTATTTCCATGTTTGTTTCTATATCCTTGTTTCCACATCATTAACCATTCCATCTTCTTAAAAATTCTCTGGCAAGGTATTATGACCCATTTTATAGATGATAAAGTTCCAGTCAGGGGAACTGGATCTTAGTGCGGTTTGTCTGAGGTTTGTATGCAGGTCTGTGCTCTTTCTTGTGGACCTTAGAGTCACCCCTAGGGGCAAGAATCTACAGGCTAAGCCTCCTGTCAACTTGACAAATGTGTTAAATCAGAGATAAAGCCCTCCATGTTAGACTGTCAAGGGGTCAGTTAGCCTAAACCTTAACATCATCCTTAGTTCTGTTCCCATATAGAGGCTTTTCTTGAGCTGTTGTTGCAGCAATATAATTCAAATGGGGGGGGAGGGCTCTCCCAATCTTAAGGTTTCTCACAGTGTCTAGGATGGACTCTACTTGTATTCATCCCAAGGAGCTTTGTTTAACTTGTACCATACTAGGGGACTAGGGCATTCTAATTAAGAGCTACTGTCTCTATTATTATTCAACAGATGGTGAATAATAATAGAGAAACTACAACAAGATTAATACATACAGGATAATTGAGAATTCTATATCAAAAAAGAGTCCATATATGCTGCAAATACATAAAATTTGAAGAACTTAATTGCACTGAGTAGATGCCTTTTTTTTTTTTTTTTTTTTGCTTTGTGAGTAACACCTGGCAATGCTCAGGGGTTACTTCTGGCTCTACACTCAGGATTTACTACTGGTGGTGCTCAGGAGGCCATATAGGATGCCAGGGAATTGAACACAGGTTAGCCACATGCAAGGCAAATGCCCTATCCACTGTGCTATCACTCTGGCACTGAGCTAACTGCTTTTACTTCCAACTTGTTGGTCAAAATTGTCTCTACCTAGAGAGGAAGAAGGAAGAAGGAGGATGAGAATAAAGAAGAGGAGGAGGAGAAGGATGAGGAGAAGAAAGAGAAGGAGGCAAAGGATGAGAAGGAGAATATGAGGAGGAAAAGGTGGAGAAGGAGGAGGAGGAGGAAGAAGAGGAGGAGGAAGAGGAGGAGGAGGAAGAATAAGAAGAGGAAGAGGAAGGAGGAGGAGGAGAAGAGGAGGAGGAGGAAGAGGAGGAGGAGGAGGAAGAAGAATAAGAAGAAAGAAGTAGAGGAAGAGGAAGAAGGAGGAGGAGGAGGAGGAGGAGAAGAAGAAGAAGAAGAAGAAGAAGAAGAAGAAGAAGAAGAAGAAGAAGAAGAAGAAGAAAAAGAAGAAGAAGAAGAAGAAGAAGAAGAAGAAGAAAAAGAAGAAGAAGAAGAAGAAGAAGACAGAGGAAAATAAAGAAAAGGAAGAATAATAAGAAAATGAAGAAGTAAGAGGAAGGAGGAGGAGAAGAAGGAAAAGGAGAAGGAAAAAAAAGAAGGAGGAGGAGGAGGAGAATAATAGGAAGAGGAAGAAAGGGAAGAGGAAGAAGAGGAGGAGGAAGAGGGAGAAGGAGAAGAAGAGGAGGAGGAGGAGAAGGAGAAGGAGAGAAGGAGAAGGAGGAGAAGACGGAGAAGAAGGAGAAGAAGAAGAAAGACTTGCTATAGAGGCAGGCTGGGGGAGGGTAGGGGAATTTGGGAACAACATTGGTGGTGGGAAATGTGCACTGGTGGAGGGATGGGTGCTGCAACACTATATGACTGAAACCCTGTCATGAACAGCTTTGTAAATGTCTATCTCACAGTGTTATAATAAAAAAAAATTAAAAATATTATTTAAAATATATTTGAAAAGGAAATCAAATTGTCTCTGCCATTCTCACTGAAATGCCTATACTATTTATTTTCATGAATAAAAAGAATGATATTTAAGCACTTCATCTTAAGTTATTTTACAGGATTAGGGGATATAGCATCAGACAAAGGGTACAGACTGTACTTAGATTTTCAGTGTTCAGCTTTATTTGATACTTAGACAGAATTTGTTTATAATGATGTATATTTGAAATATAACAGCCCTGGAAAATATTATGATGCAATAGCAACTTTGGGCTTTAAGTTCAAAGAGATCTCACCTTGAGTTCCAGCTCAGAAAGATGTAACAAATCAACAACATTTTTTACCTGTTGGATTATCCTTTGCATCACCAGTAACAGATAACATCAATACCATCTCAGAAAAGCTTATGCATAACGATCAAGTCCAAGTGACTGTTTACTCATTATAGCTTTTAGTCTGGAACTGAAAACTAAACATTGTTGGTATCTACTCCATCAGAAGTTCACCTATCAATTTTACAGTCTAACAGGATTTGGGCCATATCCAGCAGTGCTCTGGAGCCGTTACTAGCTCTGTGCTTAGGAATGAGCCTTTGCGGTGCCCAGGGGACCATACGTGGTGCCAGGGATGGAACTACGGTGGCTGCACATGTGTCGCCTATATCTCTTCTCTGAGAAGCCTCTACGCCTCGTGCCTCTATTCTTTGATGCTGAGGTGTGTACTGTGTACTGTGGCTTTCTCTCCACTGTAGCATGAGTGCAGAGAAAGCCAGTCTACTCTTCCTCGCCACTGTGGCATTCTCTCTTGGAGTGCTACTCTCTCTTAAATGCTCTCTTTGTTCTCCTTCCTCCACTTCCTCAAAATTTCTAAAGATACCTATTTTGACTCAAAAAACCAACAAATAAAAAGAACTGGATTGGATTTCAAGCCAGGCAAGTGTCTTA
Organism: Cryptotis parvus; assembly: GCA_021461705.1. Classification (NCBI taxonomy): domain Eukaryota; kingdom Metazoa; phylum Chordata; class Mammalia; order Eulipotyphla; family Soricidae; genus Cryptotis; species Cryptotis parvus. Next base: position 373,444 of record JAJIBD010022235.1, on the reverse strand, counting down.
TCTTCTGTACTATCTCTTCTGCCTTATTATCAATATATTCCTGTTTTATTTTATACTTTATTGCTTTTAACATTTTATTGCTTGTGATTCTGTGACTTATAATACTATTAATAATGCTTTCCTGTGTACATAATTCCAACATTACACATATCCATCACTAATGTACCCAAATTCCTGTCCTAAGGACCCCAGCATCTCTCCCTTTCAAACCCCACCACCACCACCACCAACTTGATTGTGTGGATCAGTTCTTCAATTGCGTTCCCTTCTCTTTGGCCCTTTTGTGCTACCTTGTTGTGTATTTTTTTTTTTTTCCTTTTTTTTTATTTATTTTTATTTTTTTTTATTTTTTAAATTACAAAGATATACAATTAAAAAGTTCATATTTGGGTTTTGGTCAAACAGTGTTGCAGCACCCATCCCGCCACCAGTGCCCATCTTCCACCACCAACGTCCCTGGTTCCCTCCCCCTCCCCCAGCCCTGCTCCATGGCAGGTTCTTGATTTCTTTCCATTTCTCTCTCTTTCTCTTTTCCTTCCCCTCCAGACCATGGATTACAGAACATACATTAAAGGGTTGTCATGTGTATCTTTTGCCTCTATTTAATGCTCAGTTCTAGGTTGGCATTAGTACCCTCAACAATTGTTAGCACACAGTTCCATTTCTGTCTTACCTAGCCTCTGAATCCCACACGTTTGTGATAATTTCCACCTTTGACAGGACCTCCTGATATATGTTTCACTTGACCTTGGATATTGGTATCATAATATGTACCTATATATTTATGTTATGCAGATAAATGCAGTCATTCTGTATCTCTCTCTCTCCTTCTGGCTAATTTTGCTCAACATAATCTTCTCCATGTCCATCCATTTGTAGGCAAATTTTATAACTTCATTTTTCCTAACCGCTGCATAGTATTCCATTGTGTAGATGTACCAAAGCTTTTTATCCAGTCATCGATTTTCGGGCACTCTGGTTGCTTCCAGATTCTGGCTATTGTGAATAATGCTGCTATGAACATAAAAGTAGGGATGGTGTTTCTGCTGCATATTTTTGGCTTCCCAGAGTAGATTCCCAGGAGTGGTATGGCTGGGTCAAATGGGAGTTCAATTTCTAGTCTTTGGAGGAAAGTCCATATTGTTTTCCAGAAAGGCTGTACCAGCCGGCATTCCTTTATGTTGTGTATTTTTAAGTCCCACAGATGTGAGAGAGAGAGAGCATTCTACATCTATTCCTGTCAAAACATGTTCCTTAAACATGTACACCAAAGTTTAATTCACTGCAACTTCAAAATAAGACTTTACAGTCTTTTGGGACTGAGACGTATACAAAAGCAGTCACATCATTCAGGAAGTCATTACCTGTGTCCTGAAAATCACTCTCCTGTGACAATTGGCTTAGGATTTGGGTCTTTCCTAATGCAGTCTGTCCCTCCCCATCCTGCAAAAATGCAGTTGATTTGTACAACTTTAAATACTATATTTTTTTCATGCAAGAGTATATAGTTTGCATTAAAGTAGTATCACATTACAGATATCATGTGTAGCCTTCATAGTCTGTTCAACTAACTAGAAGAAAGAGATACTAGTAGAGACACTACAGCCCAGGGGCTCATCCTCCTCCAGGCTAATGTGACAGACTGAATGATAGGAAACAGAATGAATTAGCCACCCTGTGTAGGATCAGATCTGATTACAAAGACTTGTTAATTTGTGGATTCAATCTTTTGTCTATGTATCTTCATTATAATTTGCTATCTTAAGATCACTTTTGGATTTTAGACGTTACTGGGTCTGTTTAGGTTTGCCTAATTAAAATATCATTGGAAGCAAAAAAACAAATTCATATTTATCCAAAGAGTCATCCTAACATGTCAATAAAAGCTGAAGTCTGTACTAAAACTCAGAGATACCAAGTATCTTAGGTGTAGACTGAAGCGATAGTACAGTGGGTAGGCACTTACTTGCCTTGCATTCAGCCAACCTGATTTCAATCCCTGGCACTGCATATGGTCCCCAGAGTCCCAGCAGGAGTGATCCCTGAGCACTGAGCTAGCAATAAGTCCTGAGAACCATGAGGGATGAACCCAAAACAAAAAACAAACAAACAAAAAAAAAAAACCAAAGTGTCTATGGTATACTTAAAAATACTTGTCTAATGTCTCTATCCTTAAAAGGGAATTAGGTTAGTTTTGTAATGGCAGGGATTGTCAATCTTATTTGTTTACTCACAATAAGACAAGACAATGTGGATAATCAGGCCCAAGAACCTGACCTAACTAATGGGTGCGACAGGCCCTGGGGAGGGTCTGGCTCTTTGAAGTGGCTTAGCAGGCAGAAAAGGTGTGGTATTCAGGACTTGCAATTTCTCTAATCCTTATGCAGACAAAGCAACTGAACACTTGAACTGAACACTGAAACTTATAATAGATTCTGTGTTCCCATGGCCTTTCCAGAGACTAGCATACTATAATAACCCGGCTGGCAGTTACTGGGTGTGTGTGTGTGTGTGTGTGTGTGTGTGTGTGTGTGTGTGTGTGTGTGTGTGTGTCTGTGTGTCTGTGTGTGTGCCTGTGTCTGTGTGTCTGTGTCTGTGTGTGTTCCTTTGCTATTCTTTTTTTTTTTTTTTTTTTGACATTGTTTCTATTCTATGTGATTGGTAAAATTGAACTGGAAACTTCCATGAAGAGAAAGCTCTAAAAAATGCAAATATACAGGGGAATAGAATTCACATTACAAACGTTCTGAAGCAGGGACAAGGTGTTCACTTGCTTAATTGCAGAGGTAAGCAGTCTTTAGCTTATGCTGATCCTGGCAAGATATTGTAGAAAGTTTAGATATTATTCCAAGTGTGCTCTAAGGGGTAAAAAAGATTGTATAAGATGTGGAACAAAAATGAGATATGATACCGTTTATATTTTGAGCGATAAAAATTTCAGTCAAGCTAATTCTCAAGCCCATTCCCTCCATTTTAAGTCAATAAAATGCTTCAAAGTATTGGTGCATGCTTATTTTAAAGGAATAATAGTCACATAGTTCAAGAAGCAGAAGTCAGAGCAATAATAGTACAATGGGTAAAGTGTTTGCCTTGCTCAACGACTGACCCACATTTGATCCCTGTCATCCCATATGTTGTCCTGAGCACTCCCAGAAGTAATTTGTGATTGCAGAGCCAAGAGTAACTCCTAAGCATAGCCAGGAGTGACCTACAAGCAAAATAAAACAAACAAAATAAGCAGAAATGACCCTAGATATATGAAGAAAATGAGAATTCAAAACAGGTACAGTTCATAAAGCGAATCTGCATCTGAGAGTTAACAGCTCAGAAATTTTCTGGTCTTATTACAGTATATTCAGGTTCTTGTCCTCAAGAAGTCAAGATTAAAAACAGAGGAACAGACACAAGACAGCCAGATTCAGAGGAAAATTTGAAGAAAGCAAAATCTGGTAGGAAAAGTCATACTTAATTAGGATGCCCAGGAAAGGCGATATATAGACATATATAGACATATATATATATATATATATGTATGTATGTATATATATATACACATAAATGCATACATATATACATATAGTGTGGGTATATATAAATATCAAGTTGTATTTCACTGTATGTTTACTGGGGGACAGTTGGCACTCTGTTTAGTTTATGACAAGAGTGGCAATAAGGCAAAGGGCTTGGGAAAGAGAATAACGTTAAGGAGAAGCAGCTTCTGCATATCATGGGTAATCTCCTGACACTCAGAACATTTCCTTTTTCAGGTATCATCTCTACAACATCACCCTACCTACATCCTGCTCCAATGTTGCAGTCTTACCCACCAACCAAAAATACAAATAACTAACGAGTCAACAAACAAAAGAAGCCAGAACCCAGCTCCTTGGATAAGCAAAAATACTAAAATTCTTGAACTAGAATATGAAAAGTGGTAAGAAGTCCATGATATTGATAGGTAGGAAAGCATTAAAAACGGAGAATTCCAGACAAGAAACTTAGAGAACAAAAAAATACAAGCTAAAGTTCACGGGCAAATAGGACTAACACTTCCCTGTTCTCCAGTAGGATTCACTTACAGAATAGAGCATTCATATAACATAAAAGCCTAATACTCTCTTTGGTATGAACGGTGCTGCACGTTGGGGTAAAACAAGAATGGGTTCTATTCTAAAAATGAGAAAGACTTTGGGAAGCAAGCTACGTGTTCAGCATGATTTTTTCTTAATGAACTTTCTCTTTTTCTTATTAGTCATCTTCTTTAGTTTGCCAAGGCATACAATGGTTATTAAATAGCTTATGCTAAAAGTCTGAACTTCACAGCACAGGCAACTGAACTGTATGTACTCTGTAAACTTAAGACAATTTTCATCATTGAATGAAACTTATTTTCCCTATCTCGCTCTCCCTCTTTGTCTGACTTGCAACTTTTCTTACTTCGTTTTTCTCTTCCTCTTTATTTCCTCTTTGTATGTTTATACATAGTTAAGTAAGACAAGACAACAAAAAATAAAGGCTTGCATGGAATAATATGAGCATATATATTCTTTTTTCATATGAGAGTTATTTATCCTTCTCCAAACTGCAGGCAGAACTTATTCATAAATTTTAATTGAAATGATTTCTCCTGCGTAGTTTATTGTTCATTTATCCAAGATGCTTAGTTGGGTGTCATTCACTTATATCTAAAGACGTAAAATAATTTGTATCAGTCTAAGTTTCCCTTACTAAGTTTTCCATAGTCTTGTGCTTCAGTTTCCTCTTAATGGTGTTTATTTTGTTCTATTTGGTTTGAAGAGCCTGGCTGGAGAATGTAAAAGGCTGATAGGAGCAAGGGAGTTCTGCTTTCTATGTGTAATCTGTTAACATTGCACCATCTGCCCTGGGCAACTGGCCTATTCCTTCCCTGTTCTCCTCTGGGTAGTAAACAGATTTACTCAAAGGGGAAAAAAGGAAAGAACAAAGGGCTTGCCACAAAAGGAGTAGGGAATGGGAATGAAATAACACCCATTGGTGCAAGATCACAGGCTATTTACCCATACATGCAGTTGTCAGCTTCCAAAGCACTTGCTTGCTTCCATATCTGCTCTAGCCACGCTGAACAGATCCCGCCAAAAAATATTATGAGGAAGCAGGGGGTAATATTGCACATTTGTTAGCTTTATCTGTGAATGCCATAACTGCTACAGTGAAAAACAGATCAGTCTTACACATCTTCAGCTTTCAAAACCCAGCTCAAGCAACAAGTCCATTGCTCAACTTCTTCCACAAAACTCACAGTCAATCTCTACCTTTTCTATACTACATGTGTGTCTTGTACATAGCTCTTCTACCAGGTCCATCACACTACAACATGCTATTTTTCCTGTATCTTAGTTGACTGGTATTAATGTGTTATTTTGCTGTCATAACAAATGACTACAATGCAAGAGGCTTAAACCACAGATACTTATTAGCTTACATTTCTCGAAGCTACACATATGAGATCATTGTATCAACAGGGTTGATTCCTTTTTGAAGGCTGTGAAAAAAAAAAGTTTCATATTTCTTTCCTAGCTTCCAGTGGCTTTCTAGCAATCTGCAGAGTTTCTTCTTTCATAAATGTTTCACCTGACTCTGCCTTCATGTGAACTCTCCTTCCATGCATATCTGTGTATTCTATGCCATTGTTTTTATAAGAACACAGGGTATATTGGAAAAAGAATTCTCCTACTGAACTATGGCCTCATTTTAACTAATTATATCTGCAATAATCCTTTTTTTAAATAAACTCATACTGATATAATATGGGTTAGGACCCAGCACATAAATTTTGAGGGAACACGACTCAGTTCTTAACAATCAATTTTAATTCTCTGAAAAGAGATACCTGATGTCTAGTACAGTGCCAGGTATATTTACATAAAGTTTAAGGATTTAAGGATTTTAATTGTGTTAGATATCTCTCCCACTTTCATTTTACACTGTCTTCCCGTTCATCTTGGATTTGCTCGAGCGGGCACCAGTAACATCTCCATATGATCTGTCTCATGCAAGTAGAGCCCAAGGGAACCTGCTTGCTCCAGGAACATAAAGAGCATCAAACCATTCCATCAGGTCATGGGAATGAGGTCTATAATTGTTACTGGTATCTGGCATAACAAATCCGACACGGGTAGCTTGCCAGGCTCTGCCGTGCGGGTAGCATACTCTTGTAGTCATCTCAAAATCCAGCATTTATTGATGAACCGCGTGGCCGCAAGTGGCAGTGCGAGCCGGGATGTGATAGGCTGGTCTGTAAGGTGGAGTTCTGACGAGGGGGAAGTCTGGATGTGGAAAATGGAGGTCCTCATGGAGTGGGGGTTGTCTGGCTTGTTGTGAGGCTCTGCTGGGGTGGCGGGCCAGGGCTAGGAACCTGCCATCCCTCCCGGGCACCTCATGAGCAGCTGGGCACAGTAAGAGCCAGTAGCAGCTCTGCCCCATGTCTGTCTCATTTTACATGAAGGGTAAAATAAACATTTGAGCTAATATTTTCTGAAAAGTAGTTTAATTAAAAAAATATCTAAAAATAATTGGGTCCCTCTTATTGCAAAAATCTAATCATGGCCCTCTGTAGCTTTGGACCCTGATCATCTGGGCCCTATATACTATCAGAAAGATAAACCCTTAAAGCATACAGATTTGATACATTCTGAAATTTCATTCATTGTTCAGATAAATACATATGACCTCTCCTTCTTTTCATGTTATCTTACGAAATATCAAAATATTCTGAGAACAGCAGGGTGCTGGGCTTTCTTAAAGAGGCGCACAGTGTGGTAGAAAAATAAAATGTGACAACTGTGAGAAGCCAAAACACACAAAAATTGAGCTGGGTCTTCAAGAATGAGTAACAGTTTACAAAATTCCAATTATCAAAGAGCAGCAAGTAATACTATGGGATGTATTTCCATGGTTGCAGACTTAAGAGTCTGAAGCCAAGGTCAGTTTAAGAGGATCGTTGTGCTGAAGAGTTTGAACTTCAGGTGATGATGAATCAGTCCAAACACTGGACTTGCACTAAAATAATTTACAATTCAGAAAGATCACCAACTATAGCAAGACATTCCCAAAGGAGGTTATTCATAGGGCAGAGAACATGGGTTAGAAATTCATACATAACTCAGAAGAGAAATAATCATTGGGATATGAACTCATACATAAAAAAACTCATACATACTCAGAAGATAAATAATCATAGGGATATGAATCATAGGGTAGAGAAGCAATGCTCCATGTCTATCCTATGTTCAACCAGATCTGGTATCCTTGGTGACATTTTCATGCACCCTCTCCAGTAGGTTGATTTTGCTTTTTTTGGGGAGGAGAAGGGGTCACACCCGGCAATGCTCAGGGATTTCTCCTGGCTCTGCACTCAGGAATTACTCCTGGAAGTGCTCGGGGACCATATGGGATGCCAGGGATCAAACTCAGGCCAGCACAGGCCGGCCGCATGCAAGGCATGCGCTGGGCTATCACTCCGACCACTCCGGTAGGTTGATCTTGGTTCCCACTTCCTTTTGCCCATCTCCTCTGGATCCGGTTTCTCACCTGTCAGGATCCTGAGCTTGACCACTGGAGGTGTTTTGCCTACAGGCATGAAGAACTGAAGACATTGATAGACCACTAGCTGCCTAGTACTCTACTATACTACAAATTCCTCAAATCCCACAGTCCTTAGCCAGATAGTCCAAGACCTAATTGCTTTGATTTTCTTGTTGACAAACTTTAAGATACAAATAAAACGTATATATTTTCCATAGGACCAATAATCGTTCCTGCCCCTTGAGGTGTTGCAGGTGTTGCAGCAGTGCCCAGCTGTATTAGCAGGAGGCAGACAGGAGACAGGCTTGTCCACACCCAGGACTCTGCCCCTTGGGCCCTGGATGGTTGATGGTCTGACATAGAAAAAGACTGAGTCCCTTGGGATGAACCTAGAGCCATGGCAGAGCCTGGAAAGCTACCTGTGGTGTATTTGATATGCCAAAAACATTAACAATAATGGGCCTCATTGCCAACAAATGGAGATGTTACTGGCTCTCGCTCAAGCAAATTGATGAAAGGGAGTGACAAGGATCAATAATAGATCATCATTAATAAATGACTAATATGTGGGATTTTATCTTTCATAAATCACTAGTACATGAAATTTTCCCCTGAGATGTTTTGGTGACCACTTCAAAGCAAAAAATAAGTTAATTCAATAAAATTAAAAATTGAAATCTTGGTACAGAAGGTGGGATGGTTGTTATGTAAGCAGTCAACCAGATTCAATCCCTAACACCCCATATTGCCCCCCAAGCCTACTTGTATGCCCAGCCAAAAATAAGCTCTGAGCACTTCCGGATGTATATTCCACACACACACAAAAATTTAAAACTCAAGTGATTAGATATGGGAAACCCTGACACTAATCAAAAGTAAAAGTGAAACTCAAACTAGGTCTAGAAACAAATATTTGGGAACTAAGAGGACAGTTGAAAAATTAATTTTATATATTCAATTCAAAAAATTAATTTTATATATCTAATTTTTATTCTTTAACTCTGGCAGAGAAAAACTGGAATCTTGCCATCATAAATGGCTTAAGCTTTATTACTCGAAATTTGGTCATGTGTAACATGAGACCAATATCTCTAAAGATCTTAGTGTAGTCTTGTGCCAAAAAGGCAAGAATGGCTCAAAATACTTAGTGGCTCTTGTCTTCTGTTCCTCACTGTTCCCTTCTCATTATACCACATTCTGTTTTGTGTGATCACTGCTTCCAAGTGTCTCGTGGGCTTTACTTCCCATGAATGACCTCTTCATAATATTTTGCACTAATTGTTCTCATTCTGGCTACCCAGACCATATTTGGAGTTCTGAACAACATGCTCTGTCTTCTTTTTTCTTCCTAAATTGGTGAGTAAACAAATGTGGGCCATGTGCTACTTTCTTTGAAGTCTGAGCTCATGAAGTATGATTATAAAGCAAGACCATAAATACCACTTCTGCTACTACTTGTGGCTTAAGCCTTCACTCTGTGAAGGTATCTGAAGCCTAGGGGAAGTATGCTGCAACAATCCAATAAAATTTACAACTGAGTTCATCTGATAGTAATGCAATGACAATTATAGTAACTATCGCATTTCTAGATGTTAATAAACCATAAGTGGATGACATAAATGCCGATTAATACTCAAACTTTATAAAAAGGAAAGTAAATATATAATTTTAAGTTCCTTTTAGAGAAGCTTTATTCAGTGTTCAGGCAAATCAAATTTCCCAGTCATAAAAAATATGAACAATAAATTCCAAAATGTTATTCCTCATTTGTCAGAGAAATAGCACAGGGAGTAAGTGCCTTGCCTTGCATGCAGCCTATCTCTATGGCAGGTACTTTCTCTCTCTCTCTCTCTCTCTCTCTCTTCTCTCTCTCTCTCTCTCCTCTCTCTCACTTTCTCCTTTCTCTTCTCTCTTCTCTCTTTTCTGACTCTTTCTCAATCTCTTTCTCTCTTTTTCCCCCTTTTAGTCGTTCAAACCAACATTTCTAACTGCTTTGCTGCCTTTATAAAAGAAACCTGACCTGCAGCCTTAAACTAGGACTAGAAGCATGACCTAAAACAAATGACACCTCTTTTCCCTTCCTTATCATTTCCTCTTTGGTTCTCATGATAAAAATTAAAGGAAAAAGTCTTTTAAAGAAAAGGAGTTTGGGAGCAGTAGGACATAAGCATTAATGAGACTTGATAGAATTATAAGTGACGAGATGAAAAAGGTGTTGAAATCAAAAAGGAGATGACTGGTTGAATGATCTCAGAAAGAAGAGACTGAAGATGCCAAAAACAGATGTCCCTGAGCTGACCTTTTGGTGAAGTATATCAATATTTACATGTAGCCAGACACAGACAAACAGAATCTCTATCATCTGTATCCAGAAATTATTCATGCTCCCTCTGTGTTCCTGGGCCCTGATCCGTTGCTGAACAACTTGGCTGCAAACACGGAGGTAGGTAAAAAGAAGTTCAACTCCACTTTAGTTATTTAAGGAGAGAAGAGGTCCCCCCAGGAAGAAAATAAATAGCTCCCCTTTAAATGTTCAAAGGGGACTGAGGGGTCCTTAGTTGATCTGAGGACGTAAAAGTGAGTTTCAAAATACTTGTCCTCCAGATTATTTGCCTCCTTTTTTTTCTGCTAAGAGACAAAGATGGTGGCTTGCCCCCACATATACCCATATCTCTGAAATAGAGAGATTAAGAAACTTAGAACAGTGATGTAATCCACCAATTTAGTGAACAGTATCACTGTATCACTGTATCACAGTCTTCCAATTGTTCATTGATTTGCTCAAGTGGGCACCAGTAACATCTCCATACATCCTTGGATCACAAGCAAGTGTAACCCAAGGGCATCTGCTTGCTCCAGGGACAGGAAGAACCTCAAACCATTCTTCGGGTAATGGAATTGAGGTCCCTAAGTGTAACTAGTTTTTGGCATAACAAATAAATAAAACATGGGTAGCTTGCCAGGCTCTGCCATGTAGGTGGTATATTCTCAGTAGAAGGCTCTCATCTCGAGCATTTAATGAACAGTAGATAGTTATTTAAAATTTCAAATATTTTTTTACTCAAAGTTTGAGCCTTCTTCAGCATCTTCACTTATCTTCCTGGAGAGTTTGCCAGGGTCCAAGAACCCTGAGGACTCAGAGCTCTCTGTCATCAGGAATAGCTCACATATACCAAAGACATGGGCTAGAGCTACAAACCCAACAGCATTTTATGAATTATACACTAGGAAAGGTCTTCCAGTTTACTAAACTATTACATCTACGAGTAGGGCATACAACACAGGAGAGCAAGATCACACTGTCACAATCATTTTGGGCTAAGGAATCAGAGTAGAAAGAATTAAATAAGCAATTTCTAAATCGGATCAGGCTGAGAAAGCCAATGCAAATATGTTTGCCTGGCCAATCAAGAATTCAATTCCAGAAGAATACATCTATAGTATATCACTTTCATTTATTCATTCTTTCCTTTCGAAATATTTACTGAAAATCTGCCTTTACTTTTACAGGTACCAGACATAGGAAAATGGGAAATAGTAAAAGAAAATAAAAGAACCCAGGACAAAGAAAGAGAAAAGGAGAGGAAAGGAAGGAGAAAGGATAGGAGGAGAAGGAAGGGGAGAAGAGGAGTGGAGAAGGGAGAGAAGAGGCTAGGGTAGGGTAGGGGAGGAGAGGAGAGAGGGTAGGAGAGGAGAGGAGAGGGGAAGGGAGAGGAGGGGAAGGAGAGTAGGAGAGGAAAGGGAGAGGAGGGGAGAGGAGGGGATAGAAGGGAGGGGAAGGTAGAGGAGGGGAGAGGAGGGGAGAAGAAGGGGAGGGAGAGGAGGGGAAGGAGAGTAGGAGAGGAAAGGGGAGAGGAGGGAAGAGGAGGGGATAGAAGGGGAGGGAAGGGAGAGAGAGGAGGGGGGAGAGGAGGGAGAAGAAGGGTAGGGGAGAGGATGGGAAGGGAGGGGAGAGGAGGGGAGGAGAAGGGAGTGGAGGGGAGAGGAGGGGAGAGGAAGGGAGGGGAGAGGAGGGGAGGGTGATATCCCTGAAATTTGTTAGAGCTGAGACAGAACAGTTTTCTCATTGCATTCAGCATCTATGAGATGTATGGCTGACAGTCAAGAAGACAAAAGGGAACTGCGTAGTTCGCCTGTTGTCCTGCTGGTCAACATCTCATTTTGCCACCAATAGCCTTACAAGCCTAGCATGAAGCCAGCACAGTTCCAATGACTCTAGTAATGTGGTGCCAGTTATTTAGACCATCAATGTCTTCTCCGCCTTCAATTTTCTCAGTAAGGAGAGACTTGTTAGCTTAGATTTGTATTGTTTCATTAAATTCCTTCCTGTTTCTACTAACATCTCTCTCTCTCTCTCACACACACACACACACACACACACACACAAATAACAAAGTCATCAGGTTTGTAAGTCACCCTGAAATAATATTGGGCTTATTTCAGTCTTCAGTCTCTGACTTTTAATAATTGGGCTTTCATTTAGTTCTCACTTCACATATGAAACTGCAGTAGATAAGGAAGAGAAGCAAAAGCTTGTAAGACAGAGTAGATAGACGTTCAGTGTGGTGAGTTTTTGTATAGCAATAAAATTTAGGAGTTAGCTGAAAGCAGCCCCCTTGAGGGGAAGAGAGCAAGCATTTTGTTGTGGTCAGTCCACATAGTAACAATGTCTTAGCTCGTGGTTTGTGGGTTTCCTTTGGCATATTCTGTCCTCTTAGATACTTTGCTGTTGTTTCCTCATTTAAAATTCACCATTTTAAAAATGCTGTTTTCCTATTTAATGCTGGAAAATATTCAGAGTGCTCTAGTTTAATAACAATGCGTTATAAAAACAACCAAATTCATAGTGTAGGACATTATCTCTCAACCTTCCATCATGCATTCACTTATAGTCAGTGTTTAGGATGCTGTTCCCAAAGTGCATTCCTCTTGCATCACTGTGATGGAATGCGCCTTACGCAAATATCTCCATATTCCGGTGGGAATCAGCCACCATCATTCAAATGAGAAAAACGTGGTACAGCTCTGTGTTACCAGATATGGGCCAATGATATCCAAGTACATCCCTAAATTTCTGCTTTACTCTTACATAATAGGATAAAACTTTTCTTTTCCTTGGAACTTAAGCCACAGTGAGCTGAATTTTTGCCAGGCTCAAATCGGGATCTCGTTCGGTTATATAAGTCACCCTTCTCCACTTATGCCGCTCTCTGACTTCTCCTTTAACAGCTAAGGGTGTGGTAAGGACTGGCCAAGGTTTCCAAACCTATCCTGGAGTGTTTAGAACTGGATATTAGCAACGTCTTGACTACACTTTCCCAAGAACCTCAGAGGAAGTCCATAATACTTGCCTAATAGTGCAGTAATTAGACCACTCACTTTAGTCAAGTAATCTACTCACAAATTTAACAATTAATAAATATTTTTAAATGAAAACATTTAAGCATGTGTCATCAGTCAGTCTTTTTCTGAATCTCCAACAGGATGTAAATATACAGCATTTCTGCAGTGGACATTGATGCGAAGATTTCAGTACAGACAATTATGAAAGCAATTATGGAACTAACAGTTAAATACATGAAATGACTCTCCAACTTACAAGTTCAGATATCAATGAAGTATGGACATAGCTTCATTAGTTCCATTTTAGAAAGTTTATGACTATCTGGGGATATTGCACGAACTTTCCTGTGCTTCACTCATTTACCAACACCTTGGGTAAGTCTGTTTCCTTCAAAATACTTCATCTTATTTGTGAAGCAGGAATTGAAGCTCAAAACAGATCTTTCTATAAAACTAAAATAGCTTCAAATGAAGTACTTATGTAGCCAGGAAGCTTTCCTGTTGTTTTTATTAAGTGATTCCTGTCAAGCACTTTCAATGACTGCAGTTCAATCTCCTATAAAATCCAGAAAATGTTATCAACAGAACCAGGTCTTGAACCTCAGTGTGGGTAGGTCTATCTCATTAGTCAAGTTATTGGTGTGTTGTTTAGGATAGCTCATCAACTTTCTCAAAGGGAGAGAGTTATTAAATGAAAATTAAGTAATCCATCTAAATATACTCACAACACTTCAGTAAAAAAGAAAAACACCAGGCAACTGAAAATACTGTATATCTGATTCTGTTCTCTTGTCTTTACCCCATGACTTCCATCTTCTGCATATTTCTTCCAGAATGGTTAAATTACCTATTGCTGTGAAAAGACTTTACCTGCCTCTGCCCTCTCTTGACGCTCTCAGCAGGACTTTACTTTCCCCCACTCAAAAACTTCACAGTCAAATAATCCAAAATATAGATCTGTCTGGGTCTTGTGGGGGTCCTCTGGTGCATTCAGGGCCAATGACCATAGCCCACCACCACCGCCATGGATAAAGGAACAAGACCACAGATTTGTGGGCAATCAGTGGTGGTTTAATTCAAGTGAACCCGCTAATTATAGAGAAAATCATGAAGGGTTAGGGGTAGCAATTACAAATAGGTGTGGTTGAACTTTAACATAAACAATGAACTTCTAGGAGATCTGCCTCAGAACAGAATTTCATCTAATGGCTACAGCACTTTAGATTCCTTCTAGGAGATCCACCTAGGAATGAAATTACATCTAGGGGGCATATTGCTTTCTTGTGTCCTTTCCAGTAATCCATTTAAACAATCATATTAAATTTACCTTTTGATAATATTTATAGTCACTTTCTATAAACCCAGTAAGAAAAATAGACTTTTATCTACACCCTGGATTAAGCTTAAAATGGTCTCTTTGTACTCATGGCAAAGCTTTTCATGGCTTTTCCTTGGGATAGCTCATTATATTTCCCAGACTATGGTCCTGAGGCCAAGCTAGTTTTTCCTAACCCAAAAGGTCCTTAATCAGTTATTTATTTTTTGGGTCATGACAGAGTTTGTTCTATGACCATGCTTTTCAGTTATTGTATTTCTTATGAAACTTGGGGAGTCCCTCATCAAAGGCAGGGTAGCTTACTTATAGCTTGCCCTAGGTTCATCCAAGTCCCTCAGCGGGACCAACTTTTGGGGCTGTAAGGAACTAAGGTCAATTTAGGGAAACTGAGGCTTAAGTCAGGTAAATAAGACAAATGGCCAGAAGTAAATATTTCAGAGTCAGTCAATTAACTCCTACATTACAAAAGTGTAGCAATAACTGTATTCCTGTGTCTATACAAAAAAAGGACATTGCTTTAATATAAAAATAAGCAAAGGGTATAAAGGAAAAGGAAAAGCAATATTTCACTTACACATACAAAATCCAAAGCCATCAGACAAATTTGCCTTTGCAAATTGCTGTGTCTGATTAGGATATCACTTGATCACTTGATCACTTGATATCCCGTTATTCATCGATTTGCTTGAGCAGGCACCAGTAATGTTTCCATTTGACCCTATCACGTGCCAGTGTAGCCCAATGGCATCTGGTTGTTTCGGGATATTAAGAGCCTCAAACTGTTCATTCAGGGTCTTGAGATATTTGAGACTAACAGGTAGGGGAAGAACGACGCAAAGGAAAGGTTAAAGTTAAACACAGAGGATTGGGTGTGCCCTGGTGGGATAGGGTGTGTCCCAGACCACTGAAATAGGTATAATTCGATTAACCTAAGCTTCCTGCAGTAGAAAATTGACAACCCAATGTTAAACCTAAAGTGCAAGGAACTATAATATAACAGAGCAAATGGCCTTCTTATTTTGCTAATGAATTTTATTCAGTTAGCACAGTTCAATACAGGATTGTGTTTTTAGGTCGTATATATTGTCCATATAGAAACAAATAAATACTTATTGAGCATTTGTCATAAACTAAGCAAATATTCTCGTAGAATTCCTACTGTAGATCCATGTAGCACTTTATCTTACAGGTGGTATTTTTTTATTTTACATATTGAGATTGGCAGAGTGCTAAGGTGACCCAGAATGACCCATGCTGATGAAAATTCCTACCTCCTGTATGTAGAAAAGACCTGTGAATGTGGCGGGATATCAGACTCAGACTTTGGTCATATTATATGTCACAGTTGACCCAACCTGACCTCATCAATGAGACCATAAAAGAGATTGGGCTCTTCCTGGTGAAAGAGACTGAAATGTGAGAGGGCTTTGATGCAAGGGAGGCTTCTCTGATTTTGGCTTTGAAGATGGAGGGGTCCATGGCAAGGACTTGTCATGTGAGAGTTGTCTTTAGGCACTAAAAAATCTAGGCAGCAAGAGAACGGAAACTTCAGTCCTACAGTTGCCTGAATCTGAACGAGCTTAGAATAAAACTCTAAACCTCTAGATTCAGTCAACACCTAGTTTGTGTGTGGAGATGAGAAGACAAGTACCACCTCCAGATTGTTGGATTACAAAACTGTGAGCTAATAAATAGGTATTATGCAAAGTGGCCAAATTTGGAGAATTTTATTGTTTACCAATAGAAAGTGAATGCATATCCCATGACTGGACAGGACTTAAAAAATAAGTTTTCATGTAGTTTTGCATCTCCCTTCAGTATCTTTGGAAATAAATATCCTAGTTCATCTTTCCAGTAAGAATTACTTCCTGGAACAGAAACTTCAACAAGGAAGAAATTCGAATGGTCAAAAGACATATGAAAAAATGTTCATCATCACTAATCATCAGAGAGATGCAATTCAAAACAAAAAATGAGATATCATTTTACACCACAGAGACTGGCACATATCCAAAAGAGCAACAACAACAAGTGCTGGCATGGATGTGGGGAAAAGGGACACTCATCCATTGTTGGTGGGAATGCCGGCTGGTACAGTCTTTCTGGAAAACAATATGGACATTCCTCCAAAGACTAGAAATTGAACTCCCATTTGACCCAGCCATACCACTCCTGGGAATATACTCTAGAAGCCAAAAATACGCAGCGTAAACACCATCCCTACTTTTATGTTCATAGCAGCATTATTCACAATAGCCAGAATCTGGAAACAACCAGAGTGCCCAAGAATCGATGACTGGATAAAGAAAGTTTGGTACATCTACACAGTGGAATACTATGCAGCTTTTAGGAAAAATGAAGTTATGAAATTTGTCTATAAATGGATGGACATGGAGAAGATTATGTTTAGTGAAATTAGCCAAAGGGAGAGAGACAGATATAGAATGACTGCATTTATTTGCATGACATAAATATATATGTACATATTATGATACCAATATCCAAGTTCAAATGAAACACGTATCAGGAGGTTTTGTCAAAGGTGGAAATTATCACAAATGTGTGGGAGTCAGAGGCTAGGTAAGACAGAAAATGGAACAGTGTGCTAACAATTGTCGAAAGTACTAATACCAACCTAGAACTGAGCATTAAATACAGACAAAAAAGATACACATGACAACCCTTTAATGTATGTTCTATAATCCGCAATCTGGAAGGGAAGGAAAAGAGAAAGAGATAGAGAGAAAGGGAAAGAAATAAAGAACCTGCCATGAAGGTGGGCTGGGGAAGGGAGGAGGGAACCGGGGACATTGGTGGTGGGAGATGGGCACTGGTGGAGGGATGGGTGCTGGAACACTGTATGACCAAGACCAAAATATGAACATCTTTGTAATTGTATATCTCACGGTGGTATAATAAAATACTTATTATAAAAAATTACTTCCTGGGGCCAGAGGGATAGCCCAGCTGGTAGGGTGTTTGCCTTGCACATGGCTGGCCCATGCTGGCCCAGGTTCGATCTCCGGCATCCCATATGGTCCCCCCGAGCACCGCCAGGAGTAATTCCTGAGTGTAGAGCCAGGAGAATCCCTGAGCATCGCCAGGTGTGACCCAAAAAAGCAAAAAAAAAAAAAAAAAAGAATTACTTCCTGTTTCCTTAATTTGCTTATCTCTTAGCTGGCAAAATCCTACTGATCTAGAATACTTAGTATTAGGCATAGAGATAGCTGCCCAGTATCAGAAAGGTATGGCCAATTGTTTGAAGAAATAAAGAAGAATTTATTAGCGCTTCTAGGACCACAATTTAAAAGGGTGCTCAGCAGCAAGAAATTGGATGACTTTCTGAAATTTTGGTGATTTTCCCCCTGTTAATGTATTTGTTGTTTCTGCCAGTTGTGACATTATATAGGAGAAATATCTCACATTGTTTTTGAAGTTTGGGGAGTTAATTGGGTGAAGGAGTTGAACTGCAGAAGTTAACAAGGAGTAAAGAGGGAAAAGACTATCATACACACATATAAACACACAGATACACACACACGGATGGTGTTTTATAGAATATTTGGAGAAAGATAAGAACTAGTATATCTAAGTATGACTCAAGTTTAGAGTAGCAGGGAAAGGAAATGATCTGAAACATAATACTAAATAGGAACTGAAATATTCGGAATTACAGTTTTCCTCTGGCTTTTTAGATCACCCTTTAATATAGGTGACCTAGAGGGTCAAGTGCCCTCCAAAGTCCAATACATTTTCCATGAAGTCTTGTATCAAATGGGAGCAAAACTTCTGCTTGGGATTAGGGTTGTTGGTGAATGGTTTCAAGTTTACTAGAGCTTTTGTTGACCTCACTTGGGTCCAAACAGCATTCATCAAGCTCCTGAGAACAATTTCCAAGTAAAGGCCTACTATCAGTGATTTCTAATCTTGACAATTGATAGGAAATGAAATGGTTTGAATTCTCAATGTTTTCCAGAAGTACAAAACAGAAATGGTTTCAAGTAGCCCCAATCTTATAAAATTGAGAACATGTATAGACTTCTTGTTGCCCAGCTGAATTACCCATGTCTTCGGCCGGAAGAGTATATCGAGTCATTCTATTTCACCCTCCCCTTAAAAATTCTTCTAAATTAACTTACCATGAATTCTCCTAGCTGTGTGCAATGGCCTTAGCATTTCCATTTTTCCTAAGAAAATCTACAATTTCTCTGAAGACTCTTATTTCTGTTTACTGCAAGAGATAGTGATCACTCTCTCTCACAACAAGTTGGTATTTTCAAGGGCAATTAAACCGCTCTCATCCTTCACAGAAAAAGAAAAAAGCTGGTTTGGGGTGTTTTTATTTCCCCCTGTGGTTTTCAGTTTCTAAATAAGGGGTGTTTTTTTTGCTAGAGCAAATGTGGAACAGAGCTGGGAAGGATGGAGTTAAGGTGAGCCTGACTGAAACAAGGCAAGAGGTGAAAGAAAAAGGCTTTTTGGAAAAGAGGTCTTTGAGATGGAAATGTGCCTGGTAAAGATAATGGAGAATGGGGGGGGTTCATACTGGTTTAGGAGTGAGGAAGATGAGACCAAAAAGCAAATGCCATCTACCTCCAGGAACACAAACAGTGAGAATGAAAGAATTCACTGTTGTGCTCTTCAGGAGCTCCTCAAAGGATTGAGAAGGTGACAGGCACTTGGTCTGCACCAAGTCCTTCAAAAAAGAGATTTGAGGAGACACTCTCAAATGACAGCATCTCATACACAATTAGCACAGTGTAAAGCGAGGTAAGCTGGATTTCTTACTTTCCACATTCAGATTGCGAATAAAGGGGACCCTGAGAGGGGAAAAAATAGACTTCTGTTATTTTATCGATGGTTAATCAGTGAAATTCTAGAACGCGTTTCCCACACTTCTTTCCACCCCACTTAGGATTTTCTGGCTTGGCCCAACTCCTTGCCACTATGGCTTAGGTTATGCTGTGGTCGTTCTTTCTTTTCCTCCTCCTTTGCAAAGGGCGCTCTAACCCCCAAAAATGTCAGTTGATGAGCAAACACGGGAACAGCTTAAGTTTCCTCACCTTCTCTTGTGCAAGGGCAACTGCTGCTTTGCTGTCTGTTTATAAACCGGCATAACTTATTGGGAAGCAAGGGAATGAAATGGCTTGGAAGTCAACCTACCTCGGGACAATGACTGATGGAAAGTCATTATATGGAGCATGACACATACTAAGGGAGGTTCTTTAGCACAGCAACCCAACTTTAGCCTCACCCAACTCTATATCTCCGACAGAAAATGAGCAGTCTGCTAACTGGACAGGGAGTGGGGCAGAGGGGACTCTTTCCCCACGTGTTCAGAGGACGGCTAATGTTTCTCTTCCTGATAGATGGATGCTACAGGAAATATGCACATTTCGCTTCCTGTTAGAGGGAACCTGGAGGTGAACTGGGTTCAGGAAGCAAATGAGCAACAGAGAAATGGGGAGAGGAGCCCCTGAACCCCTCAATTCTTCAGTGCTTTAGTGACTAGTTAGGGAAAGAAACATTCTCTTTCCTGAAAAAGGCCATGACAGGGAAGCAAATGGATGCGAATGATCTATTTCCCAGACAGCTTTAAAGGTGTCAACCAGCTCTTTAGAGATGTCTGATCAGGCTCTGCCACTAAACTGCTAAAGAGTTAGTATCTTTCTTTCCCTTTTCCAGATGGGGAATGACTACCAGAGAAAAGAGAGAGAGGCTAACACATGCCATTAAACTTGGTGAAGCCTCTCAGCTCACATGTGTGATGTGTATGGTTAACTTGGCTTGGCTCATGGGTATACGCCAGATCATATAAAATGTTTATGACAGGCTTTTGCACTTAACTGCATTTAATGAACAAGTTTTCTATCAAAAATTATTTCCCCCACCTTCGTGTGTTGAGGCTGCTTAGGATTTCTCCTCCTCACAAAGTTGTGACATTTATAACTCACCTGAGTCAGGACTGTGGCTGACTGAGCACTGGGGCGGCCTCTGCTCTCCCTGCTGCAGCCTGGCTCAAGGGGACACCCCTGAGCTGCTTTTCCCAAGTAGGAGCCTCAGAAACTAGCAGGGCAAAAGGATGCTCCGAGAAAAAGCAGAGTCAGAATCCACAGACTGAATTCCTTCCTCGCTGCCCTTCTCTTGGAAACGCTTTGTGTTCTTTCACCATGCCATGGACCTGTCTCTCTGGGTCCTTTTTTAGGTCCTGCGATCTTATTAAAGCCCAAGGAGATCAAGATAAACTCCTTACAGTTACAAGTTGACTACAGATGTCTTTGTTATCGTGAACTTCACATTTTCAGTGTGGTCAAGACTAGAGATAAGTCCCTCTCCTACAGGCTACGCAGGAAGCAGTAAGGAGGAATTGCTTATCTCCCTCCTTTTCCCCCTCCTTTCCTCGTCCCCAACACAGACAGCTAGCTGCCTTTTTGTTTTCTTTGATCAGTTCTATTGATGGGACACCTGCCTCAAGGTCCCGGGAAGGGGACAGAAAGGATAGTGGGGAAAGGCCAGTAGAAAGGCTTGTCCAGGCACCGAAGGGCACCATGACATCCCTTTGCATCTGTGTATGACTTAAGGATGGGAGCAGAGTGACAGAGGGGAAAGAAAAGGCCTGGGGACTTGTAGAATTAGGCTTCTAAATTTCAATAGAGCTCTCTTGCCTCACAAGTGTTATGAAATTCTAGGTTATGTGTGCAGAGGATCTTAGGATCTTGGACTTTTCATACTATCTTTCCTTTTTATTTGCTTAGGGGCCACATCCAGCAATGCCTGGGGTTTACTCTGGTCTCTGCACTCAGAAATTACTCTTGGAGCTGCACAAGGAACCATGTGGGATGCAACTGTCTTACCTGTTGTACTACTTCTCCAACCCCTCACAGACTTTCTCTTTTATGTAAGAATGGGTAAACAAACACAAAAAGAGAGAGAAGGGGAGAGGCAACGTTTTGAGCTGGGAAATGTGCACTGGAGGGATGGGTGTTGGAACACTGTGTGACTGAAACCCAATCATGAACAGCTTTGTAACTGTCTATCTCATGGTGATATAAAGAAATTTTTAAAAAATGAGAAAGAGAAGATAAAACATCAATAAAAGAATGAGGCAAATAATTCCGATAACACAGTTCAATTGGGTCTTTGACATGGAAAACTAAGTCACATTATTTATCAAATACTTTTAAGACTCTGCTGGAGAAAATATTACAAGAAATAAATGAAATATAATAAAGCTAGCATACCACATGATAGTTTTTGCTTTGCTAACTAAATGACAGAATTATGTTTAATAGGCAAAGAGCTGAAAATAACTCCAATATAAATAATGACATAATTATATACTACAATAACTCAAAATCATTCATTATCTCTTCTTACCACTGCCTTGCTAATAATACATCACACTATTGAGTGTTTACTATTTGCTGTGCAGCAGATCTTAGGGCCCTGCACAATTTAATTCACTTAATCTTTAGACTCCTATGAAATAACTTTTGCTCTTATCCTTATTTTAGAGGGAACAAAAGCATAGAGAAAGTAACATTCTCCAAGGTCACCATTCATAAGCCCAGAATTGGAAGTGATAGCATTCAGCTTCCCGGGTTTACTGCACCTCTTATTAAGACTTGGCCTATACTCCTTTCCTGCTGTCCTTATTGGCCTCCCTACCTTTGCCATTACACAGCTACCAATGTATTTATCCATTTGCATAATTATATCATACCATGGGCCTGCTTTAAAGTTCATCAGTGACTGTATTTTGGTAAAGAACAAAGACCTGACAGCTTAGTTTGGACTCCAGCATGTTCTCATATTGCCACTTGAAATGTCCTGATAATTCCATTATCTTCCCATTACTAGCTTTCCAACAGCTTTTGAATTTTCTTATCATTCTCTTTTTACATGACTTCTCCCTCTCATTTTTATCATAATTTAAGACACAATTCTAACTTCTCAATAAAACCTCCCTCAAATCTCACAAGAAGCAACTTCTCAGGACCAGGAAGGTAACTCAATGGACTGAAGCACATGCTTTGCATATAGGAACCCGTGGCTTGAGCCCCAGACCAGATGGTCCCCTGCGCATCCTCAGAAGCAACCTCTGATCATTGAGCCAGGAGTACCCTCCAGAACCACAAAGTGTGACCTCAAAATCAAACAATTTTGTTAAAGATAACTTCTCAATTTTCTGGATACCCACGGATTTTATGCCTTTTTTTTTATTTTCCAATGTCTAGGATGATTTCTTGTGTGCTTCTCTAGATAATATAGTTCCTAAAGATTAAAACCTCTGATTAGAACAATTTTAAATGCAACCATTCTTTATAGTGTCTTGTGCATATTATGTGTTCATTAGTTGTTTGTTGGAATCTATCGGATGAAAATAGAAGATATATATGTGTATATATATATTGTGTCATATATATGTGTGTGTATATATATATATATATATATATATATATATATATAGTGTCACTTGGGTTTTTTCACCCACCAGAAAAGGGTTTGTGGCAACATGGCAGGGAAATTTCAAAAAGAAGGAAAGACTATGATTCAAAACACCAGATAAGATCACTGACTTATCATCTGTGACCTTCTATTCTGCTGCATGACTAAGAACGGGAAACTTCTCTAGCAGACAGAATTCTATTTCTTCAACCTCCTGTTAACTTTTCTTTTCAATGTCCCTATAATGATCAGCCCTAACTAGCCATTACCAATATGCTTCCATTCCTTTCAGTGCAGTGCATACTCGATACAAAAAAAAGAAAGAAAATGTAATCATGGCCCATTCCCTCTTCTCTGTATCCCAATGCTTTAGCCCCCATAAAGGCATTGTCATCAAGAGTGAAAAGTAAAAGAGTATTTAAAGGACACAGATAGTACAGTAAGTAAAATCTGTTCAAATGAGTTTATGGGGGTGGGGGGCAGAAGAAAAAAGAACAGACATAATTTGCTTAAAAATATGGTCTAAGAAGTGAAGAAACAAAAACTATAATAAGTGATATTTTTAAAAAGAGGAAGCAGAATCTAGAAAATATACCATTTCCCTCCTAAAATATCACTCTACATTCTGGTAAAACCTAAATACTATCTGCCTTTACTATCTCAATCTATCTCAGATGTAACTAGAATGGAAAATAAATCTCTCTCCCAAAGACATAAAATGCTAGTGTCCAAGCTGTCAAACAACCTGAGTAAAGACTCTGGTCTGTCACTTAGACAAGAAACATTATATTGCTTATATAATTGGATAAACTTTGCCTTGAAATTGTACGGATTAGTGGAGAAATTGTCACTGCATCTATTAACCATATACCTGGATCTTATCCCACCTTACTCTCTTGTTCAATGAGAACAGCCTTCTAATTTTGTCTTCTGCCAATCAGCATAAACAGTAGCTTTAAGTATACAAAGATACTTTAGTTCATTTGAATAATACTGACTTAGTCATCATAGATAACATGTAGGAAATTCAACTACAATCTTTATATTTACTCAATCTTCCTGGCAAGAGTCCAAATATCAATGGTTCTCTCCAGCAATTCATTTTCATCACTTCATTTTTAAGCTGGAACCTCTCTAGGCCTTTGTTTCAGATCCTGCAGACTCATCAGTTCTAATACCATACCTGTGGCCAACAGGGAGGTCTTTCTTCAGGCTATTTGGAATGCTCACATCAGCAAAGTTGTTATCAGTTGGAGACTGTTTCACTTTCTGTTTTTATTTTTCTTGAGTATAGCCAACCAACTCTCTCCTTTATATCATCAACCTGACTGACTATTTTTCTGAACTCTATTACTAATGTTTTTCCTTTAGTCTAAGAATCCAGCTACATCCAGCTACCTCAAAATATATTTCTCCAGAACTGGAGAAATAATACAATGGGCACAACACTTGCCTTACATACAGCTGGCTGAGGTTGATTTCTGACATCCCCTATGGTTCCCTGAGCTCTGCCAGGAGTGACTCCTGAGTGCTTAGGCAGGAGCATCCCTGAGCACCACAGGATGTGACCAAAGGGAAAAAACTTTCTTTCTCTGTGACTTGCTGAATCCTGGTTGGATACTAACCATGTAAAATTCCATTCAAAAATGCTTCACCTAAGAAGGAAAAAAATTAAATAATTGTATAAACACATTATATGGGACTGAACTCCTGAATAGCTCCACAATTAAGGAGTATTTAGATTTTGATACATCTTTGTATGTAGAGCAACAGAGCACATAATAATGTAAAGTAACATGTTTATATCCTAGGTTAAGAAAAACATGGATCAGGAGGTCTTGTCAATAGGTGGAATGTACTACAAACATGTGGGAGTCAGGGGTTAGCTAAGGCAGAGAAGGAAACAGTGTGCTAATAATCATTGAAAATGATAATACCAACCTAGAACTGAGCATTGAATATAGTCAAAGGAATACACATGATAACCTCTAAATGTGCGTATTGCAATCCACAATGTGTAAGAAAAGGAAGAGAGAAAGAGAGAGAAAATGAGGGAGGGAGAGCAAGAGAGAAAGAGAAATAGAGAAAAGAGATAAAGAACCTGCCATAGAGGCAGGCTAGGGGATGGGGGAGGAAATTGGGGACACTGGTGGTGGGAAATGGGCACTGATGGAGGGATGGGTGCTGGAACACTGTATGACTGAAACCCAAACATGAGCATCTTTGAAATCATATATCTCATGGTGCTATAATAAAATATTAATAAAAAATTAAATTAAATTTTAAGAAAGAAAAGAAAAGTAACATGTTTGATGCTGAATTCATAGGAGAAACAAGTTCAAATTTCTCAAAATCAATGATAATGGTGAACTCTTAAAAGTAACTAAGGGGAAAATATGCCATCACTGTTATTTCTCATCTGGTGTTGAGAAATAATGGGAATAATATAACATTGTGCTATTTCTCATCAGAAACAATACAAGAAACAAAATAATTGGAACTTCAAAATATAATGAATATAAAATTCTACACATATCAGAACAAAATACCTTTTGAAAAACAGTGATTTACTTTTCAGACCCAAAACTGAAAAAAAATCAATTAAAATCAGAACCATACTACAAGAAGAAACGATTTTAGGAAGACTACACAAAAAAAACTTACTAGGGAGGGAATCTGGGACATGATGGCGAGACTGGAGCACTGGTGGAGGGGCGGGTGCTGGAACACTCTATGACTGAAATCCATCATGAACACTTCGTAACTATATATATCACGGCAGCATAATCTTTGAAAAGAAAAGAAATATAGAGCTTATAGTACAAAGAACAGAACTGACAGCTATGTGGGAGAAGTTGCATTTGATTTATTATTATTTACGCTTCTTAAAAAATCATTTTTAATTTATGGAAGAACTGAACAAACAAGTCTCATAAAAAGACATGCATGTGAATAATGACTACATATGACTGATACCCAATCACAAACATCTTTGTAATTGTATATCTCATGGTGGTATAATTTAAAATATATAAATAAATAAAAATATAAATATAAAAACATAAATAAAAGCTAATATATTATATTGAGGAAATGTAAATCCAAACAACAGCGAAACACCTGAAACCTGAGAGAATAACTAGTGTGTAAAATGGTGAAATGGCTACTGAGGAAGGTTTGGAGAAGCGGAAGCCCTGAAACACAGGTTATTGGTAATTAAATCAGTGTATTCCGTGGGGTAGTCATGAAGTAGCTACAGATAGTCAAACCATGGAAAGTTACTGAGAGCTATATGGAGGTTCCTCAAAATCTTAAAAAGAAATTCTACAGGATTGAGTTATCCCACTACTGGGTATTTTTCTGAAAAGTACAAAAATTCTCCTTTAAAGAGATAAACAAACTCTCTTGCTTATTGCAACATTGTTTGCAATATCCAAGCACTGGAAAGAACTAAATGTCCACTGACTGCTACATGGATAAAGAAGATGTGTTATATACACACAAAGGAATACTATTTAGCTAAAGAAATGTGAACTCTTGCTATTTGAAGCAATTGGGTACAGAAAAATGCCAAAGAGGTAGACATGTAAGTCATGAGTTGACTCATGTGAATGAAAAGGAAACAAACAGAAGACTGCCCAGGAGTCCCCCAATCAACACCTGCTCTTGCCACTGAACAAGGCAGAATACTTTTCTACTATAAAAATAATGTTAATTTGTGCTGTCAGCAATATATATATATATATATGAAATATGAAATACCTTTATATCAATAGGAACCAAAGTACTTGACAGAATACAATATTCAATGCATATTGAATAACATATCAAATAACATAATAACATCAAATAACATTTTTCAGAACACTGAATAGATTGAAACTTCCTCAACTGGACAAAATGTCATTTATGAAACCTACAGCTAACTTTTATATATATATATATATATATATATATATATATATATATATGTGTGTGTGTGTGAGCAACTACATATATATTTATATATATGTAAATATATATATAAATATATACTACATATATATTTATATATATGTGAGCAACTACATATTTCCTCTTAATATCAAGACAATTATACAATTATAATGCTTCCTGAATTTATCACATGTAATATCACTTGTCACTTGTCTTCCTGTTGTTCATTGATTTGCTCGAGCGGGCACCAGTAACCTCTCCATTTATTGGGAATGAGATCTATTATTGTTACTGTTTTGGGCATATCAAATACACCATGGGTAGCTTGCCAGGCTCAGCTGTGGATCTGGGTTCACCCAAGGTGTCCAGTCTCTTTCTATGTCAGACCATCAACCATCCAGAGCCCATGGGGCAGAGCCCTGGGTCTAGACAAGCCTGTCTCCTATCTGCCACCTGCCAATGCATCCCGGCACTGCAGCCACACCTGCAACACCTTGAGGGGCAGGGACATATGTAATATATACTGAATAGTTTCTAGCCAGTATAGTAGAAGATATATATATATGTATATATATATATATACATATTGTTTAAATATATTTAAATGTCTATACATATTTAAAAACTATACATACATAAAAACATTTATGTTTAATATATTAAACAACACTTGTATCACTTGTCTTCCCATTGTTCATCCATTTGCTCGAGCGGGCACCAGTAACATCTCCATACATCCTGCCGCAAGTAAGTGCAGCCCAAGGGCATCTGCTCACTCTAGGAACTTGAAGAGCCTCAAACCATTCCTTCGGGTCATGGGAATAAGGTCTATAATTGTTACTGTCTATAACTGTTTTTGGCATATCAAATACAACATAGGTAGCTTGCCAGGCTTTGCCATGTAGGTGGTACACTCTCAGCAGTAGGCTCTCATCTCGTGCATTTATTGATGAACCTCAACAGAGATCAGCTTTTCTCTTGAGTGGAGCTCTGAGGAACTGTGGAGTCCGGATGTTGAGAATGACTGACCTCATGGGGTGGGGATTACTCTGGCTTCTTGCTAGGCTCACTGGAATGATGGACAATGGCTAGAAACTGCCGAGAACTGTATACAGTGTATAAATGTGAAAGATCCTGGGAAGGACCTGGTCGTAACTTCCAGTATTATCTAAGACTGTTGCGCGGCCACAGAGCGGCCATGCACTGGTACAGCTGTGGGTCTGGAGTATCTCTCTTCCAGTGTTTCTGCTTGTGGTGGTTGGGCACTCGCAGTCACGCCCACCAACATGGAGGTGGAGGAATGGGAGAAGGAGCCCAAATCCTCGCTCCGAGTCCAGCCAGCATGGCCCCCCCCATGTGTGAGCCAACACTTGGAGCTATGTTGAAGTCGACCAGCAGATGAACGAACCATTTTTCGCCCTCTGAAACTCCATGGGCTGCTTCTGCATGGGGCCGAGTGGCGCAGCTGTGCATCTGGAGTGTCTCTCTTCTGGTGTAGCTGTCATCAATAACATATTATATTAAAAATAATATATATATATATTAAAGCCACCATAACGGAAAGGATAGAATAATTTATACCCAGCAATGACAATTAGAAATTAAAAATTTTAAATACATTAAAAATAATAAAAATACAAATTTCTTAAAAGAAATAATGTAGTAGATGCAAAGACATACATAGCATCTACAAAATATTGCTTAAAAATTTAACACCTAAGTAAATAGAAACATAATCCATCATCTGGGGCCAGAGCGATAGCCCAGCGGGCAGGGCGTTTGCCTTGCATGCAGCAGGCCTGTGCTGTCCCGGGTTTGATCCCCAGCATCCTATATGGTCCCCCCGAGCACCGCCAGGAGTAACTCCTGAGTGTAGAGCCAGGAATAGCCCCTGAGTATTGCCAGGTGTGACCCAAAAAAGCAAAATAAATAAATAAATAAATAAATCCATCTAGATGTAAATTCTCAGAATTACATACAGATCTAAAAACATACTATACAATTAAATTTCAACTAGCTGCTTTGATGTACTGACAAGCAGACTGTAAAAGTTATATCAAAAATGTGAGGGACCTAGATAAGAAACTGGGAAGGTGTGAATAAAGTTGGGTATTAATGCTGCCTAATTTCAAGATTTACTATAAAGGTAATCAGGATAATAGAGTGTGTACAGTATGTAACTTCCAAATAAACACAGACAAAAGTTATAAAACTTTTAAAGGCTATCATAGCAGAATTTCTTTGTGAACTTGGGTTTGATAATGATTTCACAGATACAATATGCAAATCTTCATTTGTAAAATACATAATAAGCTAGATGGTATTAATAATAAAAAAACAAGCCACAAACTGAGAAAAAAATATTTCAAGTCATACTTCTGATTTTAAAAACTGTAGTGAGAAAAGAAAGTTTTCAGATTAAAAAAAAGAAAAAGAAAGTAAAAAGAAAAAGTTTTAGAAGGTCAAGTAATGAACCAGCTATTGACTAAGGAAGGCATATAGTAAATAAGGACATTGCTATTGCATAGTAAATAAGGACATGGGGAGATGTTCAGTGTTATTAGTCACTGTAGAAATACAATTCAAGTCCACAAAAGTCCTATTACTATGGCTAAAAGAAATTAGACTAAGGCCAGAGAGATGACTCGGAGGGCTCTGAGGTATGCTGTGCGTTCAGAGTCCCTGAATTCACTCCCTTGAACTGCATAATCCAAAGCATCTCCAGTTGCAACCCCAATGATCCACAAACACCTCTGGGTTTGACCCTGGTGGCCCCTTAGATTGCTTGAAAAGCACCCCAAATAAAACAGAATGAAATGGAAAAGACTGATTCTGCTAAATCAAATGTAGAGGAAGTAAAACTCATCTATTTCCACTCACTACTGATAGGATTTTAAAATGCTACCATATTTTAGAAAGTTTAACAGTTTTGGAAGTTATAATCCAGTCACTTTAATCCTTGCTCTTTGCTGCAGAAAAATTAAATCTTCTATCTGTACAAGACTTGTGCACAAATATTCATGACAAATCAATTTGTAATATTTCAAATGACTTGTGTGTTTCAAAAACACAAATGTCCATCAATAGGTGAATGAATATGCATATTAAAGTTTACTCATACAAGGGATATTGTTTTGTAATACAAAAGGATGAAATACTTGTTTACACAACATTATGACTAGATTACACATAATCATTCTAATTATTTAAATAAAAAAAGACGAGACCCTCTCATCCCTCCCAAAAAGAATACATTAGTATAATTAAATTTATATAAAACTTTAAAAAATACAATTTGGTCTAATAATTATTGAATAAAGAACAATGATCTCCTGAAGATTGGTAAAAGAAGGGAAGAAAGGTATTAACATGGTTCATAATAAAATATGTAAGAAATTTAAATATGCCTACTATCTTTATAGTAGTGATAGTTTGTAAGTATATACATATGTCAAAGCTTAATCAACTGAACATCTTTAATTTATTTTCATTGATTTTAATTGATTTAATCCTTAATTGATTTTAAAAATCAATTTGCCAATTATACCTCAATAATTTGCCAATTATACCTCATTAATTTGTTTTTTAAGAAACTAAAAACCAATAGTCATTTAAGCAAAAAATGAAAAACCAAGGAGAATAAAGATAAGAATCTTCAAATACTGAAAAGGCTATCTATGTACCAGATGGCTCTAGAAAAAACTTAACAGGAAGACAGATTTGAGTTATACAGAAATACATGTAACCCTGCTAAATCCATACTCTTAGTCCAGTGTTAGAAACAATGCAGTGATCTAGAGACAGGGTCTAGCTAGCTAAAAGTAACATAAAATAATCTAGCCTCTTCCTTTACTTCAATTTCATGCCATAAAATATATAATCTCCTGTGATGCTTTTTCCTCCAACGCTTTCTTATACTATGTTGGTTCTGTGCCACATTTCCCAGAAAAGTTTTTTGCTAGCCCATCTGCTTTCCATTCTTTTTATTTCTCTTCTTAATTTTGATACCAAAAAATTCTAAATAAGTAGTATGGCAACAGAATAGTTGTCTGTGGGAATCACATACAGTGGAAAAAAAACTAAGCAGGCTGCATCAAAAACTACCTGACCAATCTAAATATGAGAAAACTCTTGAAACATTCGTCAGAAAAAAGAACACTGCAGGGTTCAAGAGCCTGATCCCCAGAGATGGTCTTTGAGGTCCTTATAGTCTACTGTCTTATTTAATAGTTCTGTGTAATTATGAATTTATCTAACCACTTGGCTTAATTTTACTTAATCTGTAATGATAATGACTTTTGATGAACTTTTGAACATTAAATGATGTGGTACATGGAAGATATTTAGCACGACATCTGGATCATAGGAAGTTCTCAGTAGGCAATGACAATTCATGTCATGTATTCATAATCTTTACTCCTTCACAGCCAAGAATGGGAATTGTCAAGAGGCAGTTTACTGTCTGTAAAAGTGATCTAAAACTCTAAATATCTGCAGGGCTAGCCACAATGTGTAAAAGAAGAGGGAGAGAGATGCACAGAGAGAGAGAGAGAGAGAGAGAGAGAGTGAGAGAGAGAGAGAGAGAGAGAGAGAAAGAGAAAGAGAGGAAACGGGGGTACCTGCTATTGAGGCAGCCTGGGGGGTGGGTGGGAGGGGGTGGGGTACAATGGTGGTGGAAATGGGGTGGTGGAAATGGTGGAGGGATGGGTGCTGGAATACTGTATTACCAAGAACCAATTATGAACACCTTTGTAATTGTATGTCTCACGGTGGTATAATAAATTTTTAAAAAGGAAATAAAATCCTAAAAAATAATAAAAATTTTAAAAATAAATTAAAAAAAAAAAAGTGGTCAAGCCCACGGTGGAGAACTTCTCTCCAGAGAAGCTTCCCATGAATTTGAATCATTTGATATTAACTAAATCAGGCAGTACTGGAGATCCTATCATATAGAAGAATCTATATTGCCATGCATCTTTTTTCTTCTTTTTTTGCTTTTTGGGTCACACTCAGTGATACTCAGGAGATACTCCTGGCTCTGCACTCCGGAGTTATGCCTGGCAATGCTCACGGGACTGTATGGGATGCCGGGATAGAACCTGGGTCAGCCACACACAAGGCAAACACCTTCCCGCTGGACTATCACTCCGGTCCCTCCATGCATCTTTTATGTCTAGTTATTTTTTCTTGTTTTCCCAATTTATCTACCCTAGATTAGAGCATCTCAAATTCACTTGATCCTAGACATTCCTGTTGGCTTGAGGTATTTCATAAAAGAAGCTTCTTTCATGATAAAACTGACAATTCATAAAAGAGGTAAAAAACATATAAAATCGTTAAGCTCACAGGAAAGCAAATATTTGATAATACAAAGAATGCCTCTGCATTGTGTATACAAAAAGTTTTTAACCACTTAGGATTTTATTTAAAATGAAAAATGTTTTCAGTCAACTGAACACCTTCAGGGAAAAAAAAATTCTTTTACAGGCAGGATGAAACAGAAACTCTGATTCAAATTCAATGTTTTCCAAAGGCAGAATTAACAGGAATTTTAACTGTGAAATTCATTTCCCATGATGCCTCATCCGCTTTTGCATTCAGGAAAAGTATGAGCACTCAAAGTGGTTTTGTAACTCTGGTGGTCAAAGGGGAAAATCTATTTTCTTATCAAGGTGAAATTAATATCAATTATCAGATTTTTGTCCCCATAAGTAACCTTTAGTTTAGGCCCCGGGTGTAGAGTATTTCTCTCGTTTCAAGGCCTCCACCACCTGGTCTGCTCTTGCTCCCTTTTCTTCTACCCTTAGCCTTACCTCATTCTGACATCTCCCTTCCAATCTGTACACATTGCCAATTTCCAAATTCACTAAAACCCCTTTTTTAACCGTGAACCCAACTCCAGCTACCAGCAAGATGGTCTTTGCTCATCTTGTTCTCTCGACTACCTCTTTTTCTTTCCCCTTTAATTCTACTGAACCTTATGCCTATTTTTTTTTCCTTTTTGGGATCATACCCAGTGATGTTCAGGGGTTACTCCTGACTGCACTCAGAAATTACACCTGGCGATGCTTTGGGGATCATACGGGATGCCAAGGATCGAACTTGGGTCAGCCACATGTAAGGCAAATGCCCTACCTGCTGGACTATTGTTCCAGCCTCCCATGCCTCTTTAAGGAATAACAACAAAACTCACTAACTTCAGTTTTAAAAATTTAAAGAATGATTTACAGAGTTATTGATAGGTTTTAAGCACACAATATTTCCACATCAATCTCAGCAATATCTGCCCTCCCCTACAAAATTCCCACACTCCTCCCTTGCCACCATGACAGACACATTTCAAAGTTGTGTGTGTCAGGTCTCGTTTTTTGTTGCTGTTGAGTCTGTGTTGGATAAATAGCTGTACCACTCTCTCAGAAGTCATATCCTAATGTGCTACCAGCAATCACCACCACCCTCCAAGATTGGTAGATAATCCCCAAGGGCTCTTGTAATAAACCAAAATACTCTGTTAGAGTTATCTGTTTATCTCAGTAGCATGGAGAGGAGAACTACTCTTCTTCATCTAGTGCACATAACGGATCAAACTTATCCCCTCCCCCAACTCCCCTGCAATGAATGAATATCCCAATTCTAGACAAAATGCATATGCGTCTGTAACACGGTAGCTTTTATAAACAACTTGGTTCCTGAAATAAAAATGCTTCATTTTGATAGAGCAAATAGTAGTCTATTTGTCCCAAATTCTTTTGTCTTTGCATGAAACAATGTGAGAGTTTCTATGTGAAATACTTGTTATTGCATTGGTTTCATATGATCAGCAATATAACAGTGAACACATATTTTTTCCCTGTGCCATCTGCTCTCAACTCTGTATGTTCTACCTAACTTCTTTTGACCTTTTCTCTTCACATTCATAGATCAGCCTCCTGCCATGGGCCTCCCTGATTGTCAGCTATTTCCTGGCTGCAAAAGTAGACTGTGTTAATACATACTTACCAACTAAGTATCACAAAATTGGGAGATATAGCATGACCTGGAGAAACTTTATTTATCCCACTTCACATACTTCATTCTTCAAGAATTCTTTAATTATTCAAGAATTGAGGAATCTCTTCAATTCTTTGTTTTATGTATGCGTGTCCATATATATGCATTTGCAATGTTATGCTGGTTTTATAAAAACATTTCAAGGAGGTTTTTCATGCAGGTAGATTTATATTTAAAGGCTCACTTACAAGTTCTCCTTCAATGCTTACAACACCTTTTCAAGTTTTCTTTATAATTATGTATGTTGCTCCATTCGACAGTCAAACATTGGGATAGAGAGGGAGTAGGAATGTTTATCTAAACTTTCTAACTAATAATAATGACTTGAGTTAGAATAGGCTGTTCTTGGCCCTACACACTTACCATAGCTCCGTAGCTCTCTACTGCCTCATGACAAATCCAGAAGAGAAGAAAACTGAATATAGAGATTCAATGTGTTTAAAAGAAAAGAGAAAAAAAGTCTGAGAATATATTCAATATTAATAGTGTATGAGCTTTTTATAATATAAAAGAATGATATGGGAAAAGGAAGCAAAACAGAAACCTAAAGATTTCAAAACTATCACTTTGATCTAAAGAGACTCCTCGAAGCAAGGGGTGACTCCCAGGCCATTAGTCACGGATTTAGGTTTTCTTTTAAGCTATTGATGGCAAGTAAAATGGCAATTTACAGATTTAGTTAATCATTGTTCTCTCAGTGAACAAATTTTCCAATCTGTTTTTCAAATGATCAAGTAATAAAACTAAAACATACTAAGCCAATTTGGATGAAAGAAGAGAGTACTAAATATTTGCACTGACATCATTGCTTACCTAGCAAAGACCCTCCTAATTTTCTAGGAAAAATAACTCCACAAGGAAGGGTTTCTGTTCTCAGAAAACATTCCACAAACCACAATAATTGAGACGAAAACGTAAAACACGAGAAACTTTTTCACACCAACAAAACCATCTCAAATGTACCTGACCTTATTATAAAAATTGCAGATAAAAAAAATAAGCTTAAGCATAAATACATGCAGGGAAATTTCAGTCATTTGTTTTTCTGTTCCATGAACCCATTTCCATCTTCTCTTTGAGTTAATCATCATCAAATTGCACTAAATCAGAGATGGCAGGCGCCGCGGCTGGCGGGATACCAGTGTTCCTCATTGTTTGGTTATACTGGAAAAGTCTTTGGAATGAGCTTCATCTGAAAGACTTTTAACTAGCACTGAACAACAGAGGTTTGGGGATTTTTGTTTGTTTTGCTTTGTTTGGGCAGAGGGGAGGTGAAGAGAGGCTTGCATGCATGTGATACAGTTGCTTCTTAAATTAAAAATAAAGTTATCAAGACTCTCCATCTGCCCTCACCTCTCTCCTTCCTTCATATTCCTCCCTCCCACCTCTCTCTCTCTCTCTCTCTCTCTCTCTCTCTCTCTCACACACACACACACACACACACACACTCCCTGCTTTCCTCACAAAACTAAAACTTTTCTTCCTTGAAAATCTAAAAGAATTGGAAAAGGAGGAAAGAGTGTGGAGAAAAAGACTTTCCATTCTTGTTATGTGTGTTTTTGCCAGGTTTACTTTCTTAACAACGTTCATGTGATACTCTTCGTTAAAACAACTTCTTTTTGAATCCTGGGCAAAGTGAAAAGGCAAAAAACACACACATATGTGGACAGCCTGGTAATAAAGAAAAGAGAAGAGAAGTTCATGAAAACCTTTCCAAGATGGGAGTGTTGTCTGCATTATTCTTTGGCTAAAAGGTAGAGTTTCTTTTAAGGGTTTCAGTTATCTTTCCCAACTAAAGGAAGGGGGTGATGAAGGCAGATTTGTGTCTGTAACTGATTGTCAGTTTCTGAGAGAAATCATCCACTCCAATATGTTTTGTTATTTTGGCAATTTCTCTCAGAATTGATGGTGCCCTTTACTTTCAGGTGGGGATGGTACAGGGGATGGGATATTGTTTCTAGTGACCGCTGAGAGAAGGGAGTCAGGGGCAGCTGTCGGACAGAGAGACTGAAAAGGTTCTGGGAGAATGGAATGTTGTTGTTTCTGTGTTGTTAAAGCCACTCTCCTTTTTGATCATGTTTATACTTAAAATTTCACACTGTGGTCAAGCTAAGCTAGATATGATTTCACAAGTCCCCCATAAACATTGGATAACTACATTTGTTCTCTCTGCATACAGGCAATTCTTAGCGAACTTAAAGAGAGGGGCAATTGTCAGAGGCAAAGGGGTTCACATTTTAATTACTAAGACATGGAAAATATTTCCAATGCTACTTCTTTAGATTTTTTTTTCTACAGTTTTCCTATCTTTTAACAGAGTTAACATAAGGGTTGCCATTCTCAATTGTAATTTTGAGTTACAATGAAGACAGTTAAAATAAGATGAGGTTTATATATATATATGTATATATATACATATATTTCATATATATATATATATATATTTCAAATCAAGCTTTCTACTGTGATATAAATAAGCAGTTTTAAGTTTACTGAAAAGGAATATTCCAGCAATTACCCAAAGATTCTACAGCTGTTTAACTAAAGAAACTATTTGTCTTTCTTTGAGCCTAACTCATCATCGCTCACGATTACTTCATAACTAATCAAAGCTGCTAGGAAGATACTTTTAGCCAAAAAAAACCATCATGATTGCCTCTGTTCTACTGGCACCCAATTTTCAGAACTGTTTATTGCCTTTAATGCCTTTTTTTTATTTGAAACTTTGTTTTTTAAAAGCCTCCTTAAACAATAATAATAAATGTAGTCTGAAATATTAGCATAGTACATAGATAAAGCAACAGTTTTCCTAAGGATTTTTTTTTACCACATTCCAGAAAAATGTACTCAAGGAGAGAGAAAATACAGTTGTTGAACTTGATGACTGTTGTATCCAGCTCTGGTTGACTTTCTTGTTATTCGAAGAAACTCTCCTTGGAAGACCTTTCTTTTTTTCCTTTGCTTTTTTTTTTTTTTTTTTGCTTTTTTGGTCACACCCAGTTAATCTCAGTGGCTATTCCTGGCTCTGCACTCAGGAATTACTCCTGGCAGGGCCCCAGGAGACCATCTGGGATGCCCAGCATGAACCCAGGTCGGCTGCATGCAAGGCAAACACTCTACCTACTGGATTATCACTCTCTCCCTTGGAAGACCTTTCTTAAGAAAAAATATGCTGGCTAAGTAATAAGACAGTGGATAGAGTACAAGTCTTGCATGCAGCCAACCCAGGTTCTATCCCTGACACCTCCTCTGGTCATCTGACACCTTCAGCAGTGATCCTGGAGCTCAGGGTCTAAGCACATGATTCATATAGTAAGTACAGTTCAGGTTGCTCTGTGCTGCGAGCAACTCTACATGCTAAGGGTTCAGCACCTACCCGGGACTGAGACTCAGAAACACTTCAATAACAGAAGATTCAGTTGGCTGTTACTTTTTAATTCAAAATAATAAATAAATAAACCATGTTTAAGTGTAATGAAGCAACACAGATTATGGACTTCTACACAAAGGAGAAAAGAACATAGTCAAACTCATCACAAACATGAATGGACTCAGAAATACTGATACTGTCCTAGAAGAGGCTTCTTTCAGCAACTCAGTACTCAGTCACTGACTCACTAAGCACTCCTGACAGCTGAAAGGAAAGATGATTATGACCAACGTCAAAGCACGTGAGATGAAAATCCTGAGGTAGGTGGCAAGTAGACTTAATTAAAGAATCACATTTTTGAGAGATCCACAATAAATTCATCCCTGCCTTTAATTTAATAAACTATAAAGTTTTTCTTGATCACTTTAATACAATTCGCTTACTGAGTAGATGTGTTATTGGTACCGGCTGTGTCAAAGAAGTGAGTCAAGAATGCTCCTGATCTAGGATTTTTCATTGGTTATCTTAGAGAGAAGCAAACTATCCCTTCAAATGATTGTTATTGAATGGATTACACAAAGATTTTTTAAGTAAAAATGCAAATTATCAGTTGGCTTTATACAGATGCGCTTTCTAGCCTACAACAGAACACGAATTGCACCTGCCCTACATGTCTTCAAATCTTAGTGTTATCTGGACTTATAGAGTCTAGAATTCGGAATCTTATCAGGCCCCAATCACTCCAACCATTACCCCTCAGTCTAACAGATATAGTGCATAACGTAATTACACTCTTTCTAATATGCTTTGTGAAACTCAAGGTCTCCCAGAGAATTGTCCTAAGACCACCATGGTTGCCTTTTCAGTTTCCCTTCTGGGCACTACCAAAGTGCTATTGGAGAAAGGTCACTAATATGGAGTTCAAACCTATTTCTTACTATGTAACTGATGGCATGGCTATCTCAAAAAATATATTAGTATCAAGATGATTTTCTATAGTTTTATCCTTAAGTCATGCATATTTAAAAATCAACTACCTTAATTTGGGAGAAGGGAAACTCCTAAGATTGTCTCTGGCATGCTTTTGAAACAAGTCTTTGTCAACTGCAAGGAATCAATCCAACAGTCACAATCTATTTGAAATCTGTCGTGCAAATGTTGTAACTAAGTATAAGTTTTCAAAATATTTGCTTTTAAGTAAATTAGATTGGATTTAGATTATTCGTATTATAATGTCACTCTCACTCATTTGCATCTTCATATGTTTCCAGGAAAGGGAAGAGAAAAAATATGTAGCTACAGTGAATGGAGGAACAACCAACCAATCAACAGTTGCCAAATTTCTTCCTCTTTCTCCCTATTCCAGAAATGTCCTTCTTCAGAGACTTGTGCATTGAACACCTTTTGTATATTCCAGTGGTATAGTCCCTCTGATACATTCTTCAATCACAGCATCTCAAGGGGGATTGTGGGGGAATAAGGTGATCCTGGGCTCTAGGTGTTCTATGCATAACTAAGAGTATCTGAAAAGCATGTGCTCTCTTCAGTTGACTGTCAGAGTGTCCCTAACTAATGATTCAGCTCTTGCTTCCCACCTGCTCTCTGCCTGTTCATTCCAGGAGTCATTTTATTTGAATATCACAACTGACACATGTTTGTCTCCTAGGACTACTAGCTTGAATACAGAGAGAATCTTTTATTTTCCCTTTGTGTCTATGAAATAAGCATGTGCTAACACTTGTGGGATGAATGCATGGGGGAAATGGGTAAAAGGCTTGGCAGATACAATGTAGAAATAATGCTGAGAATAAGGTCCACCTACACCACAAATTCAACATTCTTTTGTTGAACTCTAAAAGTTCTGACATAGTTTTGAGAACCAGGGTTATGTTTTGACAAAACAAATTTAGTGTTCTTGAAGCATAATTTGGGAGCCCAAATGACTATGTTTGACAGCATCTCTTTAGTAAAACTGCATTTTGTTTAGGCCAGGGCGTCATGACTGACAGGCATATTTTTCCCTCTATTTGAAAGTCTTTGCATAAACCAGCTATGGACTCTTTCTGGTTCCTACTGCTTTATAATTTCTGGCAAAAAAAAAAGGACCTAGTACTTCTGGGAGTACTAGGTCTTAGTGGGTTTCTTGGAATCCTTAAAATGCTATGAGAAGGTAACAGCAGTATGCAGGACATTGCTAAGATCAATTTGAAAATATGAGGGCTTTTGTTTAAAATGGGTTTCTCTAAGAAATGAGACTGGAGCAATGCCTTGAGAACCTTGATGTGTCACGCCTTAAAAGCCAGTGGATTTTACTTCTTTGAGGAAAGATTTGATTCATAGGGCATTTTACTAAATTCAGTACAAGCAAACCATATGCCTTTGCAAAATTTGTCTATGAATCAAATCATTTGCTCCAATTTAGTGTTTCAGACTTTCTGAGAACACTATTTCCAAGAATACACAGGAGAATTCAATGTGTGCATAACCCCAGATTTCTCTCCTTCCTTTTAAACTAAAAAGATTTATGTCATAAATGGCAAATAAAAACACTTGCATAGGGTTTAACACCAGCTTATAAACATTGATAAGTTTGCTGCAAATTCTAACTTGACACTTTAAAAAAAATCAACTTATCCAAGAAGATAGGTAAGTAAATGGAAGAATTTAGCTTATTGTTTGGCTTTGGTTTCTTTTTTCTGTGCTCTCTTAATAAAGGCTGTAAGTAGCAGCTTAGAAAGGCTAGAGAACTTTTTAGTCTTCTCTCCTTTTATTTTTCATAAAGCGGATTTGGCCAGAAACACTGTTATTTGCATATAGTAGGATCTTGACATTCTGTGCTTTGTCTGGTCTGCTTTGC
The DNA here is from genome assembly GCA_021461705.1 of Cryptotis parvus. NCBI lineage: Eukaryota > Metazoa > Chordata > Mammalia > Eulipotyphla > Soricidae > Cryptotis > Cryptotis parvus. Next base: position 333,544 of record JAJIBD010022235.1, on the reverse strand, counting down.
AAAATGTGTCTATGGACTTCGGGATTGAAAACAAAGCCGCAGTTCCTGAACACTGCACTGAAAATGTATTCATTCCAAACTGAATTATCATCGCTGGTGACGTGCTCCTCTCTTAAAAAAGAGAGACCTTTAAAAAAAAGACCTTAAAAAGCTGAAAAATGGTAATACAAACCACATGGCCGCTCCATCCCACCACCACTCTTGGCAGAACAAGTGCTGCCTGGCAACCTCGCTGTCAGCTGGGCCTGTGGTAATCAGAGCAGCATTGCCCTGTATTTCAACCGAAGGCTTTCTTTCTGAGAATCCAGCCGTGGATGCTTTTTCTTCTTATCAGTCTTCTCAGTAATGTTTGAAAAGAGCTTCTGTGGACAAGAAGAATATGTCCTTATGGAGTGACTTGCTGATAGAACAAAACATTAAAAATAAAAAAAAAAAACCCCAAGTATGCTAGTGACTCTGCAAAAAAAACAAAAAAAACACATCAGTCAGGCTGCTGCAAAGACTTAACTGCTGGTTGCTTTGCACTTGGAGTCTGCAGCTGCAAAGGCCGGTCTAAGCACTAAGCATGGAGTTCCTGTTTCTTCTTATGCCTGAATCTTCCTTCCTTCCTTCCTTCCTAGGGCAACTCACATCATCAGTATCAAATGGAACTGGGAGATTGGGATCTGGAAACTCCAACCCAACTGTGGCCTTCTTGTATTTGGCTCTGGAAACAACACGAGCTTAATCCCGACATGCTTAGTGGGAAGATATGCATTTTGGAACAAAACCCATGATGACAACATTCCTTCAAGCAGGCTGGATGATGATGGAGATGACACAAATTTGCAGCAATAATTGAGCACGTGAAAAGTGAAACTTCCAGGAAAGATCACTGGAGCAGCCGTAGCCATAGGGATGGTGTCTAATGCGATGTGAAAGTCGATAGGAAATTGGATTCACCCAGCAGAATTCTACTGTACTTATAGCCAACTTGCATAAACAAAGACATCATTCAACTCTCTATTGCCTGTTCATTAGACATAATGATAGCATGTAAAATGACTAGTAGAATTCCTGCACATTAGTGGCACTCAATAAATGCTATGCCCCTCCAGTTAGCCAAATTTCCTTTGGAATCCATTGGGAATGCTCTTTTAAATGGATAGGCTGCTCCCCAGAGCTCTGCAAGGACTCTTCCTTCCTTCGATCATCTCCACTGCTTTTTTTTTTTCCTGAAATATACCAAGACTAAGGCAAAGAAGGACCACGTGAAAAGGAATCGAATCCAACCTAGTACCCGCTATCTATTTGAGAAGACTTCTTAAGGCAACACTTCAAATCCAAGACTTTGTGTGTAGATGTTCTCTTAAAGCTGAAATGAGTGGGTCCCAGAAAATGTAAGTCGTTCATTCAATGTAACCCAACCAGAAAATCACCTGGCTCTTATGACTCAGGTAAGGATCACTTTTGTTAGCTCACTTTCCATAGTGGTTAGAGAAGCTTGATGAACAGACAAAAAAATCTGCCTGTCTCTGGAACTAATAAAAGGCACCCCTGGGAGAATGCACTATCATTAGAGCAAATGTATTTTAGCTTGCCCTTATAATAGGCCTAAAAGAATTTGGGCCTAATTTGAAGTTCCTGTTCTAGATTTTTTTGTTTCACAGGCACAAGTACTTGAATACTGAGCAAGGCAGCTACCAAGCAAACTGGCACCCTAGGGACACACCCTCGGGATCCTTCAGCCTCTTCCTTTTGCCATTTCCCTTCACCTGGCAGTAAGGAGGATAAATCACATCACAGTTGCTGCTACAACCATCTTCTGTGTATAAGCAGACAGGCTGACTTTGAGGGAATCATTTGCTATTCAAATAATAAATGAAAGTGCTGATATTTGTATATGGTTCTAGAGTTTCCTATGTGTTTAACACTTGCTATGCTGTGACTGCCCTTTCTCGGAGACTGTCAGGGTTAGAAATTGTTGGTTTTGTTCTAATCATAAGGAGATTAAAATAGAGGAGAATATTCTCTCAGAGAAATTTATTTGACCTAGACCTGGAAATGGAAGAAAATGAGAGGGTCATGTTTTCTCAACTGATATTCCTATGGTAGAGAGATATGGGCCAAAATCAATGAAATTTGAAGAGTCTGTGAATATACATGTGCACATACAAATATGCATGTATAAGTATAATTATTTAGCTACAGTGCATTTTGAACAGCTTTCAAATAGCATTGAGTTAAGTTTTTCATTAGGTACCTCTCTCAAAAATATGTGTCTGCTTAATCACCATTTAATCTAACCTTTGTTTTCATCCCAGATTTGATTAAGGTACTGTTTAAAACCAGACTCCATCCATCCACTGTCTTTCTGTGTAAATCCTCCACGACTTAGCCCGGGGTGCCCCTCTCTATCTATATGTGGCTCTTTTCCTTTATTAGTTTCCTAGAGACAGTTAAACACACAGCTTTCACTTCCTTTCCTGCCCCTGTGTTTAGCTGCTGGACGGCTCTCTCTTGAACGCTCTCTCCCCATATGGATGAAACACAAATGGAAGAATGACATTTAGGCTACCCCCTCGATTTCTTCTGCTCTTCCCTCCCCATTACCAGTTCTTCCCAGTCCAAGAGCATTTTCTCCTGAAGCTGTTCTTTCAGAATATGAGGGAAAGTTTTCCCTTCTTTTCTTAATTCCTTCTTTGATTAGCAGCTGCAAACTAGGTATGACGACTTTCAACTATAAAACTTTGCTGGAAGCCTGTTGCTACCAGTAACACAACATACAACTTTCAAACAACTCTGTCTGATACAAACTGTTCCAGCCAAAGCTTTTCTCTGAACTGCTTTCTAAAAGGGGTGATATTCTTCCAGAACAAAACATTTTATGCTAGACTTTTTTTTCCAAGGGTGATTTAAATCACTACTTGATCCAATTATCCTTACAGGTTGAGCTTCTTTTTGGTTGTGCAGCTCAGTTATGATTTCAAACACAATGATAGTGTTGGGTCTCTGCTGTCTTCCCTAAAGACCCCAAAGTCTTATGTGTCTGCCATTAGCAATCCTCCCAGGGTCCTCTTAAGGAAAGCAATGGAGAGGCACATCTGTGCAGATTTGGAGAACCAAATCCTGGCCACGCATTTCTCTTAGTGAAGTTTACCTTTATTAAGACTTCTTAATTTAATTCCCTAGAAGATTGTGTGAACTTTTTTTTTTTTTTTTGCTTTTTTGGGTCACACCCGGCAATGCTCAGGGGTTACTCCTGGCTTTGCACTCAGGAATTACTCCTGTCGGTGCTCTGGGGACTATATGGGATGCCGGATATCGAACCCGGGCCGGCACAGGCCAGCCACGTACAAGGCAAATGCCCTACCCACTGGGCTATAGCTCCGGCCCCAGTGTGTGAACGTTTTTACTCCATTTTTCTCCAATGTATAAATGGCAATTTTCTGGGACTGTTTTTTTCAACTATAAATATGTAAATATTTATATTCCCAGACCCCACATGATAACTGTCTTTATATTCTATGGGTTTCTACCTTGAGACCTATTTTGTCCAATGTGGCAGTTACCTGTGGCTTTAGACTTTAGCTGGAGCAATAGTACAGCAGATAAAGTATTTGCCTTGCATGAGGTTGACTTGGGGTGATGATGTGGATCCTTGGCATCTATATCATCCCCTGAACACCACCAGGAATGATTCCTGAGTGCAGAACCAGGAGTTATGCCTGCGCTTTGCCAGGTGTGGGTCCCCAAGAAAATAAACTTTAGAGGGCCGGAGCGATAGCCCAGTGGGTAGGGCATTTGCCTTGCACGCGCCGGCCTGTGCCGGCCCCGGGTTCGATCCCTGGCATCCCATATGGTCCCCCGAGCACCGCCAGGAGTAATTCCTGAGTGCAGAGCCAGGAGAAACCCCTGAGCATTGCCGGGTGTGACCAAAAAAAAAAGAAAATAAACTTTAGCTCCTCTGAGATACATATATATTAAGAATACAATTTAGTAATGAGAACAGAGAATAACATATCACTTTTGTTGATGTGGATGAGCCTTGAATACACTGTACCAGCAATACAAGTCAAATAAAGTACTATATGTGATTATTTATGAACTCTGACCATATCAAACCGGTGAATAATATGTGAAGCCCTCAATTTGATCCCCAACACCAGAAAAATAAATAAAAAGTAATTACCTGACTGGAGGAGAAAAAGACTGAGTGTTCTACTCATATACCATTTAGAAAATGTGGGCCAGAAAAATAGTCATAAAACAAACTGCAGAAAAATGAAAAGGCTGATGATGAGTTAAATTTAATTGTTTTCATATTGAGCTACTTTTTAAAATGTAGCAGTTCAAATCACTGACCCACCAGCTCCTAGTCAGAGGAATAACCAAAAACAACTACCAGGGGCTAAAAGGTAGGCTAGTCATTTCCTTGTTAATTCAACAGCTGACCGAGTTCAATATGCCCAAGATGAAATAGAAAAAAAGTGAGAAAGACCTAATGCCTAAGGCACCAGCAGAGAAACCCTTCTTTATGTAAAGGCCATGCTAATGAGAATATGCATTTGACTTCAGATTGTTGACTAAAATGAGCTTTCCCATAGAACCAACATGACCTGATAAGAAACTCCAAGGTTAGACTCCCAACCCAATGGCAGGCATTCCATATGCGAGGTCAATTCAAGATTCTGTTGAATTCTACAAGGAAACACAACAGAGAAATAACATCAAGCATCCTGAATGAAGGTTCAGAGGAGATGCCTCTCGGGGTTGACCCGACTGCATTCATTCTGAATTGCTAACAGTGTACTGCTCTTAGACCAAAGAGCAAGAAGTCTGGTAATATGAAAATCAAAAAAGAAGAGACCAAGAGTAAGGGCTGGGGTGGGGGGGCAACAAAGTGGGATAAGAACTCCAGAACTCCAAGGCCAAGAAACAGGGCCTTGGAAGATACTACTGGCACAAATGTGGGAGAACTGAAGTAATGAAGGATTGAAGGGAGGAATATGATTTTCCTCATACTTCAACCTATCAAACCGCTGTGATTCCCATCTTTTCACAATCATCCAGCCCTGGGATAAACTCCTCATATGGATTTTGAGATAAAGTCAAGAAACCAACCTGGATCTCAACCCATTGTCCCGCTCCTGTCCTGCCTGTGCTACCCTCAACCTCTTCTCCCCACCCATGGGACATCTCTACCCCATCCTATCTCACTTCCTCAAATTTACTAGGTGCTTCACTTGAACCTGCCTGCATTTATTTCTGGGTTGGCATTAACTCCTCTTCAAATTTCACACTTTTTAGCTTACGAGAAAAACCACCTTAAACCCCTGGATCATTTCTCTGATACACTATATACATTTTCCTCCTTGCACATAGCATAGCGCTTTTACTGTATCCACTCAAGTCATTGCTTGAACAAAGTCTTTTCTCCCTCTCCCAGTCCAGACTGTAAGTCCCAGGCAGCCTATTTACAACGTCTGCTTCTGCTTCCTACTCTGTGGATGGCAGAGAGCACGTATTCGCTAAACGCATATAGAGTCAGGCATGAGCAGATGAATGAATGAAATGCAATGAGGAGAAAAGGTTTTCTAACTTTAGATGAGGGATTTTAGGGATTAGGTCTGGCAGTGGAGGACAATCTTTTCCATAGACACCAACTGCTGCCATAAATAAGAAGTGACCACCAGTGAGAAATTGCCTGTATTCATTTCAAAGTTAAGATGTTTATGCGGCTCAGAATGTTTTTCCATTCTTTGTCTCAAGCTACTCTTCCTCCCTCTCTTATGTGATTTATTCTAAGAGGCTTGAACTGAATTTTTGAGTGTAATTGAGAAGACAGGAGGTTCTGTCCTACGAGAGAACACACACTTCCTCTCCTTAAAAGAGAAAACTACTTTGGAAAGTTAAACTGTTTGCAGAACACTCGATTTAGAATTGTCAGGGAGAAAAAGGGAATCAAATCAGAAAGTAACGTCTTTGCCTTACTTTCATAGTCACAATGAAATAACAGCCTATTGAGAAAATAGTTGTATAGTTGTAGGACCTTGAGAGGGATCTCCTGACAGGACGCACTTGTTTTTCTAAATAAATTTTACCATAATGGGGTTTGAGGTTCCAGGAACATTCTAATATTTGTGCATTGTTCTTCTGACCCTAAGGGGTTAAAATAAAAGGCTGGGGCTGTTTCTGTACTCAATTTGTTGTGTCCTGTTAAAGCAAAAAAGAATTGCTTGTAAAGGCAGAAAAATGTCATCATTTTTGCACTGGCAGTGACCCCAGCATCTAAAAATAAAAAATGCTGGAATTTCTAGAGCAGGTGACTTTAAAAAAAAAACTTAGAGGAATAATTATTTAACGCCTAAAATGGATGATAGAAAAAAGATCAAAATTGGGAAGTCCAAGTGACCTGGCCTGCATGAAACTGGAAACATAAGGCATTTGAAAGACATTTTTTGTCTCTGCCTCTTTCTTCTAAGTTTGAGGAAAAGCATTTTTTTTCCAGCAGACTGGCTAAATAATGTGTCTTGGCTACCCTTTTTATACAAGCAGAGTTCATTTTAGTCCAAAAATTCATTTTATATCCATGGAGGAACTTATATATTCATCAACCTTTGCTAGAAGTTTAAGTATAGCCTTCAAAAAAGAGACCCCAAATTGAGATTTTCAAGTCACACAATTAAGTGGAAGCAATGGTAGATTTTCAAAGGGCTATACCTTTTGCCATAGATTGTATGGCTACTAACTTGGGCTTGCCTTTAACAGTTTAACTTTTCTTTGCCCTTTGATCAGGACTCTGCTTCTTAGCTTAAATACACATTTCAAAAACACTTCCTGCGGGTTCTCGTGTAAAGGAAATTGATCATTCTTCAACTGTGTTTTTAATTGACTTCCTTCTTCCCAGATAGGAAATTAACTTTCACTCCTCTCTTATTTCATCCGCTAACAGGGTATACGACACCTTCCCAGACAACAATATATAATAAATCCTAAACAGACATCACCTGATAAAGACTCCATATCCCCACATAACTTTCAAAATTATAATAAGCTTGCAATTGAGTTCTAACTACAAAGCATTTTGACTGGCATCGTTGTCCATAATGTATTGAAAGGACCAGTTGTCTCATTTCTTAGTCAGATGCAAGTTGCTCTTCAAAAATCAATGGCCTTCTCTCTGTACAGAGTTGCTAGGAGTGGGTATCAGATTCCAAAGCTAAAACTATTTCTTTCCCATCTCGTATAAGTTGCTATTCCCAATTCAAACTGAAATACAATGTTTGAAAGGAGAAGAATCAATAATGTCTGAGAATGACTATGCCCAAATATTTCACAGTCCATTACAAGAGGTTGCTGTTGTTGGAACTGGTTGCTTGCCAATCTGCCACCTGGGCAACCAGGTCAGTGACCAAACAGGTGATAATATTCTCACAGTCCCACAGAAAACACAACTAGCACTTACATTGCTACACTGCCATGCCTTGACTTCAAGTGCTTTATAGATTTTCCTATTGTTCTGTACTTGGAGTACAAATCTGATGGGGAAAACTCACCTTGAGAATCGCAGGTTTCTACCTGCAAAACTTGCTACTCAGAAAAAACTTACATCCAAATCCCAGAAAACAGTATTATTGTAACCTCCAGGGAATTCCACTGTAGACACTAGGCTATTTACAAACTTCCTCGATTTGCAATTTGCTTTGGAGATCTTCTTTGCCATGGGGAAATTTTCTACTCTGACCTCCTGAATCGCTCCATTATATTGTCTCAACCAATCACAGACAAACATTTTGTGACACCACACACACACACACACACACACACACACACACACACACACACATGCGCACACATGTACACATACACACTCAGTCATATACACCCCACACACACTCACACATCCTGTGTGGCGGACATCTATTCTGACCTCTTCTCAAAATAGAATTTTTCATGGAAATTCTTTTTTTTTCCTGAGTAATTGATTTTCCTGGAATGAATCAAATATTGTTTCCTCCATTTACTTTTCTCCCTCTTGCCAACATTCAGAATTATTATCCAATTTTATGACATAAATATTTGTGCCCTGACCTTCTTTCTCTCCATTTACCATAATTCCTTATTTTTCATCTCCTACATCAGTCATTCAGTTTTATTCTGAAAGTAGATCTTTTAATATCTTGAAAATAACAGGTCAGCTGAGGAAAAGGAACGGGCTGCAAACGGAGAATGGTCATGTTTGTAAAATAAAAAGAAGGAAGAAATAAAAGAAAAAGAAAAGAAAAAATGAAGCCAAATGGAAATTGCAAACTGTTCCTTTGTCCATCTGTAACTTTCCCCTGACCAAGTGCAATACTTCAAACTTTTTTTCCCTGGTTCTCACTGAACTGATACATTGCAGGTGCCACAGTTTCAATTCAACAATGAAAAAAAATAGTCCATTTCTTTTCTAGTTCCCCAGAAAAGACATCACAAAAGATAGAGTTATCATGAGCTAATTACAGTCCTTGAAAATTACCTTTGTGCTTTGCAAATATGCATTTTTTTCTTTGCTGGTGATGAAGAAGTTGGCAGTTTAAATAAAAAACACTATTTAAAGTAACAGAGTACAGTTATATAACCTTTTCACATAAATCACACAATAACTCTTTGTGCTTTGTAAAAAAAAAGAACTGCAGCGCTTGTTAAGAAGATTTATTTATATAATAATCTATGCAAAGGACTTTTTCCCTTTATAAAAGTGGGATGTTCTTTTTTTAACCTCTGGAAGTTGCAGACTAGAGAGCAGGAATATCCTTCAGTCATCGCATTTAGCTGCACATACTCCAGCTACTAAGATTCCAATTCAAGTAGTACCTTGGTATTATCACACATGCCTTTATTTCTGAACCCATAGATAGGAAACTTGCAAAAGGAATAGTCTATACCTACAAAATAAATTTTAAAAAGAGTCAAAATCTAATCTTAGGTAAGGATTCTTTTGCATATACTAATCACACACACACGCAGAAATTAGTTGGCATTTAGTCTTAGATTTTCCCTCAGATTTTCAGGAAGACTCTTCTTTTTCACATAGATTGAAGTATTATTTATTAAGAGGATTTGTTATAAGAAAATGATTATAATAGGACCATTGAGCATCTAGAACTTCTCCGATTCTTTCAGCTAGTTCCAGTTCTCCCTCTTTTCTGCCCTTTCCTTGTTTGCTCTCCTTCACCTTATATCCTCATGGAAACCTGGAAGTGGTTGTCTTTCATTATTTATAACAGTGTCATTCCCATTTAAAAGTATACCTCTTAAAAACTGTCCTGACACCAATGTCCTGATACCCGATCTTATCACGGACCAGTTCACCCTGAAGGGGTTCCAAACTGAGTAGCCAGGGCCTGCCTAAGTCATTAAATGTTAAGATTGGCTCCAAGTGACCTACTTAATCCACAGTCCAGAGGATCACCCAGGAAGAGTGATCCTTTCAGAGAGATAGTCCTAATAGAGGCACTTTATTGGTCAAATATATCTATTCTAACTCTTGCCAAACAGTGGGGTTCTGAAGACAGGGAACCCCACAAGGGCTTTCTTGTGTGTCCTTATCTTTCATTGAGATGCTGACCTAACTTTTTAAAAGCTATCTCCATGGAAAAGTCTGGGCTCCACTCCAAAACCAACCAGTAGGAGGTGGCTGTCTTAATCAGTGGCTGTGTCTGTCTTTACATAAACAGGTTAAGCCAGCTGCCAGTGCCTCTACAACCAATTCAGGCTCACATTACCTTTGGATGGAAAGACGGGCCTGAACCAAAGCTGCATTATGAATGTAGAGGTGTAGCCTACCTCTCCCAGGCACGCTATACAGTTGTCATATGTGGAGAGAATCAATGCCCTTTTTCTCCCTGTTTCTTTTCTTTCTTCCTTCCTTCCTTCCTTCCTTCCTTTCTTTCTTTCTTTCTTTCTTTCTTTCTTTCTTTCTTTCTTTCTTTCTTTCTTTCTTTCTTTCCTTCTTTCCTTCTTTCTTTTGTTCGTTCTTTCTTTCCTTTCCTTCCTTTCTTCCTTCTTTCTTTCTTTCTTTCTCTTTCCTTCTTTCTTTCTTTTTTCTTTCTTTCTCTTTCTTCTTTCTTTCTTTCTTTCCTTCCTTCCTTCTTTCTTTCTTTCTTTCTCCTTCCTTATTTCCTTCTTTCTTTCTTTACTTCTTTCTTTCTTTCTTTCTTATTTTCTTTCTTTCTTTCTTTCTTTCTTTCTTTCTTTCTTTCTTTCTTTCTTTCTTTCTTTCTTTCTTTCTTTCTTTCTTTCTTTCTTTCTTTCTTTCTTTCTTTCTTTCTTTCTTTCTTTCTTTCTTTCTTTCTTTCTTGTGAATGAAATTATATGCTTGCCAGCCTGCCAACTGGAGAGGACAAGTCAAAAAGGGAAGAGGAAGCCTAATCGTTCTGGTTGATACATAACTGTCAAACATCTCAACTTCCTAACTTAGTGGGGAAATAATAAAAGCAGAAATAACCCCTTGACTATATATGGAACAGAGAGACTGCAAGGATGGGACTTGATTAACTGAATACACCCTCCCTATGAGTTAATCCACAGAGTAGCAGTTTGGGCTGGGATGAAACTGAGAGTGTCAGTTTGTAGAATCAACAAACATGACTAATACTGAAAAGATACTGATGTCAAAATTGATTACTTTCCTCAGACATCCACTCTTCCCCTTTGACCATAAGGATATTCTTTAAAATATAATTTTGAAATAGTAACAACAGACTTACATGGAATAGAAACTCAATAACCAGAGCAATTAAAAAAAAAACAGGTTTCAGAGTAGATGTGAGCCAAAAATAATCACCACATATTCATTTGCCCAGAATAATTTGACACTTGATTATGGTTCAGACCACACATTAGTATCATGAAAAACAACAAAGCAAGCAAATAAAAACCTTTCCATGTAGAATATTCCTGTAATGGATTGGTGAAGAATATCCTGCTTTCATTAGCCATTATAATGGTAATAATTAGGAATTCTCGACCTCGCTCCTAAAAGAAATGCTTTCCCAGAGAAAGTATTTTAATGTGCTATCACATTGATTTAAAATCACTGATTAAGACCACTGGCTTATAGGTCAAACCATAGTTGGATAGCTTAGAATAACATTTTTTCCTTTTTTTTTTCTACCAGAATTGAATGCAAAGTGTGTAAGTTCCTTGTGCTGATCTTATTTTCAAGCCCTTGAATAGCTACTGCAATTCCAGTAGGATTCCTCTGTTTTTTATTTTGACAGCATAACACTACCCCCATGGGAGCTGAGCTTTTCAGGTGTTAAAGAGGATTTGTTATAAGAAAATGATTATAATAGGATTTAATGTAATTGAAAGTCAAGGTACAGTAGCCATATAGTGTATCAGAGAGAGTGTCAAAACTTGCAGGGAGGGTGGAGTGCCTTTTGCTAAGTAAACAACAGAAGTAGAGGGAGGAAAAAACTATTCTATGAACAGGATCGGCGAGGTCGACCAACCTGATCAGCCTGCCCCACCACAGTGGGTATCAAGCCCACAGGTGCTCAAGGGACTTCCCTGGCAAGAGGGATCCTGAAGAGCTGCAACCTTCCCACCCCACACAAATGTTTTCAAAACAAGTTATATAAGAACCTGATTTCTTGAAACTTGAAAGGTTTAAGCCTTGGCGCTCTGAGGCTCCAGAAGGGAAAGGCCCATCCTGAGTCACTGCCTCCATCCTTCCAGTTCAGGGGTGAGGTCGTTCTGAGCCCTCTCACTGCTAGGCTCCGGGAGCAGGCAAATGGGGTGGGCGTGACCACATATGCACCAGACTAGAACCCATTGACTGCCCAAGCAAGTACCCCTTTCATTAATGATTTCCTCTCTCTCTAAGGGCAAGAAGTTTAGGCCTGGTGCAAGATTTTCACATGGAGAATACTCTATGAGGATGCAGGCACCCTCAACACTCTGAGGATCATGGAGAACTTATAGAATAATTGTGAGCTCCCAAGATCAGAACTCAGCAGCAGCCATCAGAAGAGAAAACTAATCATTTTTTATTATCACTAGCAGGTCTCTTTTTTCCCCCTAAATTCACTTTCCTCCCCTTTCCAGAGTCATTGGACCCTCTGGATCAAAACTACTGGGAAGCCCTGCATTGTGATTGGTTTTTTGTCTTGCCTATGACTATGTCTTGCCTATGACTCTGAGGAAGGTCAGACGTGGAACCCAGAGCCTAAGACTTGTGATTACCTATCTCTCCTAGAATAACTAGCTGAAGAACTTTCCGATCACTATCAGTTCATTATTGCCGTGGCACTTGATATCAGCCACTGGAGAAAAGAGACCTGAGAGTCGGCAAGGTCAGGAGATCGCTGCCACTGCTGTAGCATTAGTATCATATACAGATACACATGTGCTACACCTCTCATGGGTGACAGTGATTTATGATATGGTACATGACATTCAATGAGACACAGGAACTTGTGTGTCAGATTTTCTGATATGTTCTCCTGCTCTCATTCTCTCTAGGTTCTCAAGTCCTGTTAGAAGGTCCTGAGGTAGTACAATGGTCCTCACATGTACTGGTCCTGGCATCCCACAATTCCCTGAGCATCTCTGTGTGCAACCCAGGAAGCCCCCAAAACCACAAGGCTCTGCAGGGTCAGAACAGCAGCAGCTCTTCTGATACTTGCATTTATCCAACAATCTGGTTAGCTGAGAACAACAGATGAGGTCCCCAGGCCTTCTAAGCACTGAAAATAAGCCACTCCCGAACCCCACCACCAAGAGGAATTTATATTAAAATCACAGTGTTATTAACGGGGAATAGAAAATCCTCCCCCACAGTCCAGAAGTCCTTCACCTGATTGTACAAGCCAGATGGTTCAGTGATGGGCCCAGTGATACATGGCAGCTAGTTCTGGTGGTGCCACGGGTGACGCCAGCACCTCATCACTTATCAACCAACCAGATCTAAACAGGAAACCACTTTTGTTTTTCCTCAAAGTTGTACTTAGCATTTCAAAGATATGTTTCACTTGATATCTGAGTAGTATCCTTGGTGATTTGAGAGATAATAATATTGAACCCTAATGATGATACGATTTTAAAAAATATGACATCCAAACGCACCATGAAGCCAATCCATTTAGGACACCTTACCCCCAGACAGATGATAGAACACCACATTAAAGCAAAGCTAGTGTTACCGCTATGAAGCTGGCAATCAAGTAATTACATGTTTTGATTAAAGTATTTGCCTCTTAGAATTTTGGTTTATTCTACTGGGATAATATGAACTATATAGTCCCAACCTCAGTAAGTACTAAGCGTTAAAGTTAGTTAATGCTAAGGTTAGTTAACTAAGCATTAATGCCACTGGTAAAACCTATGTGAATGATCCAATATAGAAAATCCCTAGTACAAGGGTCATTGTGGTAGCACAGTGGTAGAATGCTTGCCTTGCATACAGCCAACCCAGGTTTAACCACTGCTCCCCCATTGTTGGGTGACACCCTGTTTAGCTTCCAGCTACATTTAGCTTGCAGCTCCTCCCAGATCTGCTAGAGAGGCTTTGAATCAGCTCTGGGTACTTGTAAACAGTCAGAAGGCCACATGAAGTGCTGCATTTCAATAGAAATATTTACCTGTTTTCATCTCTAGATAGCCCAGCTTGTGGGCTGGGAAGTTTTGGTGGGTTTCTGTCTATAAAATAAGCTGTGAGACGAAAGAAGCCTTCTTTTGTCATTTTGGCTTCCCTACCTGTCCGTTGCTTTGTTAGGCTTCAACACGTGGTGGCAGCCATCTTGGTCTACACGTGGCTGGGGCCTAGCTGGGAACCCAGAATCTGGAGTTTTCCCTGCTCTTAGATTGTATATCGGAACCTGTGATAGTAAAGTCTTTTTAAAACTGTGTCGAATTCTCAGTTTTCATCCATTCCTCGCCGGTTTCGGAGGTAGAAGGGAACTCACTTCCTGGTGTTGTTGGGGACCCCAGCAGCTCTCTGACACCCCGTATATTCCCCTAAGCCCTCTAGGAAAAATCCCTAAATGCAGAGTTAGGAGTAAGCCCTAAGCACTGCCAGATGTAGCCTAATAAACAAAATATTCCTAGTACATTCTCTATAGATTTCCTGTTGTTTATGATATCTCTTCCAACTTGAGCAGGTAGTACTCATTCCAAACCAGCTTTCCCAGGCCCTACATAGCATCATTCTGTATTAAACACAAACGTGACTTTCACTTCACAGACCTTAATAAAGTTCTGTCATAAACCATTTATTCCTTTGATCACAGTTCTACCTGTGTTCTTTATGCTCCATGAAATTTAACCTCACTTAATTTTGCTTTGTTCCTTTGCACATTCTCATTGCTAAGAATTTGTACCTGCCAGGACTTCTATCCTGGGCAATCCACCAATCAACAGTTGCCAGATCTCCTCTTTCTCTTCCTTCACCCACTCCAAAACACCTCCCTTTTCTGAGAAATGTGTGTGGTCAAATCCAAAATCAACTTGAGCTTTGTGCAATGTTTTGCGTATTAGAATGATCGCTACTTGGAATTATCAAACGGGTTTTGGACTCTGAACTTGAAAATGAACATGTTGAAGATGTTGTATTTATGCTGATCTATTATCAAAACAATTTCAAAAACATTCGAGATGTCCTTATTTTCTACTCCCTGTGAATTTAGGAATAATTTAGAGAGTAATCTGTCCTTTCACTTAGTCACAGCTCTGCTTATTTTCTTAATAACATATACCAAACTTTTTCAAGCATCTGTTATCACTTTCATTTTCTTTTTAACAGCTTTAGTGATCTGTTAAATAAATTGCACAGATAGAAAGTTTGTGTCATTTGATAGATTTCGACATAGACACATCCATGATTAGAATTATTGTCATAATCAGATAGTGGATATACTCACCATCCTCAAATTTTCTAATGTTTCATTATAGTAGCTCTCTCTAACTATTCAATTTTATTTATTTTTGTATCTATCCCCTTTTCTGATACTATTTTCTCTGCTATTAATCTGATATTGTTACTGTGACAATGGCATGGGAGGAGATAAGGCACACCCTCGACTGTGGTGCTTATGCGAGTGCTCATTGGTGGGTGCGCTGCTTGGCTTACAATGTTGACACACTGGGTTGTAGCATACAGAAATCCCTTTGTAGTAACACTCTGTAGTATCACCAGGGATCCCAAACAACAGTGCCACCAGGATCATGCTTAAAACATGCAGGTGGTATGGGTTCAAGCTCAAGATTCTCAAACTTACAAAACTGGAGCTTGTCCATTAAGTACCCCTGTGCCCCTCAAGCATTTTTTAAGTTACCATTTTTTTAATCTCAGATGGAAATCCTAAGCCACAAAGATAGAAAATGACTGTACCAGTATTTCCATAACAGTCATGTCTAAAGACAGAATTAGAATAAATCTGGTGTCCAGTAAGTTTTCTTTTCTCTGAACCAAAAATGACAAAGAAATCAAGATCCCAGTCCAGTTAGAGGAGTAATCATAGAGGCATGTACTATGATAGTTGGAAGAGCTTCAGATGTCACTTGATCCTAGATCCTGAGGACCAGTCAGTTAAATAACTATTTTGTCTAAAACCATCCACCAACTAGACGCAGGGGAATGCAAAAGCTCGGGTCCTTACATCTATGTATTTATTCCTTTAGCAGTAGTAACCCTGAGCAAAAGGAAATGACTTATGGTACCAAAAAACTAGGTAGACCTGTCCCGAGATATCACATTTTAAAAACTGACCTATAAGTTTTGTATATTTTAGGTGAATTACTTCCACCTAAAAAAAAAAAGTTTTGCCTAGAAAACAGGATAACCACACACAGAAAACTGAAATTGGATCTCCATGTTACACCCTCACAAAAGTTAACTAGGAATAGATTAAAGACTTCAATTCAGCCCTGAAATTATTATACTTCTGAAAGAAAAAATAGGGCAGAAGGTCCTTGACATTGGTCTTGGCAATGATTTTTCTGGATATGACTCTAAAAGTACAAACCACAAAAGCAAAAATAAATAAATGGACTACATCAAACTAAAAAGCTACTGCACAGTAAAAGAAACAAACAAGAAAATGAAAAGACAACATAGAATAAGTGAAAATATTTGCAAATCATATTTCAGGTTAAAATTTTAACATATAAAGAAGTCATAACACAATATCCCCAAAATATGCAATTCAGTGCTTAAAGAGTGGATAGGGGAACTGAATTGAATACATACTTTCCTAAAAAGACATATAAATAGCAAATGCATAAAGATTCACAACCCTAACATTACCAGTCATCATGGCAGTGCAAAGTTAAGCCCTAGAAATATCTCCTCACACCTGTTAAAACTGTTATCATCAAAAAAAACAAGAGATTAAAACAAAATATTGAAAAGGAGGTGGGAAATGGCAAAGCTGGCTACCATTGGTGGTAATCTAAATTGAAACAGTCATTAAACAAAACAATATGGGAGAGTTTCCTCAAAACGTAAGATCCAGCAATCCCATGCCTGATTGTATATCAAAAGAAATGAGGGGATCTTGGAGAGATATGTGAATTTTAATGTTTATTGAAGAATTATACTTAATAATAGCCAAGATATAAAAACAGCCTAAGAGCCTATCAGTAGATGAATGGATAAAGATGTTACAGCTCATATACAATGGACTGTTATTAAGGCGTGAGAAAAAAAAAAAGAAATCCTGTCATTTGCTATAAAAATAGGTGAACAGTGAAGGGATTATACTTAAAGAAATAAGATGGGGAAGAACAAATGCAACATGCTGTTATGCATAATCAAAATCTAAAAAATTAAACTTCTAGAAATATAATGGTTAGCAAGAGTTGCAGGGAGGAGAAATTGTTGGTCAGAGAGTATAAACCTGTCTAGAAGATAAATAATTTCTCAGGATCGAAGGCACGGCATTGTGATTACAGATAGCGTGCTATAATATACACTTGAAAGTCACTATGAGAGTAAATATTAAATGTTCTCACCACAAGAAAGAAATTATAATTATGTGGTATGATCAGCTCTTAGCTAACACTTTGGTGGTAATCATATGGTAATATACAAGTATATCAACTCAATGAGGTGTGCACCTAAAAGTTACATAATGTTATTGAGATGCCTATTATGTCTCAATAAATTTGGGGAGCATTTTATATGACTACTAAAAGAACTATACGTTGTTAAAACAAATGCACACACACAGAGACAGGCATGCACACGCACACACACTCACACACACATATTTCACAACCACCACCACCACCAGAGTTCTTTGGGTTTTAATCCCAGAGATTGCTTGGATTGCAAATGATGTACTCAGTAATGCAAAGCAGAAGCCCATCACCTTGGCGTCAGTAGCACCCGTTCCACTACCTGGGACAGAGTTTTTGTGGAATAGATGATTCTTCTTGAAGCACCCAATTCAACTCTTTTCAGGCTAGTGGTATCCTACATAGATACTCTGAAATACAGAGAGATCATCCAAAGAGATGCATGAGCAGCCCTAATTGAATTCCTTATAGTCACTCTAACAGACATTGAGAAGAAAAGCTCTAGAATATTTTAACTGATTAAAGGAAAATTTATTCTCTTAGATGAGCATAAACACCTCTCCCCTAACAGGCATACCCTTCCATCTAAATCTTCACTTTCTGCGAACTCTGGAGACAATCATTTTGCAAAAGTCAAGTTCAACATAGCGAGTCACTAACCAAGAAGAAACCACTTGTCCCCAAGAAGAGCAGACAAATACTAGGTACTGAACACCACAGGGACCCATATCAGGGGATCTGTGTCACCAGTTGGCTGGTTGATCTGTGTCATCAGAAGGCTATAAAACTGGAAGTAGATCATTTGCCCAAACTTCTATCTTGGAATATATAAAGGAGGACTTTGAACTCAGGATATCTAAGAGTAGAAGAGAATAATAGAATTTCCCCCCACTAACACTCATTGTCTGCTACTACAGAGAACTTCATTCCCCCTGTCATTACAGTTCATTGGGGACAGTCATTCTCCTTACCAAAAGGAAGGTTTGGCTTCTAAGGTCATCACAGACACATCATTTTCATTGCTGCCAGGTCAATAGTTGATAGAACAACACAGGCAGAAGTGATTATCTCTAATCTTAAAGCATCAGAAAGCCAAAAACTTGCTCTCCTAGATTTCATCATATAATTCCTGTGTGGGTGAAGTTAAAAAATCAGTAGTTAGTGTAATGAGAATGCAGACTTTTGCTGTGCTGGAACTATTCAAAGGTTGTTTTGGAATTTTGTAGCAAAGAGCCTTGAATTCCTACTTTCAAGTGCAATTAGGTGGGAGTTGAATTGGCACACACAGTCTAGAGATTGCAGGCTTCAGATCCACAGGTATCAGGTAGAAGGGCAGTTTTGAGGCTTTTACTGTACTCCTTGAAGACCCAGCCTCCAAAATCTCATATACTTCACCTTGCACCAGTCCAGTAATTTCTATTAGACATATACACACATAGTGTATATACATATATACATATTTGCACACATATATACACATATACACTATATATATATGTGTATGTGTGTGTGTGTGTGTAACACAAGGAGGGTGGTGTGAGAAGCTTTCTCCCTGCTCAATATTCTAAAGATTCTTTCTCCAGAACACCTGCTTCTCAGCACTAATTCAAAGGAATGCAGGTAGGAACCAGTGGAAAGTCCAAGTAATTTAAGTACGTTAACTAAAGAAAAAATAGGTAAAAGAATTTTTTTTCCAAAAATTCTGAAAGTTTTATTTTTTTAAATAGAAACTGCATAAAGAAAGCAGTGTCCCTGTTATTATTAAAGAAGATAGAATCATAACCTGGGCTCAAAATCATTCCTGTAGACCTGGTATTTCCACTTGTTTTACTGTTTGATCTCCACTCCACTAAGGAAGCACTTCACAGGCACACTCTCCTCTCAAGCAGTCTTATTAGTACTTCCTTCTAATGGATTTCTCCACAACCAAAATTATCAGGACATTTGAACTCAACTCCCTTTCATGTGGTGAGATGGAGAGATCCTTAAGGAAAGGAAAATGGCCAGGAAGCAAATAGATGTAGACTGAAAGCAAGCACAAGGACGGGAACTAGGAAGAAATTCAGGCAAGCTGAGTGTGAATTAACCCATCAACAGGCAACCCTAAGGAGGAGGCGATCACGACAGAGGTATAATAATCACATAGTAACAACTCCTTCCTGTTCTCATACATCAGCTTTCTGTGCATCTCAGCAAGTTAAACTCACCATACATTTCATCTACCTCTGAGTTAGACCTACTTCATTCACACATCAGGAAACCAAGCCTTAAAGCATGGAAGACTTACTTGCACTCAACCACCTAGTAAAGCAAAAGCAGGAAAGTAAACTCTCCTCTGCATGTTATTGATATGCTTAGTCAATAACTAGTAAAACAGATAACTCAGCAGACCCTAGATATCATGGGAAAACGTAGAGTCTAGGAATCCTTTGGAAATGTAAAGACGGAAGTAAGGTGCAGTCTTGCTTTTCAGAGGACAGTGGTGGTGTTATCAGATTCCCAAGTGGGTTTGTGATCACAGATGGGGGAGGGGTGGAAATCCGTGATACATAGAATGCTAGACTTTTGCACTGATTATTTAATATCTCTGGACCACTATTTCATAGTTCTAAGGTCTTTGCTATTTAGCAAATACAAAGGCTGTCTACCTTTCATAAAGATTTCTCAAGAGGCATAAAAAACTGTCCTTCTGCCTTGAATGATCACTCCCACTTATACTGTATCCTGCAACTTTGCTAGACCACCTATTTGTATCACTCCCACAATCAGACAAAATATATCCAAAGGCCACATGCATTCTTCATAGCCTTCTCTAACTCTGGTTATGCGCTGCATGGAGAATGAGTCAGGCTAGAAGGGAAGGGGCCTCCTCATAGTTTATATGTAACTGTGAGAGCATTCAAGCATGTTCTGGCATGAAAGCCCTGGGGTTTGGTTTTGTTTTTTTGTCTTTTAAATACTGTTAGCAATAACATTTTCCTGCTCAAAAGTGGTTCAGAGACATTAGAGGCCTGAAAAACAGGCCATGTCATGGGGAAGGGTGCCCAGGCCCAGTGGGGCCTGCTGGGAAGACTGCAGTCCACAGCCATTGGTCGACCTTCAAGTACTGCTACAAAAGGCTTCGCTGGTCTTATTCCCTTCTGAAATCAAAAACTGCAGTTTAAATTCCTTACTTGGAAGGTCATTCATTCTCTCATAGCCAAAAAGCCTGTTTGCTTTTTTGTCTTCCCACTTGCTTTTAAATGAAAATATCAGACCACAGAGCATCTTGCTTCCCAATTCCAAAATTAATTACATCATGTCCAGAAGTGAAGGTTGTTGAAAATTACTAATGTATTTGTAGGGAACACTCTGCATTCCAATAGCTTTGACATGAGTTGCACGGATGGGTGGACTCAGGCCAATGAGTCCCAATGGTGTGGGGCAAAACTATGGTCACATATTGTCCAAGTCATCTCTTCTCAGCCTTTTGGCTAAGGTCAAGTGTACATATTGTCCACGTCGGGCTTCAATGTGCTCATTCAAAACCACAGTGGGGGAGTTAATCATAATGTATATTAGGTATTAGTGTTTGTTGAATACTAGAATTTTCAAAATAAGATTTCTTAAGCTGACAATTCTAACCATTTCTACCAACCATTATTTTGACTGTCTGTGTTTCAAATAGATCTTGAAATTAGCATTGTTTTCCTGTTCATTATACGTGGCATGCTTATCAATGGAGACACACCAAATACATCAGCTAGATGACAGACTGCAAGTCATAGGAGGTTTGGGTACCTAACTCTGCCATCCTGGGCAGAACTCCAGTCATGAGCCTGGGAACAACATGGTCCATCAGCCAATGACTAGTCTTGCAAAGATGAAATAAAGGTTCTATTGTTAGGAGAGGGCTCTGCAAGTGTTAGGGTAACTGTAAGAACTGAAGCACTTTCAGCACTTTTGTAAAAATATTTATATTTTTTAAATATATATATATGTATTGCAAATAAATATGTATTTATATGTGTGCATATATGTATATACACCCACATAGGTTTTCACCAAAGGAAAAGACAAGGCTTGATACATAATCTTTTAATAGTTCAGAGGAGGCAAGAAATGATTGCCATGAACCCATTATTTTTCAAGGTCCTCTGTGCTCGGCTTAATACCTCGGAGGCAAGCTTGAGGGTTTAGGTTTGGGGAAGAGGTTTGACACGGTTGATTGCCTGCCTGCCTGCCTGCCTGCCTTCCTTCATTCCCTCCTTCCCTCCTTCCATCCTTCCTTTCTTCCTTTCTTCCTTCCTTCTTCTTTTTTTCATTCCTTTATATATATACATATATATGTATATATACATGTATATATGTATATATATGTATATATAAAGGAATGAAAAAAAGAAGGTATTTTTTACCTAAAAAGTAAAATAATATATAATAATATATAATATATAATAATATATATACATATATATTATTTTACTTTTTAGGTCACAGTAGAGATGCTTATGGGTTACTCCTGGCTCTGCACTCAGGAATTACTCCTGGTGGTGCTCGGAGACCATAATAAGATGTCAGGGATCAACCCAGGTTGGCCACATGCAAGACAAATGCCCTACCTGCTGGACTAGTGCTCTGGTCCCTCTTTCTTTCCTTTCTTGCATTGTGATTCTCAATACTGTTTATGATACCATTTAATGCATACAATGTCTCAACAAAATACACTCCACCAAAGTCCATTCAATTTACCCCACCTCGCACTCTGAGCATGTAAGCTGAGTTCTGCAAGTCAGTTCTAAGTTTTGTTGCCTTTGGCCATTGTTGTTTCCTTAGTATATTTCTTTATACCCCACATATGAGTGAGATCATTCTGCATCTATTCCTCTTCTGACTGACATAATTAAATGTGATACTCTCCAGCTCCATTGCATAATGTTGTCTTATCTATACCAAGTATAAGATAGAAATTAATACTCCAACAGAGGAGAATTTTCTAAGTTATATTCCTTTGATAATTGAGATTAATTGAGGAAGAAGTAGGGGAAGTCGACAAGAATCAAGGAAAAACCCTATAACTGAATTACTGTGAATCATTTAAAATTGGTAGCCTATAACAGGAGACAGGCTTGTTTATACCCAGGGCTCTGTCCCAGGGGCCCTGGATGGTTGATGGTCTGACATAGAAAAGACTGGATCCCCGGGGATGAACCCAGAGCCACGGCAGAGCCTGGCAAGCTACCCGTGGTGTATTCAATATGCCAAAAACAGTAACAATAATGGACCTCATTCCTAATGAATGGTGATGTTACTGGCACCCGCTCGAACAAATCGATGAACAACTGGAAGACAAGTGATACAAGTGATACCAAGTAGTAGGATTGATTCTTTAGCAGTTAGTAAGGACACAACTACGAACATGAAACTAAATTTGTCTTCAAAACAGTTGGTTATTTTTTCACCACAGAAGGCCCAAGAAAGAAGGCATGCTCCCTACAGGCATGGAGGAAGCCAATGATATAACATAATGTTTCCATAGAAGCTACTGTACACAAACAAGCCTTCAGTTAAGTTTCTCAGTAGATATTTGGGAATTGCACTTGACTTTGGAGTACAAAGGCAGGTTCTTAAAAAATTTTTCTTCATTAGCAAGAACTTCTCTTCTCTCATCTACGTTGACCCACATAACAAGCACATAGCAACAGAACTAAGACTATTACTCAAAGACGTGCTGTAGTAAAGGGAACAACAGTAGAAACAAAGGGACAGGGTTAGATGGGGCAAAGATTTCTAGCAGAGTGCACAATCTGTCCTTTGGAGTTGACCTTGAGTGAAGGATTAAACTCACACAGGGTGATACTCACACCTCTTCCACAGCTCTACATGCATCTGCTTTTTCTTGGAGTCCCAGGCATGACTTGCTTTAGATTTTTCTAGCACTCCATATTTATATGCTATTATCACTGCCTGAAACACTTTGCTATGCCTGTTCACCTCGTGGGACATTTCTACATAAATATGCAGTCAGTGGACCTCACTGGGTTGCAATATTGATGGACGCAGACATTTTTCCCATTATTCTGGCACCACTGTGTCATCAACACTCTTTATGGTGCCTGGAACTAGTCAATATTAAAGAGTTAGTGTTGAATTAGCAAATTTTTAGAAATATCTTTATATTTTTTCCATAAAATTCAAAGGTTCATACTTCAAATGTAACATAAATTAACTGCACATTCTCTGAGTAACACTTAAACATGGCAAACGCTAGATAAATATTCATATTGAGAACATTGGTTCATAATTAGAAGCCAACCTCAAGTTATGGAATTATATGAATTAACTTGCATTCAAATTATGTATGTACATTTTTGAGGAAAGAGGACCCTTGACACATTGCTGATAGTCAGATAGGGACCATTACGCCTTCATCCTAAAGAATTTAAAATCATTGCCATAGAGACTTAGAGCAAATATTAGACTATAGAGAATTACACAGTAGTCCTTTTTTGCCTAAGAGTCTAGGGACCCCAAATTCTTATCCTCACCCAGTCTTAATTAGTTTTAATGCTTAATTAAATCAGAGAGTACTGAACGAAGAACCAGGGGATGGCTTCTCATCTGAGCTCTTTCACTATGCCAGCTCTGTGAACATGATTAATTCACCTAACATCTTATTTTACCATTTTTTTTTGCTCCAACTCAGGCAATTAGGCAGAGATGATGCAAGAAGAAGTATATAAGAAAACACCCTGAAGATATAAAAATATAGATGTAGCATTTGGACCCTCTCAAGGATATAGGGTCTGTAAAACATAAGCTATCTTACTTGAAGCATCACATTTTCTTAGTAGTAAAATAACAACTTGATTTGGCATTTGAGATTGCTTCTCTAACTGTTCTCCACAGTCCCAGTGTTTAAAATAGAAAATAGCCTCTGTGCTGGGCATTTGTTTTCTATTTGAATGTTCACTGTACTAATTTACACTCTTGCCCACATCAAGGACATATTTTTATTGACCCAGTTACAAAACCAGTGTGAGGGGGAGCAAAATAAGAGAACAGTCTGCTCTGTGTTGGTGTTTATTTCACATCTTTAATGCTGCGGTGGGCTTCTTCACTTTAGCTTAGTGAAGACAGCAAGAAGAGCCCAAGAAATGGTGAAGTCAAATGCCCCAAAAATTCTAGCTCAAGGGGCTGGAGCAAGAGTACAGCAGGTAGTGCATTTGCCTTGCCTACAGCCAAACTGGGTTCATTCCCCTGTATACCATATGGCGCCCAAGCATGACCAGGAGTAATTCCTGAGTGCAGATCCAGGAGTAACCCCCAAGCATCAGGGGTGTGACCCAAAAAAATATTTCCAGACTCAAAATGTCTTTCTCATAGAGTCCAACAGAATGGATGAAAAAAAATCAGAAACATTCTCTTAAATTCCTGCTGAAATTCTGTGCCGATAAATCTATGAGTCTTAAGTACCACAGCATAACGGATTTTTACTATAGTAATGCTCTATCCAGGAACTAAGTTTTGGAAGAAGGAAAAAAGACTTAAGTGGGAGAGCGCAAACTGCCAATAAACAAATTCTGGGCATGTAGGATCAATGGATCTGAATGGCAAGAGACAGAGAACATGGGACTGCAGGGCCATTGGAAGGTAATGGACTGGGAAGAGGGTACAGAAAAGCTCTGTGCAATGAATTTGGCTTCTGAAAACACTTCTGCAGAAAAGCCCTGGACAACCCACCAAGACCATTCTGGACATCTTCAGATATAGACTCAACCCAGACAGAATCCAGACTGGTAGAGTCTGAAAGTCCACTCGTTGCTTTTCACCCAGCTTCTAAGGTACTGTCTCAGGTAATGACACATACATAATTCCTCTACCATGCAGATAATCTTCTCTATTCTGCTCTAATTTTATTCCTTTACCATATCTTTGTGGATGGCTCTGTTCCTCTGGGAGGAAGATTCTACTCTGACCGAGCTGAGCCTGGAGAGCAGTGAAATCACACTGCTTAGAACTCACAGTCTCACTGACCTGATTTCTATAAATAGACAAATTCGTCAAGGAAAAACACAGGATCAAAATCTAAAAGCAAGTTCAGGAAATTATTTGTTTCAGCCTTTCGCTTCAGGTCAAATTAAATGTTCAATCATCCCTAACACCTAAAACAGCCTGTATTTTTTTAATAAATACTCAGATTAAATAAATGTCCTTGGCAATTTTTAATGTATGATCAAGTTTTATGCCATAAGATTTTTCTTTTTTAACGAATGTAGTAAAATAGTGAGAACTGAGAATCTTCTAGACAATAACATATGTCGTTTATAAGTGACAACACTGAAGACTAGGAAAAAAATAAACCACATTCCTGAGGTAAGCTTGAGAACTAGAAAAAAAATATTCATATTCGCCTATATTTCTATCAACCAAACAGTCACTAAAAAATTACCTATGATGGGACCAGATGACAACTTAAGAAGCTGAAAACATGCTTTGCTTACAGAGGGTCTAAGTTTGATCCCCGAGCAGAAGTGTCCCCCAGGATTGGTAGGTGTGGCCCAAAAAACCAGAAAATAAATTAAAAGTATATAATAAAAGAGGACATGATGAAATGGAGACACATTCTCTGCTCATGGATTCGAAGGATTAACATTATCAAAATGGTAATACTCCCTAGAGCTTTATACAGATTCAATGCGGTCCCTATAGCGATACCCATGATGTTCTTCAAAGAAATTGAACAACCACTCCTGAAACTTGTATGGAATAATAAACACCCACAAATAGCTAAAGCAATCCTTGGGAAAAAGAAGATGGGAGGTATAACTTTCCCCAACCTCAAACTCTACTACACAGCAGTCATAATTAAGACACTGTGGTATTGGTATAAAGACAGACCCATAGACCTATGGAATAGAATTGAATATCCTGAAATACACTCTCAAATATACACCACTTAATCTTCAATAAAGAAGCAAAAAATATTAAGAGGAACAAAGAAAGCATCTTCAACAAATGGTGTTGGGAAAACTGGGCAGTTACATGTAAAAAGAACTCAGTCCTCCTTCTAACGCCATGCACAAAAGTCAGATCAAAATGGATTATAGATCTCAACGTCAGACATGAATCTATAAAGTATGGAATAAAACATAGGAAAAATGCTCTATGACATCAAAACTAAAAGCATCTTCAAAGACGAAACACCACTGACCAAGCAAATGGAAGCAAAGATAAACAAATGGGATTATATAAAATTGAAACAGTGATGAAGATACAAAGACAATCCAGAGTGGGAAAGAATATTCACCCAATACCCATCTGACAAGGGGTTAATATCCAGGATATATCAGGCACTGGTAGCACTTCACAAGAAGAAAACAGCCAACCCCATCAAAAAATGGGGAGAAGAAATGAACAGAAGCTTCCAAAAAGAAGAAATTCGAATGGCCAAAAGGCATCTGAAAAAGTGCTCTTCATCTTTAATCATCAGGGAGATGCAAATCAAAACGAAAATGAGGTATCATCTCACACCACAGAGACTGGCACACATCCAAAACAGCAAGAACAATCAGTGCTGGCGTGGATGTGGGGAAAAAGGGAGTCTCATCCACTGTTGGTGGGAGTGCCGACTGGTCCAGCCCTTTTGGAAAACAATATGGACATTCCTCCGAAAACTAGATATTGAGCTCCCATTTGATCCAGCAATACCACTCCTGGGAATATACCCTGGAGACCCAAAAACACATAGCAAA
Source organism: Cryptotis parvus (assembly GCA_021461705.1). Taxonomy (NCBI): domain Eukaryota; kingdom Metazoa; phylum Chordata; class Mammalia; order Eulipotyphla; family Soricidae; genus Cryptotis; species Cryptotis parvus. The sequence goes on along the minus strand of JAJIBD010022235.1, from coordinate 306,764 downwards.
AACACAATCTGTACTTCTTTATTCATCACTGTCCTATTCACAATAGCTAGAATCTGGAAGCAACCAGTGTGCCCGAGAACAGAGGACTGGCTAAAGAAACGGTGGTATATCTACACAATGGAATACTATGCAGTTGTCAGAAAAGATGAAATTCACCTGCAAATGGCTGGACATGGAGACTATCATGCTGGAGCGAAATTAGTCAGAAGGAAAAGGACAGATATAGAATGACTGTATTCATTAATGGAATATACTCTGTCTTCATTTTCACCTATGTTTCTCCTGTATGCCTGTCTCTAAGTCCAAATGATTGCTTAAGAAAAAATACCAGTCATGCTAGATGAGAAACACCATAGTCCAATATTACCTCATCTTAATTTATATCTTCCAATAGTCTTATTTCTAAATTTGTTCCATGCTGAGATATGAGAGGGTGTGGGTGACATGAGGGGTCTTTAACATATAAATTCTGAATGGATGAAACAAAGTCCCTTATATCAAGAAACTCACATGGAAATGACTAGACTCAATGATATGTGTATGTAAATCTACAGATGTGTGTATGTGTATGTGTGTGTCACACAACAAAAAAGTGCTAAGAGGTAACAGCCAGTAAGAATATGTTGTGATGGAGTGATATATATGTTTCTCTGAAGAAGCATCTTTGAGCACTAACTAAACTGAAAGGGATCAGACAGATGGAGCAGTGAATGCAAAAGCTATAGAGTAAAACCTCTCAGGAAGTCTTCAATGCAGATTGGTCCAAGAGTGTTAATGATGTCAGAATGATATATGCTGCAAATATTTCACTATCCTCATCATTTCAGCTTCTTTTTTAAAGATGCATTTCAATAAACGGTTGCTTCATTCAGTCACCATCCTTGAATCAGCAAGTAGAGTGAGGGGGAAAATGGTACTAAATGTAGGTCTCAGTTATCAAGCATTTCACTTTCTTGGTAGTTCTTTAATATCTTCACTTGATCACTTGACATCCCAGTATTCATCGATTTGCTTGAGCAGGCGCCAGTAATATTTCCATTTGACCCTATCATGTGCCAGTGTAGCCCAATGGCATCTGTTGCTTCAGGAGTACAAAGAGCCTCAAACCGCTTGACGAAGAAGTCTGACCATCTTGTAGGTGGGCAGCCACGTGATCTTTTGACATCCCGTGGGATCCAGTTGGTAATGGCTGTAGTTCAGCAGTCATTTCCAAATTGCATTACATGTTATTATGATACTTAATACATGTTATTAAGATACTTAAGATATTAAAATACTTTAATATCTTAATAGATATATTTCTTCTGACTTCTCTAGTTTGTTCAGAAAGTCATTGGTGTAAAGCGAATTAATTGCCCATTGCTGGTAGCTGAACTCTCCACATACTTTATTTGAGTAATTAATTTAAAAGAGTTCACATTCTCTAATAAAATAGATGAGTTCAAATCTTAGTTCTGACATATAGCAGCTAGTAGCTATCTTGATTCCTTACTTTGAAACTGAAACTAATAGTAGAACTGATCTTTAGGGACTGTTTTTAAAATGCAGGTGTACTACTTTGCATGGAATCAGAAATCTAGTCATTATTCAAGTGCTATCTATAATTTCTAAAATTTTAAAATATATAATAATTATATACATTAACACATGAAGGCTGCACCTTTGTTGGAAGTGGTAGTTGCTAAGTGATTCTATACAAGTATTCATTTTTCAACTTTTCTGAAAACTCTGGAACACCTGATAGGGATGGTTTACAGTTCCACACACGTAGTTTACACACGTCTGTGTAAATTCATTCTCTAAAGTAAATCCTGGGAGAAGTTAGCAGTAAAATAACAAAAGTAAACTGTGATAAGGAAATTCAAGAAACTGGCTTCTGGGGCCAGAGCGATAGCACAGCAGGTAGGGTGCTTGCCTTACACGTGGCCGACCTGGGTTCGATCCCCAGCATCCAATATGGTCCCCGAGCACCACCAGGAGTAATTCCTGAGCGAAGAGCCAGGAGTAACCCTTGAGCACTGCGGGGTGTGACCCAAAAAAGAAAAAAAAAAAGAAACTGGCTTCTACGCTAGAGTCTAAAGACCCCCCCCCCCACACACACACACACACCCTAGGAATAAGTGGATAGTCATGACACTGAGTTTGCTTAGGAAAGGAAACTATTCTTTTTTTTATTTATTTATTTTTTTTTGCTGTGTTCCTCATATCAGGGCCGATGCTTCACTGTACTGGAAAAACTCCAATTAGCAAGACTCCTGAATTAAAAAGGAAGTTTTCCGTTCTTTGAAACAGGAAACTTGACTAAATATTATGAGGCCTTTTTGTAAGAAAAATCTTTATTTCAAAGACTTATAATAAACGGTTTACTCCTTCACACTTATTTTCAGAAAGCACCATCTTCATTTGTTTTTAAATGTGTTTAAGTACTACTATATTATGTACATAGAAGTCTATTAAGGGTTGGAAAAGTAACTTAATGGGCTGATGCATGCTTTGCATGTGTGAGATCTGGCTTTGATCCCCACCAACATATGGTCCTCAAAGCAGCACATGGAGCAACCTCTGAGCACGGCCAGAAGTATCCCAAGTACCACTAGTTGTGGTTCCAAAACAACAAAAATCTGTTAAGAGGAGAGATCTTATCACTAATAATTTTTATTACAATTAAAAAATTAAAGTTGTTGAGCTCCAGGTATTTCAAGGAACTAGAATGAAATCAGACTTGCCCTTTTGGAGTAAGTTTATAGAAACAAAAATATATTAGATTTGATGGTCAGCGAAAGTTCATTATAATTTCACTTTTTACCTGATTTCTAAGCATGCAGTACGGAGAAAGCTGGTTTCTGCTCTGCTGGGTATATCTGATTTGGAGACAACCGCTGGACTAGAGCCGTTACCGACTGGATCCCAAGGGATGTCAAAAGATCACGTGGCCGCCCACCTACAAGATGGTCAGACTTCCTTGTCAAGACCCTGAAGGAACGGTTTGAGGCTCTTCATATTCCTGAATCAACCAGATGCCATTGGGCTACATTGGCACGTGATAGGGTCCAATGGAAATGTTACTGGCGCCCGCTCGAGCAAATCGATGAATAACGGATTCAAGTGATTCAAGTGATTCTAAGCATGAGAAAGACTGTGTAACCTCTCAGAAATTCCTTAATGAGAGACCACTGATACTGCCCAAGGCTTGCTCTACTAAGAACTTTAAGTGTAAAATCATCTCTATATTATACTATATTCTGACTTTCTGATACCTGTTGACCTAGACCCACACACACACACAAAATCATTGCTCCTCTTATGCAATAATTCTCCACAATCTAAAACAAATGAAAATTCTATTCATTTCCTCCTTCCCTTCTGCAATCATACATAACCCACCTCACTGACAGACATTGCTTGAGTTACTCTCTACTTAACTGACCCAAGTTAAAAAAAAAAAACCTGTGCCCAGAAAATATGGGTCCTAAATATGTTTTAAACAGTGTTCAATGGGAGTATTGCTTATTGTGCTATAGATATTCCCCTCCTATTAATTCAGCCAAGCTGCTCATCACTGGTAATCATAATGAAATGTTGGCCTACATTAACTATTCAACTAAAACTTTTTACTTCCGTGTTCATCTTTAAATTCATCTTAATGGTTTTGACCAGCATTTGCATATCTTGATATTATTTCTAATCATGACTCCTCATCTCTTGCAGTGTGACAGAAAACAGAAGTTCCCAGATTAATCACCATATGACTCTGATTGAGTCACTTGATTTCCCTGAACCTAGTTCTGCTCACTGTAAAAAAGAAGAAGGGGTGTTATTGACAGCAAGTAATAAGTCTTTGTCATAGAGCTATGAGACTCTGATGTGACAGGTTAGGTACAAGCATTCTCTAAAATGGAGCACACTGTAAAAATGTAGGTTAACAGGAGACGTAAATATCAGCTCTACTTGATTTTGTCAACACCAAAAGTGATGTTTTGTTTGTCTTGATCCAACATGATGATGGCAATGTTTAGGTTTGTTTTCAACCTGTTGCGAATTTGTGTCAAGGTATTGTGACTCATCCTGCATAACCTTAGTTTACCTTAGCCTTCATGATCTCCTGAGTCTGGTTGTTTGTCGACATATTATGGTAAAGTGGTTAGCGATTCATCAACAGTGTTGAGTCAGACAAATCTAGCTTAGCCATTCACTAGCAATGTGACCTTAAGTCAATTACTTGCTCTCACTGTTCTCTGGTTCTCATACATAACCAAGAAGGTAAAGTACCTACCTGAAAGGACTATGGGAAGAGTAAATGAAATAAGTTCAAGAAGGCCTGGCATATAGAAAGTATTCAATAAGTGGTCACGTTTTCTCTATCATTGTGAAAAATTAAAATTTCCTTGTCAATCCTCCTATCTTTTAAAAGAGCTCTGTTTCAAAAAGCAAGAAAATAGATTAATCTAATACAGCCTGACATTACTTATCAACCTCTGTTCACTCCCCAGTTCCTGAGTTTTTGTTTTGCTTTGTCTTTCTAATTTTTATTAAGCACCTTACTATGAGTTTCAGGTATAGAACATTATGACTCAACATCTGAATATACTATATTATGATTACAACCAAAAGATTAGTTTTCATCCTCCATCATGTCAATGCCACTCTTTCATCTGATTTGCACACCATTTCCCTGATTCCCTTCTCGAAATCACTACTTTGTTCTTATTGGCTAAGAATTTGCTTCTGTTTTTGATTGCTCGTGTTTTGTTTCTTTGTCCTCCATATGTTAGTAAAATGATATAGTGATTGTCTTTCCCCCTAATTTGACTAAATTTATTTCACAATAAAAACCTACTCTCTAGGTTCATCCCTATTATCACAAATGATTCTAGTTCATTCGTTTTATAACTAAATAAATGATACTCAATTGAGTGTGAATACCTCATCTTCTTTATCCACTCTACTATCGGCAGTACTGGTTGTTTTCCTATCTTCACTATCATAAATATGCTGCCATAAAAATAGGCGTGAAGGTGCAAGAGTGATAGTCCAACAGGGAGGGCGTTGCCTTGCATGCAGCCGACCCAGGTTTGGTTCCCTGGCATTCCATATGGTCCCCAAGCACTATCAGGAGTAATTCCTGAGTGCAGATACAGGAATAACCCCTAAGCATTGCTGGGTGTGACCCAAAAAGGCAAAAAACAAATAACAACAACAAAAAAAAATAGGCGTGAAGATGTCTATTCAAATTAGTGTTTTTATTCTTTAGATAAGTATCCAGAAGTGGAATAGCTAGTTTGTGTGGCATTTCTATTCTAATATTTTCAAGAATTATCATACTATTTTCCATAGCGGCTGCACTGATTTACATCACCAACAACAACACAAGGGTTCACATGCCTTTGTAAATACTCACAAGCAATTAGCTTTAGAAAAGCATTTTTGAGGCCCAACCAGATCACCTGACAGGCTGGAGTGCATGCTTTGCTCATGGGAGCTCTGGGTGGGTTCCCCAACACTCTGTTTCCTTGATCACTGCCAAGTGTGGCCCCAAAAATAAAAACAGAAACAAAGCAAACACACTGTTATCTTTTTCTGTGTAACTTCTGAGAATTGACTTATTTATGGATATGCAAATCTATCCCTTTTTAAGCGGCATAATCTCTTATCCACCCATCATTTTGTCTCTAAAATATCTCAGTCATTTCTAAGTCAGATCCTCAGTCCAGGTCTACTCATTCAAAGATAAAGTGCACATCTACTATGTGCCCAGCACTCCAGTTTTCTCAGCAGCCTAACTTGCACCCAGTGGTAGCAACTAGACTTTGTTTTAAAAGACTGAGTTTGTCCTACTGCCTGTCTGCGCAGTCTTGTAGAGTTGCAGCCAACTCCCTCCTTGCATTGTTTGTGAATGTGGCAAGTCATTTAACGCTGAGTCACAATTTCCCTCCTCAATCAAGTAGGACAAGAATAAATGCTGTGACTACCTAACAGTGCAAAAGACAGTGAGACAAGGTGTAAAAAAATGAAAAGAAAAAAATAACACATTTCAAAAAATAAAACACAAAGAACCCCCAAAGTCATTATTCAAGGTGCTATTTGATCCTACCCTTTCAACCTGCAGGCCACTTTCCTAGTTATAACTTTGAAAGTAAAATATAATTGTAATGGTTTTGTTATCTGTTATCATTACACCATCTGCCCCAGGAGGCTTGACGATCACTTCCTTGTTTTTCTACTTTCAGACACAGACACAAATGTTCTTTTGTGGTCTTTTATGGTTTCAACAAGCCCAAACTTTATTATTTATTTGATATTTATACCCCAATGATAGTCTATGTTAAGAAACAAGTGCAAGCATTTCCAGCAAATCCAGAAAAAGAAAGAGACCAAGAATGAAAAAAAGAGATGGATGATAAGAAAACCTCAGCTAAATATAATCTATGCAGTTGAGCATATGCTTAGCTTTACTTTTTGGAAACAGCTTTATAAAAAAAAAAAAAGAAGAAAAGATAAAAGGGCTGAGAGGTTGTATAAGAGGAATTGCACTACACTCTCTGGTTAATCACCGGAAACACAGTAAGGGATACTTCTGTCATTCCTCTAAGCTCCAAGAGGGATCACAGAGAGTCTTACATAAAAGTCACAGAATGATCCAATAGAAAGTACCTTTGACAGCAAATTTTCAAGGAAGGAAATAAGTTTACAAGGAAGGAAATGGTCACTGTTATGATAATCCCTTAAAAAGCATGAGGCGGTGGATCCAGAGAGATATTACAGTGGGCAGAGTGTTTGCCTTGCACATAGCAGACCCAGTTCCAATCCCTGGCAAGCCATATGATACCCCAAGCACCTCTAAGAGTGATCTTTGAGCAGTAAGCCAAGAGAAAGCCCTGAGCACCCCAGGATGCGACCTCCAAACACAAAGGAAGAGAGATAATGTTAAACTTTCATTCTATGAGGGGACCTCTATGGCAATATAGGTAATATTACATATATACAAATGTTTTTAAGACCTAGTTTAAGGGGCAGAGCAATGGTACATTGGAGAGGGCATTTGCCCTACACAAAGTCAACCAGGGTTTAATGCTAAGCACCCCCTATGGTCTCCCGAGCCCAAGAGTGATCCCTGCATGCCAAGCCAGAATAAGCCCTAAATACAAATGTTTTTTGTGACCCCCAAAAAACCAAGCCTTGGGCTTTTTGGTTTCATTTCATTTCAATTCACAAATTTCATTGCTGCTTTACTGATTTTTTTTAAACCCAACCCTTGTGTTTTATGGCTTTGTTCATTATGTTATCTTCAATATTAGCGTTCTGTCTAGACCTTGGGAAGTGTTCCGACTGCTGATACACAAAGACCGAGACTAGGCTGCAAGCTGGGAATACAGTGTTTCTGTTGTACTGATGGAATAGAAAGCTTCCTGCTTTACGTTAACTGGTTAAGGGTGTGCTGACCTAGTACATAATTCCAGATCCTTTTGCCTGAAAGGAAAGCATTCCTGCCATCTTCAGAGAATTAGGCTTTCAAACCATGTTTTCCTTTAGAATACAGTTTGAAACATAGTAAGAAATTTAAATACAGACAAAAAAAATCCTGCAGTTCACCATCATGAAGCAAAGGTCAGCACATAATGGCCCATGGCCCAAATTCCTCCGTCACCTGTTTTTGTAAATAAAGTTTTATTGGAATGCAGCCACACCCATTAACTGATGGATTGCCTATGGCTGCTGTATGCTACAATGGCAGAGTTGAGTAATTATGACAGAGAACATATGGCTCACAACCCTCAAAATATTTACTACTTGGCCCTTTTCAGAAAATATTTGCCAACCAATGACAGAAAGCAGAGAAAGAGATCATTCAAGTTTAAAGGAATTTGAGGGCTATGGTTATTTACTCATTATCAATTTTCATTATAAAATAATGTATATAGTCATTGTAGTGCTTTTATTTTAACCATCTTAATATCATTAAGGAATTTATCCTCATCCCTTCACCACCCACAAATTAGCTGCACACCCAGAAAACTAACTGAATTAATCTTCAAATAAATTTCGATGAAGTAAAAATAGGAACATGTGTTCCGATTGCCCTTTCCTTTTAATTTGAATACTAATAATTTAATGACACTTCTATAAACTGACTGTATTTTCTCTATTTCAGAAAGTAGATATTTTCTTTTAAGCAGATGCTAATTTATTTACTTAAACAGAGAGTAACTATAGATAAAGTTCAACCTGATTAGTCAGAAAAAAAGGGTTAGCCCATCACAAAATGGGAAGAAGAAAAGAATAGGAACTTTGACAAAGAAGAAATTTGAATGGCCGTAAGGTATATGAAAAAATGATCATCATCACTAATCATCAGGGAGATGCAAATCCAAACAACAATGAGGTATCATCTCACACCACAGAGATTGGCACACATCCAAAAGAGCAAGAACAACTAGTGCTGGCGTGGATGCAGGGAGAAAGGGACTCTCATCCATTGTTGGTGGGAATGTCGACTGGTACAGCCCTTTTGGGAAACAATATGAGCATTCCCTCCAAAAACTAGAAATTGAGCTCTCATTTGACCAGCAATACCACACCTGGGAATATACCCTGGGAGGCAAAAATTAAAAAAAAAACCACAGCAGAAATGCCATCTGCACTTTTATGTTCATAGCAGCACTATTCACAATAGCAGAACCTAGAAACAACCAGAGTGCCCAAGAAAAGACAACTGGATAAAGAAACTTTGGTACATCTACAAATGGAATACTATGCAGCTTTTTGGAAAAATAAAGTTATGAAATTTGCCTATAAATGGATAGACATGGAGAGGATCATACTGAGTAAAATTAGCCAGAGGGAAAAGGACAGATATAGAATAACTGTATTTATTTGTGGGATATAAAAAAAAAGATAGTATGATACCAATATCCTAGGTCAGGCAAAACATAGATCAGGAGGTCTTGTCATTGGGTGGAGTCTATCGCAAGTGTGTGTGAGTCATAGGTTAGATAAGGCAGAGAAGGGAACAATGTGCTAACAATTATTGGATACTCACACCACAGAGATTGGCACACATCCAAAAGAGCAAGAACAACCAGTGCTGGTGTGGATGCAGGGAGAAAGGGACTCTCATCCATTGTTGGTGGGAATGTCAACTGGTACAGCCCTTTTGGAAAACAATATGAGCATTCCCTCCAAAAACTAGAAATACCAACCTAGAACTGAGCATTGAAAGTAGGCAAATGGATATACATGATAACCACTAAATGTATGTATTGTAAGCCAAATGTGTAGGAGAAGGAGAGAGAGAGGAGAGAGAGAGAGAGAGAGAGAGAGAGAGAGAGAGAGAGAGAGAGAGAGAGAAGGCAAAAGTACCTGTCATAGAGGCAGGCTGGGGGAGGAGGGAGGGAATCAGGGAACACTGGTGATGGGAAATGGGCACTCATGGAGGGATGGTTGCTGGAATACTGTATGCCTGAAACCCAAAATGAACATCTTTGTAATTATATATTTCTCGGTGGTATAATAAAATTAAAAAAAAATAAAAATAAAAAAAATAATTTTAAAAAGAAAAAGGGTTAGAGATGTGTAGTTTTGAAATCAGTCACCTGATATACATGATAGCCCCTAAATGTATGTATTCCAACCACAATGTGTAAGAGAAGGGAGAAAGAGAGAGAAGGGAGAAGGGAGGAAGGAGGAGGGAGGAGGGAAAAGGGGAAGAAGGAGGAGGAGGAGGAGATGAAGAAGGAGAAGGAGGAGAAGGGAAGGAGAAGGAGGAGGAGAAAGAGAAGTAGGAGAAGGAGACAGAGAAGAAGGAGGAGGAGGAGAAGGAGGAGGAGCAAAAGAGGAGGAGGAGGAGAGGGAGAAGGAGGAGAGAGGAGAGAAGGAGGAGGAGAGGCAGGATGAGAGGGAGTAGGAGGAGGAGAGGGAGGAGGAGAGGGACAAGGAGGAGGAGAGGGAGGAGGAGAGGGAGGAGGAGGAGAGGGAGGAGAGGAAGGAGGAGAGGGAGGAGGAGGAGGAGAGGGAGGAGAGGGAGGAGGAGAGGGAGGAGGAGGAGGAGGAGGAAAGAGAGGAGGAGAGGGAGGAGAGGGAGGAGGAAAGGGAGGAGGAGAGGGAGGAGAGGGAGGAGGAGAGGGAGGAGAGGGAGGAGGAAAGGGAGGAAGAGTAGAGGGAGGAGGAGATGGAGGAGGAGGAGACGGAGGAGGAGAAGAGGGAGGAGGAGGAAGAGAGGGAGGAGGAGGAAGAGAGGGAGGAGGAGGAAGAGAGGGAGGAGGAGGAAGAGAGGGAGGAGGAGGAGGAGGAGAGGGAGGAGGAGAAGAGAAGAAGAAGGAAGAAGAGGAGGAGGAAGAGGAGGAGGAGGAGAAGGAGGAAAAGGAGAAGGAGGAGGAGGTGGAGGAGGAGAAGGAGGAAAAGGAGAAGGAGGAGGAGGTGGAGAAGGAGAAGGAAAAGGAGAAGGAGGAGGAGGAGAAGAAGAAGAAGAAGAAGAAGAAGAAGAAGAAGAAGAAGAAGAAGAAGAAAGAAGAAGAAAAAGAAGAAGAAGACGACGACTTACGACGAGATTACGAATTTATAACGAATGAAGAAGAAGAAGAAGAAGAAGAAGAAGAAGAAGAAGAAGAAGAAGAAGAAGAAGAAGAAGAAGAAGAAGAAGAAGAAGAAGAAGAAGAAGAAGAAGAAGAAGAAGAAGAAGAAGAAGAAGAAGAAGAAGAAGGAAGAAGAAGGTGGAGGAGGAAGAAATGGCTACCACAGAGACAGGTTGGGGAGGGAATTTTGGGATGTTGGAAGAGAATTGAAAGAGTAGTGAGAACATTGTGTGGCTGAGAACCAATCATGAACAGCTCTTTAATTGTATATCTCACAGTGGTATAATAAAAATGTTTTAAAAATTGAAAAATAGGAGCCAGAGCGATAGTCCTGTGGGTAGGGCATTTGCCTTGCACACGACCTACCTGGGTTCAATCCCTAGCACCCCATATGGTCCCCTGAGCATCACCTGGAGTAATTCCTGACTGCAGAGCCGGAATAACCCCTAGCATCGCCAGGTGTGACCCAAAAAAAAGCAATAAATAAATAAATAGATAGATAAATAAATAAATAAATAAATAAATAAATAGATGGATAAATAAACTATTAAAGAACCTTTAAAATTGTGTTCCCCTGGAAAACAATATGGACATTCCTCCAAAGACTAGAAATTGAGCTCCCCTTTGACCCAGCCATACCGCCTCCTGGGAATATACCCTGGAAAGCCAAAACGCACAGCGGAAACACAATCCGCACTTTTATTTTCATAGCAGCACTGTTCACAATAGCCAAAACCTGGAAACAACCAGTATGCCCGAGAACTGATGACTGGATAAAGAAACTGTGGTACATCTACACAATGGAATACTATGCAGCTGTCAGAACAAATGAAGTTATGAAATTTTGCTATAAATGGATGGATATGGAAAGAATCATGTTGAGTGAAATTAGTCAGAAGGAACGAGAGAGACATAGAATGACTGCATTTATTTGCATGACATAAATATACTAGGTGATCTTACCAAAAGTGGAAATTACCACAAGCGTGTGGGAGTCAGAGGTTAGTTTAGATAGAGAAGGGAACATGTGTGAATAAATGTCTAGAGTTCTGATGCTAACATAGAACTGAGCATTAAATACAGACAAAAGAATGCAAATGATGGCTTCTAAGTGTAGTAGTGCACTTAGAAGTGTACAATGTGTGGGAGAAGGAGGAGAGAGAGAGGGAGAGGAGAGGAGATAAAGAACCTGCCATTTAGGCGGGATGTGGGGGGGAGGGAATTGGGGACATGGGTGGTGGCTGGGGGGCACTGGTGGAGGGCGGGTGCTGGAACACTGTGTGACCGAAACCCCCAAGCTGTACAGCATTGTAATTGTATATCTCACGGTGGTATAATAAAATGTTAAAAAAAATAACTGACTACAAGAGACTTGGATAAAGCTTTAGTTACCTAAATTAGCAGGAGAGACATCACTGCAACAGCAACAGTAGGAAATGTCCTGCCCCAAGGCAGGTGGTTGGGGAGCAGCAGGAGGGACTGGGGACTCTGCTGGTAGGAAATGTGCACTGGTGAAGGGATGGATGTTAGAACACTTTGTGACTAAAACCCAATCATAAACAACTTCATAACTTTGGAATATATTTTTAAAAAAGAAACCTTTAAAATAAATTAAACATAAAAAGGAAAAAAATAAATAAAATAAAATAAAATTGTGTTCCTAAAGGACACAAATTTCATTGCTGCTTTACTGATTTTTTTTAAACTTTCAAGCTACAAGTGATTATTAAACTTTGTGTTGAGATCTCCAGGCCTGTGATCTCCCATACCCAATGATCTGGGTAGACTCAAATTACTTCCTTAAGATGATGTTTTTGGAATCTTGACTTAGAACTCTTTTATGTATTAGCTACAAGAAGCTTAGAGACTCACTCATGGCAAACCCTAGGGAGAGTATGAGACCTTCGGAATACAATTGAGTCTAACCCACTCCTGGTTTCATTTATTTTCTGAGTCTCATTTTCCTGTTGTCCTACTTTCCTCCACAGTTATTTTTTACTTTATTTTATCTTGTGAGGTATTAATAGGTAATCCACCTTAAATCCTTTCTGGAACAAGGCAGGATGTAAGTAAACAAGTGAAAATGAACTGGTCTGCTGAATAGAGTTATTTAGTATTGTCCATCTGAAAACTGAAATAAAGACACTTGCCAAAAACAACAATTTTGTCTTGGCATCGTTGTTACTGGGGTTTTCTTTCAAACAGAAATTGTTTGACAGGATTGGGAACTTCTGTGTTGTTGCTGTGGCACTTGATATTAGGATTTTATGTCCAGAGAGGATACCTCTCTTGCAATGAAGGTAGGCAACCCAACAACATCATTTCCTCTACAACAGATTTTTTTTTTTTTTTTTTTTTGCTTTTTGGGTCACACACGGCAATGCTCAGGGGTTACTCCTGGCTCTGCATCAGGAATTACTCCTGGCAGTGCTCAGGGGACCATATGGGATGCTGGGGATTGAACCCAGGCCAGCGCAGGCAAGGCAAATGCCTTACCTGCTGGGCTATAGCTCCGGCTCCTACAACAGATATTTAAATATTGATTGCACAGGATACTGCCAACATAAGCTCTTCACTCTCTCTTAGAAAAAAAATTGTCTTAGAAATTAGGGTTTGAATAAGGCTGTACAACACATATGGTAGTGACTTTAATCATTTCTCACAGTAACCTCATCCACTTGGGTTAGAACATGTAGTGTCCTAGGACATATAGCTAGGACATATAGTTGAGAGAACTGAGGCTTCAAGAAAGTCAGGAAAGTCAGCACAGGAGACAAGACAGCTTAATTTTTTAAGACTCCTTTATAGACTTAGTCTTTCTCTGTGCTTTTCCTATCCTTGCTACATATATCCAATCATTTTATCTAGCATGATCTATTCTAGAAAGCTCACTGCCATAAGTTACATCATAGTAATGGGATTTGAAGTTAACTGAGTGGTTACTTCTCAGATTTTTCCACTTTCTAGAAATTGTTTTAGATCACTCCACTGGGTTCCTGAGTCTGTTATAACAAATTACCACAAACCCTGTAACTTCATACAACAGAACTGTATTTTTAATCATCTCAAAGATCAAGAGCCAAAATCAAGTATCTGCAGGGCTACAGTTTTCCAAAACACCAAAGAGTAAGTGTTCCTTGCCTCTTCGAGCTTCTTCTGGCTGCAGGTATTCCTTGGCTTGTGACCACATCACTCCCCAATCTTTGCTTCCAAGACTGCTTTGTGTGATATTTATAAGGACAGTGTGACTGGAGTAAGGACCAGTGTAAGTAAGTTTCTCCACTAAATATTTTTAAACACATTCTGGCCAATAAAGGTTATCTTCGAGGCCAGAGACATAATAGTTCAGCAGGTAGGGTGGTTTCCTTGCTTGCAGCCGACCCAGGTTTGATCCCCGGCATCCCATATGGTTCCCAGAGCACCGCCAGGAGTAATCCCTGAGTGAAAATTAAAAAAATAAAGGTAATCTTCACCACTCTGAGAATTAGAATATGATATTCTTTGGGAGACCCACCATGAAACCTACTAATGTCACTAAGTCTCAGACCCCTTTTCCATACGAATTAGATTATTACTATACATATGAAAAGATATGAAAATCAAACAAGGTCATCTAAATGAATATGGTAACGATATGACGGAAAATCACTAAAAGATTTTCATCACTTTACTCATTCAGAAAGGTGCTAATATATTCACACTATTTTTAAATTATTTCCCTTCTTTGGCCCATTGGAATAAGCAATGTATAATCAAATATCCTTTCTCGTTTGTTTTTTATTTATATTATTCTTCCAAATAAACTCTATTTCTTTTCAGGACAAAGAAAAGTATATTTTGAATTCTATTTGATTATGAACTAGAACAGTGATTCTTAAAGCATCTATAATGAGGGATGTTTTAATATTTTAAAACAAATTAAAATATTGTGATGATAAAATTTGCTATAATGTGTTTCAGTCTTCTCATTTTCTTGCAAATCAAAACAAATTGGCAGAGCCGTTCCTGTCTGAGGACTTCATTTTGAGGAACATTAGGCAAGGGAACATATGTGACCTTTACAATTGTCTGAACTCCAAGATTCTGGTTACTTCTTCACAATTACTACCCCTTAGAATTTCCATATTGACATTTACCTTTCTCATATTCTTTCTCTTCTTTTTCACAAATTAAAAATGTCAACATTAAAAGTTAAGCACTTCCAAAAAACTTTAATTTTATCAAAATTAATTTTCTAAAGGATAGCTCAATTTTCCTTTATAGCCAGAGGTTACTTTTTATCAAGATTTATCACCCAAAACATGATATCCATAATCTTTCTTTTCCTAAGTGGTCTAAAGTATACTCATGGCAGTATAATTGATTTATCCTCATATTCTTGCTTTGCTTTACCTTTCTCTTCAGCTAGATGAATATCTTGGTTTGCATAACACAATTTCATTTATACTAAGAAATTGCCACCTACTAGTAAGACGTTTTTAATAACATGCCTTCCTGATCTTTTCTTTTTGGGTCACACCTGGCGATGCTCAGGGGGCTACTCGTGGCTCTGCACTCAGGAGCCACTCCTGGAGGTGTTTGGGGGACCATATGGGATGCCGGGGATTGAACCTGGCCGGCATGGGCTGACCGCATGCAAGGCAAACGCCCTACCCGCTGGGCTATCGCTCCCGCCCACCTTCCTGATCTGTTAAAGCTGATTTTTATCCCATAAAGTCTCAGTGTTCTCACTAACTTTACATTTAGTTTTTTTTTATTTCAGACTTTGAGTTATTTTGCTACCCCTCTATTCTAAGTTGACCAGTCTCCTAATTCTATAAATTTTATTCTTAGTGAATTTTTTGTTGCTTGTTGAATAAACCAAAGAATAGTAACTACCTACTTGGTAGTTGGTCTTTATACTTTCTCCCCTCCACCTCGCCATTTATCCTTGTTAAATAAGTTCATCACTTTGATCCAATGTCCTTTTCCATCTTTTGTAGTAAATCTTCCTGACATTCCTGTCATGACCCAAAAAACAAATTTTCTCTTTTGGGTTTTGGCCACACTTAATTGTGCTCAGAGCTTAGCCTTGGGTCTGCACCTAAGATATCACTCCTGACAGGCTCAGGGGAGCATCTGGGGTGCTAGGGATTGAACCCAAGGTCAGTAGCATGCAAGGTGTAAACCCTACTTGCTGTCCACCAGAAGACAAGTTTCTCTCCTTTGAAAACCTCCATTTATCCATTAATATGCCAGATTTCCACACTACCAACTCTTCTGGTCATCTGATTACATCACATATATTTCTGTTATTGAGAAAATACAAATATACTATGTTATCAATGCTTAGAAATCTCTCAAAGGTTATAATATGTTTTATCCTTAGAGGTTTATTATGTCTGACTGGAATTGGAAAGAACTTCCCTAAAGTTTCCATATAGCCTAATTTCCTCTGTATCCGCTATGCCAAAAACAGTAACAATAATGGACCTCATTCCCAATGAATGGAGACGTTACTGGCTCCCACTTGAGCAAACAGATGAACAATGGGAACACAAGTGACAAGTGACATACTCAGCTGTGTCACAGTTCTCCAAGCTTTTCCCAGAAACAATACTGGGGTCACTATGGTCCTAAACATTTCCCTCCCAATAACAACATATATTTAACCTTCTGTCAAAACTACTCTGAGTTCCAGGATCTTTTAATTTCCAGTGCAGGCTCTCTTTTGAGCAATTCAGAAAATTCAAAATAATTCCCCTACCACCTCAACTTCTTATGACATCCCAGAAAAGGCACAGAAAGATACTACCACTTTAAGAAAGTACTATGAGTCATTATGAGAGTTACATGGATACAATGAAAATAAATGAGGAAAAGTTATCCCCCCAAAATTAAGAAATCAAAGAAGCACTGTAGTTTTCTTCTTGACCTCAAATTACAAAAATTTTTATTTGCATACTTAGAAATCTAGGTAAAATTTTATGCCTTTATTTTTTGATGTTTTATACAAATTTCACTCTAGCATTTGATCCTGGTTGGGACTTCTCAGATCAACCAATCTTTTATTCCTACCATCACTCTATTTGGGAACAAAGCTTAGAATATCTCAATAGCCTTCTTTGCACTACAGGCTCTGAATTTCCAGATAAATACTCGCTCTTCATCAGAACTTTATGGCGGTCGGTCTTTATCCCCCCACTTTTCCTATCACTGCCATTAACAAAGGGTCTTTCCAGAGAGAGAAAGAGAGGAAAACTGGGGTACCTGGTATTAAGGCAACATGGGGGGTGGGCAGGAGGGGTGGGGTACATTGGTGGTGGAAATGGGGCACTGGTGGAGGGATGGGTGCTGGTATACTGTATTACCAAGAACCAATTATGAACACCTTTGTAATTGTATGTTTCACTGTGGTATAATAAAAAATTAAAAAAAAAAAAAAAAAACAAAGGGTCTTTCTTATTTGCTCCCTAAAGTATCTTCTCCAGAGGATGTCCAACCTTCCCTGGACAGGAGTTCTAAGTCTCCCTTTGGAAATATGCCCTCTATATGCCTGAAGAAAACTGGACATCAGAGTCAGATGAGTTCGGCTTAAAGACAACCCTGGTTTCTTCCCACTTCTGTCTCCTGTAATTCCTATCATCATAGATCTTACGGTTTCTGTCATATGACTAGTAATCAGAACATGTTCCCTAATTTTCAGGGGTCAATGCAGAAAAAAGGAAGAGGGTCCTTCTTCAAAAATAATAAAATAGTTAAACCAAATAAGGGTGATTCAATAAAAAAAAATTAAAAATTAAAAACAAACAAGGGTCCTTTAGGTACAAACGATTACAGGCTGTATTTCCTTAAGGTCAGCCCTCTAGTCAGCCTTTCTGGAATTTTACTCTTATGAGTTTATAATCTTATGTAATCTTCCTTACTTTAATAGTTCCTCTTTGGTTAACTTCATCCTACTCATAGTTAAGATTTAGTCAACTTCCGTAAAGAGAGGTATCTCTCAGGATCATTGTTGGTTTCTCTCAATCTCTGTTCTCTGACAGAACTCTCAAACATGCCCTAATTCTCAGGGAAGTGATTGTTTTAGAAGGAAGGTTCTAGAAGAAGCCTTCCTGTCTTCTGAAAGATATTTTCATTCTGTCATCAACAGTTGAGATCCTGCTTTGTGACTTGGTACAAGAACTATGAAGTTTTCAAAATAAATAAATAAATAAACGTGAATGTCTTCATATAATTCATTATCTAGCCAAATTAGACAGATTAATGAAAGTTATTATAAAACAGCTAGCCAAAAGATATAATAAAGCATGCAAATTTCAAGCAGGAAATCATTCAATATGCTTAATCTCTACCAACACCAATTAGTTGTCATACATTTTCCTTTTCCTTTATGTTTTTAAAAATTATCAGAGTAACCTTTTATATATATATATATATATATATATATATATATATATATATATATACATATATATCCTCTCACACATCCTTCTAACAGTGTGAAATATACAGAGATGTTCCTCAAGTCCCTTCATCTTCTTTAGTAAGGAAACACAGTATAATTATCACAAACACCACTGGTCAACCCCAAGCACAAAAGAAATATATCATCTGTCCTGCTCAAATTACCACAGTTTCTTTGCTTTCACTATTTCCCAGTGTCCTGAGTAGAATAGTAGTCCTTCTGAATGTGCTGTGGAAGACGCCTCCTTCTTAGAAACTGTTTTTTGCACCATGAATTATTCTATAAAAATCCATTGTTCTATCATAGATGTCTGCCTACAATAAGTAAAAGGATTAGGAAATAGCTGGCATGCCAGGTAATGTTCTCCATCCAAAAAACTAATGTGTTGGCCTTCCAAAAAAAAACCAAAAAAGCTTGCAATAAACAACAGATGTGAAAACAGCTTTAGGAAAACCTCATCACATTCTGTTGACTCTACACTTAATCAGTAAGCTAAGTTTTTTTTTATCTGAATTTTGCTTTTATTGTTGTTAGGAACTCTCAGAGCCACTCCCAGTAGACTAGGGATCAGGCTGGAAGAGGCAATTCAGTAAGAAAGATGAAACCCAGGATTTCCTGCATGTACGGGGAAAAGGAACTCTACCATTTGACCCACATTTATGACCAATGGTCTACAGTTATATGCAATGTTTTTCAGACTGCCAGTCTTTATGATTACTCTTTCTTCTCTAGGAAATATCTCTGATGAAAATACAATGATTAAGTCATTTCAGCCTTCCTCTAGAACACAGATCAAGAACTCAGCTCTAGGAAACAAACCCCACCAACACCTACCAAATAGAGTCGTGATAGAGTGACTTGGAAAATGACAGAGAGGCATCATGGCAGCTCAACTCATTTATCTGCCGAGTGGCACAGTCTGTTCAAGCACTCTTCAAGGTTCTTCCTTTGTCGTCTGTCTTCTACCATCAACATAAGGCATGAATGATTCTTTAATAGGAGTCATCTATGTCCTGTGCATTATAGGTGTTAACTACCCACTATAGCTTTGAAATTTCATCTCTACTTGCCTGCCTTGATTCCTAAAAGTCCGCAGTCCTAAAAGTAATGCTATAACTGATGATATTCTTTCCAAGTGATATCACTAAATATCACTTGTGTTGAAAAGAAAATAGAAAGACTTTAAAGGCCCAAGGTGCCTGGGGAAAAAAAGAGGAACTCCCACAATAGAAGCTTGAATTCAAGAGTGGAGGAAAGAGCTCTGAAATATAAGTCTGCCTAACTTACAGGACCAGTCTCATTCCTCTAAGAACTTCTGATCTTTTCATTTGAGATTGCCTTGACTCATTGTCTTCTGAAAGCATATTGAGCTAACTAAAGGTCATAAGAATACCCTGCTGGTTCTGTTTACTTTATTTTACTTAATACAATAGAGTTTGTATTACCTGATCTTCTTGCCTTGAACATATTGCCATTGGCTAAAATTTCTGGAATTACTCTCTGGGCTTCCATTTCCCTTGAGCAAAACAGTAAAGAGTAGAAGTGATTCTGCTCACCCTCAAAAGCCCTGAAGAGACAGGTTAGAAAAAGACAATGGCCTCCTCCATGTCTGATTGACAGGCAATTAGAAGAGTTTGTATTCTCTGTGAAATGTACCTGTCTAGGTGGGCAGTAATATTAGATATCAAATTTCCTTTCTCGCTTACTGGAGCTAATAAGTTATATACAAAAATATGATGGTTTAGAGTCAGACCTCCCAAGAGTTACTACTTGTGTTTTTAATATTAGTTCAACCACCTAACTTCTCTGCATTTTTTTGCTCCATCTATAAAATAGACATGAGTGTCCATCCAAAAGGACTAGGGTGAGAATATATATAGAAGTAGCACACTACAAACTGTCAAAATGCAATTGTTTATGTCTATTAGTTCCCTATGTGAATGGAGTATCTGAAATAACAATTTCCTACACTATTAACACCAGTGTCCCAACCTAGAAAAAGAACCTTTTTCTGGTTCATACTTGTATCCTAAATATCCTAGTTAAACTCCAGTCTGCACTCCAAAAAAGTTGTCCCTTAGACTAGAGAGTACATTTGTACTCCCCATTGCTCAACATAATTTGATATGACATTTATATAATCTCTATGCATGAAGTAAAATGCAGCTCTCTTGCACGTGAAATCAGAAATGTGGGTTTGCTATGATAAATATTAACTTGGATTCCTCAAATCAATTATTCTAATTTATTCCAAGAACTACTGACAAACGAATTTCTAACATTCTTTCAACCATTCAACCACTTATTTACAGTTCTAGGAACAGGGGCTAGGGATGGGGGCAGGAAGAAGCAATTTATTCATTCGCTGTATGAGGAGCTATTATCAGGTATATATCAAAAATATATTCTTCAAATGCACAGGTCCCTTCCCACAAATTTTCTATCTATAAGGTTCAAAAAATTGGTGGCTAAACTACTTTAGCCACCTTAAAGCCCTCTAAAGGCTTTCTCAAAACAAAAATCTATATAGTCTGGACTCAACAAAATAAAAAGACTTAACTTCAGGCTTCAAATTCCTGAGGTGGGAGTATTCCATAGATCACAGCAAACTGGTCATGCGTAGAAAAGCTGACACAGCAAAAGAGCTGCCAGGGAAAGGAAGAGAAACAGGAGGGAGGAACTCAAAAGAAAAGAAAGAAAGGAAATAAGTTACTTTCTCATTTGGGGCATATGTCAACAATATCTATGAGAGAATTTTCCAAATCCTCAACCCCTAGGTAAACAGCCAACTTGATAATTACCTTTGAAATGTTTTCAAACCCCAAGCAGTAATGGAGTTAGGCAAAATGGTGCTTGTTGGGGGCCCCCAGTGAGAAATAATAAGTCCTTGGTGATTAATGGCATTTACGTGCTCTTGGCCATTAAAAATGCTTTCTGTTCTTGAGTCACAGCAGAAGCTACAGCATGCGTTTTATCGTTCAATTTGCTTTTTTTTTCTTTTCCTTTTCTGGGTGAGCCAGTACTGGATTAAGGAGTCGAAAGTTTATAGAGTCGGCAGAACCCAAAGGGACTGAAACCTAAGCTGAGCCAATGAGAATAATGCCAAAGATTATCTGCCCTCAGTGAAAACGCAAGATTTAGAGGCATAAAAGAATGAAGAGTGATTAAAAGACTGACAGTCCGTAACTTAGACAAAATTTTGTGGCTAAATTGGCAAATTTTCTTTTCTTTTTTCTCTCCCCAACAAAAACTTTCCTGGTTAACAGTCTTTTAAACTCTTTCCTTCCCTGTCTTTTGCCATGGCCTGGAAAGGACAAACTGGTATGTTCCCAGACAAATCTATGGAGGAGGATGCAGAATTGCCCACGGTAAAACCAGAGATGGAGAGTTAAGATGCTTCAGAGTTTAAAGGAGAGGATATTTGTTCAATGGAAGATCGGCAGGGCCCCTCTATATTTTACACAAATTCTCTAATCTGGGTCTGTGGCCTTGTCTATACAGGGCAAGATAGTTATGGTGATTTTCAAAATCCTTTTTAAGTTACACTTTAAAAAAAAACATTCTTGGGGCCAGAGTGATAGCACAGTGGGTAGGGTGTTTGCCTTGCATGCAGCCAACCAGGTTTTAATCCCCAGCATCCCATATGGTCCCCCGAGCACTGCCAAGAGTAATTCCTGAACAAAGAACCAGGAGTAGCCCCTGAGCATTTCTGGGTGTGACCAAAAAAAAAAAAAAAAAAGTCTTGCCATTTTTCTTGGTCTTGACCAATGATAAAAAATATATAGCAAAATAGCAAATATCATGATATCAATAGTGATGCAGAAATCTAGTATGCTTAGTATGCTTTATTGCCTACCCTATGTATGATTTTTTGATGGCTCCAGTGTTCCCCATATGTAAAATGGAAGAGTTCCATGTTAATAAAGACAGACACTGGTATCAGACTGACAAAGAGCAGGAGTTCATCTTTTCCAGCAATATGAAATCAATAAAAATGAGAACGAAACCAATTTTTTAAAAAAGGCTCCAGAGAGTATCCAGTTAGAGTTCTAACACTGGTGCTTCCTGATAGGGCCACGATAGAAGAGTTCCTGTTTTTATTATAATTGGGGGTGGGGTTGACTCCTGTTATTGTGCTCAGGGATCATCCCTGGAGGTTCTCAGGGGACCATACTTGGTACCAGGAATTGTCCAAGGGTCAGCTGCATGTAAATTAAGCACCAGTTATTTTTAAAAGTCAACCAGCAAAAGTGTATTTTTCTCCCAGTCAGTCATTCTACTGAAACCTTAAGCTGATCACTTGATCACTTGGCATCCCATTATTTATCAATTTCCTCCAGCGGGCACCATTTGACCCTATCACGTGCCAGTGTAGCCCAATGGCATCTGCTTGCTTCAGGAATATGAAGAGCCTCAAACCGTTCATTCAGGGTCTTGACGAAGATGTCTGACCATCTTGTAGGTGGACGGCCAAGTGATCTTTTGACGACCTGTGGGATCCAGTTGGTAACGGCTCTAGTCCAGCGGTCATCGCCAAATCGCATTATGTGTCCAGCCCATCTGATTTTCCACGCCTTGGCAAATGAGATAGCGTCCCTGACCCTGCAACATCAACGGAGGTTGAACTCCGGATTCCTTCTTTCACTTGAGTGAGGTGTGATATTCCTAGCATAGCTCTTTCAATTCCTCTCTGGGAGACCTGAATAGCATTCTCATCCTAGCTTCGTAGGGGCCCAGGTCTCTTAGGTGTATGCAGGGAGAACAGTGGAGTCAAAGAGATGTGCCTGAAGTGGGAGGTTTATCGTCCCTAAGCTGATTCCTAAGTATTTTTTTAACATCCTAATTTCCTGTAAACAATAAAAACTATAAAACAAATAAAGTAATTCAAATCTTCCTGCTGGTGAACAGATAAAGATGAATTAGATAAAACAGTTGAGAAGAGATGAAAGGCTTTCCATGATAGAAGCAAAATAGCTCAAATTAGAACCCATACATGAGTACAGGTAAGTGTGCTCACATGATATTTAAAAATCAATAAAGAAATAAAGTGAAGGACCTGCAGCCATTTTCCCATCCCCCGCTTTTGCACTCCATTCTAAGTTAGCAGTCTTGAAATATCTTGGCTAGGAAAACTCAGTCAATCATCATTAATAATGATATTTTTATAGCACTTGAAAAATTGGAATTTCCAGCTCCACTTTGATAGATATCCTGTCACTATCTTGCCATTTGGGTATTTTTTTTTCTGACTCCCCACCACCAGTCCTATTTAAAAGATTTTTGAATGGGAAGAAAAAAGAGGAAGAGTTTCTTTTGATTGAAAAATTTATAAGAGATGCCACAGCTTGCTCTTGCTAGGAATCTCTTACTAATGAGGAGGTCATTCGTGGAATGAGACTAGGACTTTCAACTTTAATGATCCTAAAAGTTGAGTTTACTTAAGAGTGAAAACAAGCAGTTTTCTGTTGCCTTTAGATCTATAATAAAAAAAAAAAAACCTCAATGAGGTTACATGAAACAAAAAAAAGATTAGCAATGAAGACCAGGCTGTTTGCTCTGAAACTCAAACATTTGAAACCATTTGGCCTGTTGGTCTATCTCTCCATAATCCTTAGAAATCATTTCACATTTTATGTGATCTTTCCAGAAAATTTAGGGAGTCCCTCAAGATATTTTAAATTTATTAACTTATAAGTATATTAGTTAAATTTTATCTGCTTCTAATTTTAATTCTCTTTCTCTGTCTCTCTCTCTTCAGTATTATTTGCTTTTGAAAATGTAGGTGAAATTTGTAACTTACAGACACTTCCAAGCTTACTAAATTCACTGAGATATTCAAATTCTGAAGAAAAACCCACCAATTCAGATTTAATATCTGAGGGAAAAAATGACTGACTTTTTCTAAGTTTTTTTTTATATTTGTTGTGTTTTATTTTTGTTGTTTTGGGTTTTTGCTTGTAACCTCTTTGTTACTCCATCTCCAAGAGACTACACAACAATTATTATCGCCATTGGGGCCTGCTTGGGTATTGCTTTCAAGTTCCTATCTTAGTGCTAGCCTAAAAATGAATAAAGTCTTGGCTGTATCAAGTTTCTGAGTCAACCAAACAAAATAAAGAGATCCCATTTACTGGAATAGTTGCTGTGCTCATTAAAATTGATGACTGAAGATTCTGTGTCTCTCTTCCTTAAGTCAGGGCCACAAGCAGAATTTGCTGCACTGTTCAGGACATCATGTTGTTGGGATGCTGTCAAACACAGCACTGCTAGTGCCGTGACTTACCCTTTAGAGTTTGCTGTGACAGTGAAACAAGTTGGAAGGAATTAAATGAAGATGCACCTGGTTGTTGTAACAAAGGATAGTAAAGTCATAGGACCAAGATGCAACTTGCCATTTTCTATCCATGAACTTCAAGTTCTTAAAAAGAAAGAAAAGGCATTAGATTAGCATGAGGCAGAGTTTCATTTTTTCTTAGAAATGTGCGACTCTGCAAAAGTATATCTTTATTTTTGGCACAAATTGCTTTAGCAAATTACATAGCTTATCAAATGTGGTTTTAGGGACTCAGTGGAGAAGCCACTAAGAAACTTGTTCTCTTTGTTGTTTGTTCTTAGTACGGAATTTGGAATTTATCAGTGTCCTTATATAGTTCCCGAGGAGACTTGAATGATAAGTGCTAACAATATACTTGATCTAGTCAAACTCACTTTACTCTAACCTAACAAAGCATATCTTGGTCATAAAAAGAGACTGTCATTCTTCTCTAAGAGATGTAAACTGTCAGGTTTGAATCTATGTGTCACAGATCAGCAAACAGGTCTTCAAAATTCTTGGGGGTAGCGAGTAAGGCAAGATAAATTTGGAAGGCAATCTAGTGAGTACAGAGTTTCCAAGAGAATTATCTTAGCTTTGCTCTCCAACATTCTTCCCTTTCTTGGTTATCCTATTGGACTCACTTTCAAATAGCAGGAAAACCCAAAGAGAATGTCACTTTTGATATGCTGGTTATTTCCATTTATTCCCTTGTAGAAATTGAAAATTAAAACTTTAACAGGGAACAGAGAGATAGTACAACGGATAAGTCACTTGCCTTGCACATGGCCTACCTAGATTCAATCCCCAGGATCACATATGATCCCTGAGCACAGCCAGGAATGACCACTGAGCACAGAGCCAGAAATAGGCCCTGAGTAGCCAGGTACAACCCACAAAAACCAAAAATTTAAATAAATAATTGTTTTAGCAAAATTATCCTTATAGTTTAAAAAAATCATGGTGTTATTCTTGTGATGGCCAACGTATTCATTAATACTAAAGCAGTGCACTTTAGGAAAAGGCAAAAAAAAAAGTAAAATTATGACTCGAAAAGGAAAATTCATTAAGAGTATAAGGCAATAGGTGAGCAATGTCTAGAACCCAGTCCTGAAAGAAGAGAGAACATGTGTGGAAGTCACTTAATAAGGAGCAACTTCTAAGGAACCCTTAATGGGGAAAATAGTGACTGTTTTTGCTTTGTTTCTCTTTATTTCTCTTTTATTTTATTTGGGGCAGAGGGAGGGAAGGTTTACACCTGGATACTCTCAGTACTTACTCCCTGGCTCTGTGCTCAGGACTCAGTTCTGATGGGGCTTGGGGGGACCATATGGGGTGTCAGGATTCAACTCGGTGAACCAAGTACAGGGCCTGTGCCTACCCACTGTAATGTCTCTCCAGTCCCCCAGCTTTATTTTACATGGGAGATCCTTTTCTTCAAAGAAATCTTACAATGAAATCCAATCCACTTTTCTCCTTTATACTCCCCTTCCTTCAGAGGTTCCATTTGAAAAATCAGAAGGTGAGGAATAAAGAAGTAAAGGTTTGCCACCACTCCTTGTACAGAGATACCAGGAGTAAAGCTGGTAAAAATGTAACAAAAAGAGATGTTGAGTCTGACACAATGAAAGCATTTAGGCAAAGTAATTAATCTCTAAATTGGTTCAATGGACTATAGGGGACCACTGAAGAGTCTCTTGCTGGGAGTGAAGTCATAAAAATAAAAATTCAACTTATTCCCACAGTAACCAAGTATTTATGGTCTACAGCAGAGTCAAGTGAGTATCCAATTAGAGTAACCCAAAGTCAGAAACAGGAAACTCTCACAGAGTGGATGTTTAGCAGTGGGAATACAGTCTCCAGGTCTTGGTGGCTCAGTAGATATGAACTGAAGCAAACACAGCTTTTAAGTAGAGTCAGTTTTGACATTTCAAACTAACTGAGGTGTGTACACACCCATAGGAATCTGCAGCTCCCCATACCCATTACATTTGTCGGGATATTTCCATGTGGCTATTTCACTAATACATTTCCGCCCCTGGAATTCAGTACTCAGTGATCTCAGAAATCACTGCCTATCTGATCACTAGACTTAGGACATTTGTATGTAATTGGCATACAACTGATTTTTTGAAGCTAAGAAGCTCAGTAAGTGATAGTGTCATTGATTTTATTCAGGAAGCTGGAAAAAAAATACTTAAGCTTGACTTTATTATATTTTCCTGAGATGAGGAAAATAGATCCCAATGGCAATTTCTTACCCTGCCTAACACATGGTGCTGACGAAGAGAGAAATGGCAGTGATCGGATAAAAACTAGGTCACCAACAGTCATGGAAGGTAGGAGAATTAATTAGTTCAGCCAGAGAGAGTGAGTTTAAAGACAGAATAGCTGAGGGACCTGAGGATTATTGTGCTAAAGTCAAATGAAGAACCAGAACATCCAAAATTAAAGAATATTTCCCTGAGGGTAAATTTGGAATGGTTTGCCATACACCCACACTTAGAGACATTTATAAACTGTAACAGGAAGAAATCTTCTTTCAAAAACTTTAAAACATTTGGAATTTTGGCGATGAGAATAAAATGTACGATTGATTGAGAGAAGTCCAACCCATTTTTCAGAACCTATTAGAAATGTTCACCGTATTTGTAAAATGGAATTGACCGCCTTACTCCAAATGCTCACAGAGCCCCTGCCAAAAAGGAGGGAAAGTCGCAGCGTTTCTTTCTTTCTTTTTCTATCTCCCACGTTCCCTGGAAGCAAAACATGAAATTTGTCTTTTCTAGACTTATATAAGCCAAAGTTTCATTTGCTAATTTCTGTACCATTGCACCTAAATTGTCTTTATTGTTCTTGTTTTTGTGGTTGCAGGTACAATTGTGATTTGCTGTTTTCATGAGTTTCTATTTTGTTTTGATTCTGTTCTTTCATAGACAGAAAAGGGATGAGGGGTGGTTTTAATGGCACAAACTATGATTTCTTTGTAGTCAGAGGTACCCGCATCCTCCACCCAGTCTTACTGAGTCTGTGAGACAAAAAAATATCTTTCCTTTATTCTCTGAGAAGTCTCAATAGTCCCGGGACATTACCATGACAAAGTTACAATACAGGTTTTCTTCTATGTAATTTTATGTATTTTTTCTATGTAAATTTATGTTCTCTTTTTTTTCATATTTAACTCTGTGAAAAATTATGCATATTTTAAGCAAATAAATAGATACACGTGAATACTCAAATACTTGATTCTAAAATTTGTGTATAAAATTGAAATGTTAGAATTATAAAGCTATCTTAAAATTAAGCATAATATTAATGGCAAAAGAGAGAAAGAGAGAGAGTATCATTTTTGAGCAAAACTGACAGATATTTTGGGGACTAAAATCTCAAATGGTGGTTCTTTTCCAAAATGGAATGCCCAATTACCAAAAACCTAAGAGACTGAAAGTCCCAATGATACTCTGCTAAATTCAACTCCAGAAGATGGAGAATCTATTGGAAGTTGCCTCATTGAATTATTCAAGCATTTGAATGACACTCTAAGTGAGCATTTTTCCATATGTCTGCTCTGTTCTAAGATAAAGGGTCAAAGCTGGTAGAAACGCTACATGAGTTGCCTCAGCTTTTCCTTCTTCATCTTTGGAAAGACTCACCAGGTAGCTGACTGGAGGCAGGTGGTTGCATTTCCATTGTGTGTGCTTCTGAGTATATAAACACTTTATGTCTCGATGACTTAACCTCTTTTATAAGACTGATACCATATCCCTTTGTATCTGCATTTATATTTTCTAATTCTAAGCTACTGGTATAGCTAATGCCCAAGTCAGAGCTGCATTTGCAGCGAGTACGTAGGGTTCCTGTTCCAGAACAGAAGGAATGTTTTGAGGAGAAGAAGGCCAACTAAGGGGAAGAACTGTTTGAACTTACACCAAGAGTCAGGCTGCAGAGGATATGGGATCCATGAATTTTAAAAAAGGAGATGAGCAAGGGGGCTTTAAAAAAAATCACTGAATAAAAATTGAACACTGAAAGGAGGTAAAAGGAAATACATGATAGCCTTTCAGTATCTGTATTTCAAACCAAATTTCCAAAGAGAGAGAGAGAGAGGCAGAGACAGAGAGAGGAGAAAGTATCTGCCATAAAGGCAAATTGGGGAGAAAGCAGGTGGCAGGAGAGACTCTGGGGACACTGGTGATGGTAAATGTACACTGGTGAAGCGATGGGAGTTGAAACGTTGTGTGACTGATCCCCAATCATGAACAATTTCATAACTGTGTATCCACAGTGACTCAATTAAAAGAAATAAATAAAAATTTAAATAGTAATAATAAAATCACCGAATACATCAGTGCTTTGATGGATGGAGTAAGATCAAAATGTGATGGGTAACCAGCCAGGCAACGAGGAAATATTCTGGTACGTCTACCATTTCCCAGGGGCTCACTGTGTTTCTGAGCGCCTATGCACATGCCAGTCAAACCATAATCTTAGGTTTCCTAAATGCTGCTCTACACAAACACACAAACCCTATTTTTATCAACAATGGGAATGATACCAAGTGCTGTATTTGTTACTCTGCTGGGGTTTTTTTTATTTTTAAGGAAAGGTGCTCTTTCATAAAACACAGTTGCCTTGTTCTATAAGCACTTATTCTCTCTCATATGTGCTGTATCCTACGTCCATAATTAGAACCATCTTTTTCTAGCTGAGGACTTGACAGCTCTTGACTATCTTCCTAACCTTTCTTGACATCTGACACACCAAAATTATCCAGTTGATGTGGGGGATCAACAAGCAATCATTCCTGAAAAACTCAGCTATACTTGTGTGTTTGTGAGACATTCCAGGCTCTGCTCATTCCATTGACCTGAGGAGTAAAATTTTGTGACCAATGATCAAATATATCCCACTGGTTTTGCAGCTGAAAACACATGCATGAGACACATACCTGACACTTCCATGCTACATAGTCAGTTCCCACTGGCAGATCAATAGAGCTAGTCTGTTTCTCCCTCAGATCGCCTTTATTTGTGTTGGTCCTCCACCTGAAATTTCTTCCCTATTTCAAAAGCAATCATGTTCGTCATGACCCAGTTCATGAAGTACAATCTCTTAGGTCTCAGAGAATTCATAATCTTGTCATCCTCTCTGGATAATAAGGTCTACATTTTGCATGATCACTTACTTTCACCTGCAGTCTCCCTTGATTTCTGGACCTTTTACACACACACACACACACACACACACACACACACAGAGTTTCTATTCTGGTGGCTAGAGAGATAGCACAATGGTTAAAGTCCTTTCCTTGCACATAGCCATCCCAGGATTGATTTTCCTGCACCCCATATGGTCCCAAGAGCACTGCCAAGAGTGATTCCTGAGAGCAAAGCTAGGAGAAAGCCCTGAGCATCAGAGATGTGACCCCAAAATAAAAAGTAAAAACTAAAACAAAACATAAATCAGTTTTACAGCCTATTTTTTTTAATCTAAATTCTCAAAATCTTCAGATTCATTATTTTGTAACATTGTACTGTGATTTGTAAGTGATCCAAGTCATCAGTGGAAGTGTATTTCCTCAATGAATCAGAAACTAATAATATTAAATGCAACCATTTATCGGCTCTTTCACACAGCAAGTGGATCCCATACTTACTGCTTTGTATGCTGTTCCATTGAAAACTCAAAGCAAGCCTATGAGATAGGTAGGTACCGTTCCTATTTCTATGTCATTGATGGAGGAAATTTAACTCAGAGAAGTTATGTATTTTGCCAGCACTATAGCATTAGAACCAGTAATAGAATATAACAATTTTATTACCTTCTGATTCAGGACACTGTCTACACAATAGGAATAATCATAATAATATCACTGCAAGTACTCTTAAAAAAACATGATAAAGCACAATCCCTCTGTTGCACCTACCTTAACTTAATATGTCTAAACCTTTGTCTTTTCCCCTTGTGCCCTGATTATCCCCAAAACAAGGCATTAACCTGCATGCCAGGTATAAGTCAGGAAACGTGACTGTGAACAATAAAAACCACATCTATTTCTCCATGTTTTGTCCGTGTGAAAACCACAGCACACTCTATATTTTCCAGCCAATGGGTCACAGGGGTCATTCCACTCATTGACATGTGTACTTGTTCTTCCTGGCTCCTGAGTTAGTCAGATGTTAAATGTTTGTGTGGAAGTGTGTCAGCCTCCTGGGAGGGAAAACACCGGCGTCAACAAGACAGTCGGTCACTACTGAGAATCCTGAGGTGCACAGCCTGTCCAGAATGATAGTTTCTCTCAATTCTGACGGGATCTCTGCGACAGCGACAGCACATGCAGTAGGGCTAGTCCCCATTTACAGGTGACAAGCCAAGAAAAGTCAAGAAGTTTGCTTTCAGTTAATAAGTTATTAAATAGGTGAGCCTTCACTAGAACCCAGGTTTTTGTTTGTTTTATTGCAAGTATGATCTTTCTCCCACATGCTGGGAGGGGAGGAATGGAATGAAACTATCATGTGACAGCACCCAAGCCAGGGAGGCCTGCAGAAGTCAAGAGCAGGACGCAGTTCCAGGAGAAAGCCCCACAGCAAGGCAGCGAGCTTGAGATACCGAGGAAGGGGGTGGATGGGACAGGGGCAGGACACCTGCAGTTTGGGAGTTGGCAGAAGAGACTGTTCTCCAATGTTCTCATTCAGAAAGCAAATGCATCTGAAATGCTGAGGACTCCACATATATTCTGTTAATAATTTACCAACTGAAACCATTAAAGATGTTTACAAAAGCTTTTCCATTTACTATGGGTGTCTATGGGTGATTTGAAACCACTCATTACCCTTCTAAGCTCCTGGGTTATTTCTGAGTGTCCCAACTAATCAGCAGCAGGAAGGGCTGCTCGGGCTGGCGGCGGATGGCGTTCTGAATTGAATATCCAACTAGCCTAATTCCATACCCAGGCGTTCTGCCACTAATCCATCAGGAGACACTTGGATCAGGACTCTGAGGGCAAATTGTATTTGCCAAGGGATGACATTTATAGCGCAAGTGCATGAGAACCTTAATATTCAAAAGTCAATATGTATTTCCAGGAGAACCCTATCAAGATATCACGAGTCAAACATTCAAAGACAGAGAAGCAACAGAACGTTCTTATTAAATAATTTTACACTCTTTAGAATCTCTTAAGTATAACTAAGTTTCCTGAAGTGAAAAGAACAAAAAGCGCTTACTGTACACAATGAATGAACTCTTTTAAGCTATTATTTGCAAATAAAACCAGCAATGTAGCACTTTGCAATTTTGAAGCTCAAGATTTTGTTTCCATTTTTGCTACTGCCCTTGGATAATGTATTAGTTAGGATATGTTCAGATAACAAATAATTGAAAATACAAATGACAATGGTTTAAAAAATATGGGCTCTTAGTTGTTTACTCTAGCTTAGGTAAAAATGGTTACAAAAATATGAATATTTTTAGTTCTGATGTACAAGGTCATTGTATCACCAGCAAAATGAATAAGGGCATTTATTATTTTTCATAGCATAAAGCTCAGACTTATGGAAGATTCTGTGTGGTTAAGCTGATGGCTCTGTAAAGTGTAATTATCTCTCGGCACTGTCCAAGTCAAGTTTTCCATGATGCTCTGTTCCCAGATGTGGCCTACAGGTGATACTAAAGTGGCGCGCCACATGTAGATGATAAGACCCAGAAATAATAGAGGGTGTTGGGAATGGTTAATTGTTATGTCTCTTTTCTTCAAATGAAGAAATGAACATTTCTTCAAATGGTCAAATACTGTCACATACCAAAATATAACTAATCAGCTAGTCAATTCATGGGAGGTTTCCCTATTACCAACATTACCCTAACAGAACACACTTCTTGAGCTAAAAAGGGTATCCAGCCTTCTCTTCAAGTCCATAGCCATAAACAAAGAAGGAAGGATGGGATGTTGCTGGCAAAGGGAATTATAAGCCATTAATCAACATGTGATACAAGTGTGTACCACCAGTGGCTCACATTTGAATTTGGTTTATTTAACCCCAGTTGCTGCCACAGCAGCATCAACATGTTAAGGAGCCTCTTCTCTTTACAGCTTTGCTTCCTCATGTTCCTTGTTTAAAGCAAGACTAGAGGTCACCAGAGATTCTTCCTACTGCTAAAAATAAAGATGATGATGATTCAATTATCCCCACTTAAGAAAAAGCCAAAATTATTTAGTCAAATATTAAGATTCCCCTGGTCAACAGACATTAGAAAGATTAATATACAATATACAAAACAAATGACTTCACTCTTCATTCTATCCATTATCTCTACAATTTCATGAGATAAATAATACACTGTCAGGAAAGGTAAACTGAGACAGATAAGCCCACACTCTCTTGCTTTCTCCAAATAATCATTACTTAATATACACACAACCTCCAAACAGGGTCTGCCATCCATGCAGCTACATGGATGCATTCAGTCAGGAAGACAATATCCGATTTTATATTTATATCCCATCTTCTTTTGATATATTGTATTTTATAAAGCATATGATACATTAATATAGTTATACTGCACATATAAGGATATGATATAAAAAAGAATATATGAATTGATACTTCTAAAAAAATTATAGAGTAATACATCACTGAAAATTTTGGAGATGCCTTGGAAAGATCATTCCAGCAAGTTGATACAACCATACCACAAAACCGAAAGGAAAAATTACAGGCAGAAAACTATTCACCTAGATTGGTGATTGGCCTGAAAGATAAAACCAGGCAACCCAGAACCAGACTTTGGATGCTCAAACATCAGTAAAACAGAGATTGCCACCTTGCTTTTATTTGCTGAGAGTCTCAAAGGTTCTTACTTTGTTTACCAGAAGACCACTTGGAGAATTGTTTTCTCTTTCTCTTCCACCAAATATCCTATTTTAAGAAGTGTCAGACTAGTCCTATCTAGTTCCACATATGCCTGTCTTACTGGTGCAGCCAGGAAGGCAGAATAGTTTTGCGGCTCCCACAGCATGTTTGTTCATTCTATTAACAATCAGCCACCTAGGACATGCTATACAGGAGGCTGCAAAGATTTACCAAGACTCCTGGAGTCCGGTGTCTAGAAGGAGATGGCCCCAGTCTGGAGAGAAACAGATAAGGGACTGGGACACTCACACATTTGTCAGCTCCAGACAACCCGGAGGGAAGTAAGAGCTGTTGGCTCTCAGGGAGTGTTGAAGAACAGAAAAGCTACATTCCTTTCATCAGCATGATCAATAAACTGGGAGCTGAGAAGCTGAGTGGAAGGGACGTGGAAGGGATCATGGGGAAATGAGAGAGGGATCTTGAGACACTGGTGGACAGTTTGGTGCAGTCTGCTGCAGTGGTAAAATAGTGACTTCATTACAATTTAGACTATGGGTCCTCAACTGTTTTTTTTTCCCCTAATTTCATTGTATCACCATGAGATAGACAGTTAGAAGCTGTTCATGATTAGGTTTCAGTTACACAGTGTTCCAGTACCCATCCCTCCACCAGTGCACATTTCCCCCCACCATTCTCTCCCTGATTCCCTTCCCCCTCCCTAGTCCAGTGTGTCTCTATAGCAGGCACTTTGTCTCTTCTCTCTCTCTCTCTCTTTCTCTCTCTCTCTCTCTCTCTTTCTCTCTCTCTCTCCTCTTGTGCATTGTGGTTTACAATATGCAGGTTATCATGAGTATCCTGTAGAGATCAGGTAAGATAGAGGAGGGATCAGTCTGCCAATAATAGTTGGAAATGGTGATGCTAAACTAGCACTGAGTATTGAAGGCACCTCAAGTTTTTAACACCTCCATTTAAAAAATAAAAATATATCAAAATAATGCCAAGGCCCTGCATCCTCAACCTTGAGAGAGAGAGAGAGAGAGAGAGAGATGAGCGAAGGAAAAGAGAGAAGACTATAGTTCCCCTTTGTGACTCTTATCTCAGCCTCACTCCAGCTCCCAAAAGACTGAGGGTGTGACCAGGGTGTGGGCCTGAGGCTCAGTGGAATGCGGCTTTCCCCAGACACTGGAGTAGCTGGTCCCCCTGTAGCTGCGGACATAGAATCAGACTCCCACAACTGCTCAACTGCTTTGGCCTTGAGGCAAATGTGTTTCCCAGGGTCCTCTGCAGAAAGCAATCAATTAGTAATCATTTGGATAGATGCTGAGGTGGGAAGGAGTGGAAAAAAAGCGCAGAACCAAACTGCTTCATGCCTGCCAGGTTTACAAAGGTTTACTCAACGAACTCAATCACCAAATCTGCTAAAGAAAAATTTCATCTCAACCTCAACTTCATGCCAATGTGTGGCACTTACTTAGAGGCTGGACTGGCGGACAGAGAGCAGATGTGCGGCTGCGAGCGAGACGTCTCTGTCTGTGACCTTCTTCCCTGCTTCTGCTCTTCTTTTTCCACAGCTTTGTTCAGTCATAAGCTGGAATCAGGCTTGTCAACAGCCCTCATTCAAAATGTTCTGAGTGGTGTGAAAAAAGTCGATATATGATGCAGCATAAAAACTTTAAAGCCACTCTCTTTTTTTTTTTTGCTCTTTCACAAGAGAGATGGTAGGGCTTCCTAATTGTTTCATCTCAAAGACAGAGGGAAAAGAAGAAACTAAGAATTGGGGGCAGATTACAACTTTATTACTGAAGTTTCCAGATTTATTTGACCTATGAACCCCTTTTCAGAAAAAAAATCTCAGCACACCCTGCAAATCAGCCTCCTTAGTTGAGTAAACAGAAATTACCGCCCTTCCATCCACACCCAAAGCTACTACTGGCCCCTGTCTTTCCAGCACCTCCCCAGTTAGGGGGGGGGAAGGAGAATCTATTTTGTAAGGAAAGCAAGAGTTTTACCATAAAAATGAATATTTATCCAAGCTTTGTATTTCTGTCTGGCAGACGAAACATTTGTGGACTCAGGGAGAGAGAAGTTAATCTATATCAAAACTTTTTAATTAGATGGTCAAAAAAAAAATCACAGACAAACCAAAAGGAGAAAAGTCTTTACAGTCAAACTTTTGAATGCTATTCAAGTTGAAACAAGGAAACTGGAACTTGAATTTCATTTGAAAACCATCCTGAAGCTGTTACCCTTTCTGAGAAAAGCAGTTAGGATTTGTTCCAGAATCTTCCTTCACCTATTGGAGAACCTACTCTCGATCTACTCTCTCTAAAGCAATGATATTTTTATATATATAATTAAGGTTAAAGGGGCTGAGTCAATAGTACAGTGGGTAGGACACTCACCTTGCACTAGCCAACCTGGGTTCAATCCCAATATCTACCCTGTAGCTAGGAGAGGAATGATCCCTGAGCACAAAACCAGGAGTAATCCCTGAGGACAGCCTGGTGTGCTCCCCACCAAAAAATTAAGGTGATGTGCCAGAGAGTACAGTGAGAGTACAGCAAGAGTACAGTGAGAATGCAGTGAGAGTACAGTGAGAGTACAGCAAGAGTACACTGAGAGTGCAGCGAGAGTACAGTGAGAGTACAGCAAGAATACACTGAGAGTGTAGCGAGAGTACAGTGAGAGTACAACGAGAGTACAGTGAAAGTAAAAGCAAGAGCACAGTGAGAGTACACCAAGAATACACTGAGAGTGCAGCAAGAATACACTGAGAGTGCAGCGAGAGTACAGTGATAGTACAATGGGAGTACAGTGAAAGTAAAGCAAGAGTACAGTGAGAGTACAGCTAGAGTACACTGAGAGTGCAGCAAGAGTACAGTGAGAGTACAACGGGAGTACAGTGAAAGTTAAGTAAGAGTACAGTAAGAATACAGTGAGAGTACAGCTAGAGTACACTGAGAGTGCAGCAAAGAGTACAGTGAGAGTACAATGGGAGTACAGTGAAAGTAAAGTAAGAGTACAGTAAGAGTACAGTGAGAGTACAGCTAGAGTACACTGAGAGTGCAGCGAGTACAGTGAGAGTACAGCAAGAATACACTGAGAGTGTAGCGAGAGTACAGTGAGAGTACAACGAGAGTACAGTGAAAGTAAAGCAAGAGCACAGTGAGAGTACACCAAGAATACACTGAGAGTGCAGCAAGAATACACTGAGAGTGCAGCGAGAGTACAGTGATAGTACAATGGGAGTACAGTGAAAGTAAAGCAAGAGTACAGTGAGAGTACAGCTAGAGTACACTGAGAGTGCAGCAAGAGTACAGTGAGAGTACGACGGGAGTACAGTGAAAGTTAAGTAAGAGTACAGTAAGAATACAGTGAGAGTACAGCTAGAGTACACTGAGAGTGCAGCAAAGAGTACAGTGAGAGTACGGACCGAGTACAGTGAAAGTTAAGAGTACAGTAAGAATACAGTGAGAGTACAGCTAGAGTACACTGAGAGTGCAGCAAAGAGTACAGTGAGAGTACAATGGGAGTACAGTGAAAGTAAAGTAAGAGTACAGTAAGAGTACAGTGAGAGTACAGCTAGAGTACACTGAGAGTGCAGCGAGAGTACAGTGAGAGCACAACGGGAGTACAGTGAAAGTAAAGTAAGAGTACAGTAAGAGTACAGTGAGAGTACAGCTAGAGTACACTGAGAGTGCAGCGAGAGTACAGTGAGAGTGCAGCAAGAGTACAGTGAGAGTACATTGTTTGTCGTGTGCACAGCCAAACTCGTGTTCAATCCCTGGCACTTCGCATGGTGCTTTACCAGGAGTGCTCCCTGAGCAAAGAGCCTGAATAAGATCTGAACACAAAAAGTTTCAATCCTCCCAAACAAACAAAAATGGTAAAACAATAAAGGTAAAAAATGTTAAAACTCTGATATGGGGCCTCAAGTTGCCAAGATTTTATTCATGTTTTAGTACTGTCTCATTGACAGGAAACTAGATTCTGTACTTCCCATTTCAGTGAAGTCCTCACTGCGATATCCAGTTCCCATCTTGCTCGTTGTTGGCTACCATGTATACCAAAAAATACTTGCAACTTCGCTAAGAAAAGCAAGGGTGCATGCAGAGAAAAGAATGAGTCAAGAATTTTCTTGGCAATTTCTTTTGTAATTGTGAAGAATGAAAGGGGGAAAGCGCTTGCTTTGAGCATTGCAGAGGAAATAGTTACATAAGTGTAGCTGTCTGAAGTCATATTGATTTACTCTAGACATTTAAGTCATTCTTCTCTCCCTCCCCCAAACACATACTCCTTAACTTTGTAACGGAAATTCTTGACAAGAAGTTTACCTGGCTGATTAAAGGCATTCATTTAAAAAATAGGAAGCAAACAAAGATGTGGAGCCCATTTCTGAGTCACTTTGTGTCAGAAGCCACTACAGAGAACGCAGCAGTAGCGGCGATTCCTGCTGGCAAAGCTCCATTTTGATGCCATCTAGAGCACAGAAAGCAGTTTTAAAGATTAAGCAAGACTAGGTTGCTCTTCGCTGACCTTTCATTCCTTTTTGTGACTGTCAGATCATTTGACGCTAAGGCAGAAAGAAAAAGGGGATGAGTAGGCTTGCTTCACTGTCCATGTGTTCTCCACTTTACCCCTTTTCCCAGATATCTGTCTTTTAAGTAGTTTGCTGAAAACACCGCAGAAAGTAATAATTCAAATCTCAAGTTCCAATCAACTATTTGTTTTTCACTGTGAATTTTGGGTTGGCTTTTTTTTTTTGAGAGGTGGTTGTTTTCTTTTTAAAATGCCTTCTCTATTTCTTTGAAACTTGAACTATAACAGAAGTGAAAATACATCATTTCAAAGTTCTAGGCAATTGATTTCCTCCTGTTTGTCTCTTGCCTGCTGTCACTGAAGGAGTCAGTGACTTTTCAAGTCACCTAACTACAAAGCAAACAGAATGAAACGATTATTTTCTTAAATGGCAGTACCCAGAAATGAGAAATGTGGAAATCTAGGAAATCATTTCCTAAATTTTAATTTTTCTGGGCAACTATCGTCCCTGAATCCCCCAGGACCTGCCTCCCCAGTGATGACTGTTGACCTCCTCTTGCAGGCAGCAAAACGCACTCAGGGTCCCCTTTGGGGCCCATCCCTGGCCGGTTTATTTGAAACCCAATGGGCCTGGGAACACTGAAGTTCTGGGTAATCTGTGAGGCGTAAAGAACACATTCTACTCTGTGTTTTATTCAGCCTGTCATCTGCATTGCAGGAGGCTTATTGGAGACTGGATATTGTTATTACAGTATGTTTGGTCCCTGGAATTTGGTCTGAATCTAGGAGATAAGAAAAGGAACCAAAAGGAATCCATTTTCACAAGAATGGCTAACCCGCCAAGTCTCCTATTACTAGAGTCATGAAGGGCTCATCAGAAAATAAGCCAGGCAAGCAAAACACAACATTCAAGAGAGAAATATACGAGAGGCTGATATAATTGCTGCTCTTCAGAAAAGGTTCTCAGAAAAGACATATGGCTGCTGCTCTGAGAGAACTGCCTCAAGCATTAGGAGTTGTCTTCAAACGAGGAGAGGTCACAGCCATCTCCCCAAGGCACAGATGGAGAGGTGAACACAAGTCCAAGCTGACCCCAAGAGTCTCCAATCAGGGAAAACAGCAAGGAAACCCTCAACAGCCTTCAACCTAATGGAAGAGGAAAGGTTTCTGAGCATATCACACAGACATACTCAGTCATCTTCATTATAATAACTCTCCACTATTTTTGATGTCAGTTATGTATACCAGGCTCAATTGTTCAGTGAAATATGATTATCTGCCTTTGCCAAGTGATGAAACTTCCCTCAGAAAGATTCATTAAATTCATGGAACTTAAATGTAGGTTGATTTGCCTTCAAAGTCACATTTGAGCCTCTCCCTAAAACACTCCACCCCTTCTCTCTCTATCTCTCTCTCTCGGAGGACCACAGTTACCCCCTTGGTATTATATAGAATAGATACAACTCTTAAGTGCTCATCACTATTCATAGTAATTTTTTAAATCAGCAATACATATTGTGTGTTCTAGCAGGAGTGACCATCATACCACGGGTTTATTACTAAGTGACTGCAGTATATCCTTTTCATATCCTAAATGTATTTTCACGTTATTTATGAATAATTTTTGTGTCTACTGCAATAATGCCAGGTAATTTATACATATTAATCTGTGTTTTCTCAGCCTTTATGTTCAGGTAAGGCTTTCTTCCAAATCCATTATTCATCTGTCCTGCCACTTCTATTGGTAATTTTCTGTTGGTTCCCTCTAAAATTAATCTGGCCAGATCTGCTCAGAAATAACGCAGGTGTTTTTCCATTTAACTATACACCCATAGGATAACTTTACTTTGTCTTTTCACAA
Organism: Cryptotis parvus; assembly: GCA_021461705.1. Classification (NCBI taxonomy): domain Eukaryota; kingdom Metazoa; phylum Chordata; class Mammalia; order Eulipotyphla; family Soricidae; genus Cryptotis; species Cryptotis parvus. Next base: position 267,184 of record JAJIBD010022235.1, on the reverse strand, counting down.
TTCCTCTTATTCGGCTTCTTTCTAAAAAGTTTCTTCATGGAACAACATTTTGACTTTTTTAGTCTCTTTCTTGCTTTTCAACTCCTTCATACATGTCTTTGATCTCCATTCCAGAGAATGACGGAAAAGCACACCAGTTCCAAGTCAGCCTCTAAGTTTAATCCAGCACCACCATTTACTATTTGTATGATCTGGGACACGTTAGTCATCTGAGCTGCACCATTAAGACAATAGGGATAATAATGACACCAGTCCTACAAATGGTTAGGGAAGCCAAGGAGAATTAAAATACTAATAGAATAATACAAGTGCTTAAAATGGGGACTAGGATGTGGAAAGTTTTTGAGGAACATATTCTTTTGCTAATACCTAAAACCTTTCAAAAAGTTCTAAGAGGCATTTTTATCCCCACCTACAGCAACTTAAAGAATCTTTTCCATTTATGTCTCTTTTAGATTGCCTCCCAACCCAAAAGTTTTTGTTATTCATGAACTTAGAAACTAAATTTTATTTATAAAGAATGCCTCTCTCATTTTCTATACGTGAAATGACCTATTTGCTCTACACATAATTTCCTGTTTTGGGGTTAGCTCCCCCAACTGTGCTGAATTTTCTCCCTTTGCCACAGTGAAAAATTCTTTGGAATGCGCTCCTGAAAATTGAATTATCATGTACATTATGAAAATCTGCATATCTACAACTTGTCCTTATTTGCACAGAAAGTTATATAAATATGAAAAGCAATTATTTTAGAATTAATAACTGTCTCTGTCTCTTTTTATTGAATCACCGTGAGATATATATTGGTGGCGGTAAGTGTACACTGGTGGAGGGATAGGTGTCAGAACACTGCATAATTGTCTCTTGGTGAAATCCATTATTCTCCCTTATTTCTACATGCCAGAAAGTGTCCCATAGTCTTAGTTTTATGTGTTTTTAAATCAGAAGAATCGGAGACCATCATCTCCTCTATCTGTGCTAGATTTCTCCTTGGTTCTGAGGCTAAATTTGTATTTTCTTGAGATTCCAGATCTGGCCCAGCTGTTCCTCAATTCCCTCCTAAGCACACTAGACTATCCCTTTGTTGATATTTCAGCCTTCTTGGCTCATGTCACTTTAGTGTGGTCAGTCAACAACAGAGCAAAGAAATGAGTTTGATAGCTCTAGACAGGAACTGGATAGAAAGGAGACACAGTGACTGACAGAAAGGAGACACTGCAAGGGGGTGCATGGGGGCCAGTCAAATAATTCCTTGGTTCTGTGCAACAGCTGCATTAGCACTGAGGCAGGGTTGTGCTTACCCTGTGGCCTCATCCCACTGCAGGAAAGCTGCTAGCTCAGTCATCCATTCAGTACCCACTGGGATTGGGACGGGGTCAGTGCTAGGTGCTACAAATGCCAGAGGAATAAAGAAAATAAGTCCTAACTCTTGGCAGAGCTAAGATCCCAGTCAGGAAGCAGAGACAAGGGAGAAGAAAGGAAATAATTTGAAGACAGTGTTTGGTGATTAAGTGCTAAGAATGAACTAGCAGGAAATATGATCCTGCCAAACAAATACTTCTGGTTAGGGAAATCGACCATTAGTCTTTGAACTTGGAAATACTGAAGGAATAACTGTCTCCTCTGAGCAATAGGAGGACTTTTGACCTAATAGGCATTGTAGGCCACTAGCAAGAAAAAGCAAACAACGCATAGAAGCAAACAACATAGGGTAAAGGGCTAAGTAGGTAACTCAAAATTCAGAGTCAGAGCAATAGGAAAGAATGCAGGTGAGTCAGTCAACTGGGACTGAATACCACCCACTGGGTGACAGCAACAAGTATTTATTTTGTTTACTTTAGGAGTCTGATATGGACCAGTTGAAGGTGTCAACTGATTCAGCTCCCCTGGAAAGGTAGAAATTACAAAAGAGTGGTCTTTTCACCAGGTCCTACCGTGGTGGAGAGAGAGAAGAGAAGAAGAGAGAGCAGTGGGGAGGGAAGGCCAGGAGGGGTGGGGAGGAGAGCAGAGGGGAAGGGAAGGGAGGGGAGGGGAGAAGAGAAACTCCAGTATCTTCTTGCAAGAAGAAGAGAAACTCCAATGTCTTCTTGCAAACGAAAGGTTCCCAAACTTATATGGTGTACCACATCCTTTCCCTAAAAAGAAATTACTCAGCAAGCAGACAAGAAAGTGCCTTCCAAAGACTCCTCCCCACTCCTGCCAGCACCATTCAAACACCCGCTAGGAATCACCCTTCTGAGAAATCTGTTGTGAAGGCACCGGTCCCATCAGGGTGCTCCACCATCACCAGGACCTCAGAAAGTGGATGACTTCACCAATTCTCCTCTCCTAAATAATACTATACTACCGTGCGTGCCAGCAGTGGCTATTAGGGCTTCGACATATGAATCTGTGAGGAACACCAACAATTGGTTCCACTCTGAAAGGTGTGGACGACCCCCTACAGCCAACTTGGGAAGACCTTGGACGTTGTACAGAGAAGAGTGGTCACACCACAGTGGCTGCTCTGTGATGAGAGGACTCTTTGCCTCCACCGTAGGATTCTGCTACTCTGGTAGCAGGCAGACCCGGCTCCAGTGTAACCCCAACAGTGCAGCCTCAACTGCCAACAGGCTGCTATCCCAAGTGCCTAAAACAAATCCCTTGTTTCCTCTCAGGCCTGTCTTCTTGGACCATGAGGGAGACGAGGGAATTGAAATGTGACAATTTATCTCCTGGTGTTGCAAAGAAAGAATATTACTCAAACATTTTCTTACCTAACTGAGAAAAAAATTAATGGTGTATTCCAATTGATTACAAAACTATTTCAGCAATTGCAAAACCATGGAAAGTCTATTCATTCTCATCCCCTAGAACTGCTCATCTGGTCAGGTGTTTCCATGTTTTGAATAAAGCAAGGGGCTGGGGGCTCACAGGCTATATCACCTGTTGTTTCTGGGCTTTGATTCTTCACCAAGAATCTTAGACCTTTTGGAGGTCAAGGAAATGTTTCAGTGTTGCTGGATCAGGGCTAAACAGCAGAACACTTAGCTTTTTGTGAGCAGAGCTGATAAACCGTGCCAAGAGAGTATGCCTGCTCTCCCCAATCACTGCAACGCACCTGGCCCCAGCAACACCAGACCTATTACTTTCGGAGAGTTGGTGTAGTAGCATATGGATAAAGCAAGTGCTTATTAATGACAATCCCAGGTGACCTCGTGATACAAATGCAGTGCATGTCTTCCCTACTAATTCTTTGGAAACTATTTATGATCACTATTTAAAAAGTGGTTCTCAAATAAATGTTGTATGTACATCATGGTCAAGTTTGCAAAGGGAGGGCCTTTATGAAAGTGAGTCCAACCAGGAAGCACACCAGGACAAATGCTTCAACTACTGACACCCAACTGGGGACTGATACAAGCCCGGACTATCTCTATGCCTGTGGATGATCATTAGCAGGATGAAGTGGGTGCCTAGGGCTGAACACTGGGTCAAGGACAGCAAGTTTGCAGATAAGACCACAGCCATGACAATGAACAATGGCCTGAGGCTTTCAGCTATTCTGCCTCTCATGACCTCCTTTAGTTCCATGGTCTCCGATGGCTGAAGAGAAAAAACCAGCCCGGCCTCTCTTACAGACATTTGTTTTTAAATCATAGTCACCAAAATACCAACAGACTCAGGCAGGAAAATGGGAGAAACTCAGATAGGGTTGTGGGTTCATAAGCTATATGCATGTACCAGATTTTACTGGAACTTCAAATATTACTAGTGTGAGATTTAAGGTTTCTACTGAGCTAGTTTGGAGACAAATTCAAAGGATGAAAAATTATTTGCACTCACATTAAAGGAATGAAGAGCACAGTGGGCAGGGATGTTCCAGCCATGCTTGAGGGAACCCAAGAAGAAGTTACTTAGTGGAGCAGGTCACACAGCACCTTGGAATCGGCTTTTCACATTTGGCCACTTCTATCTACCCTTCAGGGTTATTGCAAGTCATTGCACTTTTTACTTTTTAATGACATTGTACCCATTTCATGTCCCAAAAATGGGGTCAAACAACTCTTGCTATGGTGGGAAATCCTGGAACCTTATAACCTGATACAATAAGAACAATTTTGCTCTGGGTTTCCTTTTGTTTGCCCTGGCTTGGTTTTGTTGTGGGGTCATGCCTAGTTATGCTCAGCACTTACTCTTGGCTCTGTGCTCAGGGACCACTCCTGAATGTGGCTAGGGACACATATGTGGTAGCAAGGATCATCTCCACATCAGGTTATGAGCAAGGCAAGTGCTTTAACCCCTATGCTGTCTCTCCTGCCCAAGAAAAAATCTTTAAAGATTTTTAAATAAGTCCCCCTCAGATGCCTCTCCTGTACAGCCAAGTAAATTGGGATAGATGACTGTCTTCAAAAAGAAAAAGAGAGGTGGGAGCTAAAAAGGAAAAGAACATCTCACCATGCTCCTTTTTTTTAAATTAAATATTTTATTGTACCACAGTGAGATATACAATCACAACGTTGTTCATGTTTGGAGGTTTTGGTCACATAGTGTTCTAGCACCCGCCTCCACCAGTGCCCATTTCCCACCACCAATGTCCCCAATTCCCTCCCCTCCCATAGCCTGCCTAAAAGCAGGTTTTTATCTCTTTTCTCTCTCCCTCTCTCTCTTTTCCTTCTCTTACACATTGTGGGTTGCACTACATACACTGAGAGGCCATCATGTGCATTTTTTTTGCCTATATTTAATGCTCAGTTCTAGGTTTCACCATGTTCCTTTTAACTTTGTATTGTGCACAGGGGAAAGCGTAAAGGGTTGAGACATGTGTCTGGGACATGCACAGCCCCAAGTTTAATTTGCAGCGCTGCATGGTCCCCGCGCCCGGCAGTGCCAGGCATGGCCCCGATGGCCTCTGAGCATCAGAGTGAAGCCCCGGTACCTCACCATCAGGACTCGCACTTTGAGATCCAGGACAAGTACAACTGGGATTGGCCTCTGGGACCTTAGCACTGCTGGGGAGGAAATAAAGAGAAAAAAGAAAAGGAAACAGTGCACATGTGTATGCATAATATAGCCCACAAATATATAGCCCACAAATTACTATGGAATTGTGCTGTTTGTTGGGGTCTTATGAAGTTGTACTGGATGGGGGGGGGGGTTGGGGGGAGGCTGGAAGGGCTATGACTAACTCTGAGCCCAGGAGAGATGCTGATGGTATTCAGGGGACCATACTCAATGTGGAGATTGAACTGGGGTCGTGGCACAATGGCAAGTGCCCCTCTTGCCAGTCCTAAAGTAAAATTAATTTCCATAGCCTTTGAAGCACATTTACTTGAGGCATTTACCTTTAATTGGGACTTGACCAGCATTGCCTTAGGTATCATTCAATGTTGTAGCCATCCTATAAGATCAGAAATGTATAAATTTCTACATGTATATACATATATATACAGTAATTATTGTAGTTTGTTTCTTATATATATATATATATATATATATATATATATATATATATAGAGAGAGAGAGAGAGAGAGAGAGAGATACATGGGGCAGAGCTGCTACTGGGTCTTCCTGCGCTCTGCTAATCATGAAGCATCTGGGAGGGAGGTCAGTTCTGACCCTGGCCCACCATCCCCAGAGAGTCTTGGAAGAAGCCAGAGGAACTCCCACACCAAGATGGCAGCCACTTTCAACATCTGGACTCTGCAGCTCGTCAGAGCTCCACCCAAGAGAAAAGCTAATCTCAAGCCCGGTTCATCAGAGTCCCACCCTATAGAGAAGCCTATCTCAAACCCCAATATGCTGAACCAGAGACACAGATACATGGGAGAGAACTGCTACCAGCTCTCCCCATTGTGCACAGCTGCTTTGCAGCCGTGCAGTTCATCAGTAAATGAATGAACTGAGAGCCTACCTACTACCAAGAGTGTCCCACCCACATGGCAGAGCCTGGCAAGCTACCCATGTCATATTCAATATACCAAGAACAGTAAAGATGATGGACCTCATTCCTATGACCTGAATGAATGGTTTGAGGCTCTTTGTGTTCCTGTAGCGAGCAGATGCCCTAGGGCTACACTAGCACATGACAGGGACAAATTGAGACATTACTGGTGCCTGCTTGAGCATATCAATGAACAATGGGAAGACAAATGATACAAGTGATATGTATGTATGTATGTATGTATGTATATATACATACATACATACATACATATGTATGTGTTTGGGGGGGGGGTTGGGACCACACCCAGTAGCCTGTGAGGAGCTAATCTGGGCTTAGTGCTCAGGGGACCACACAGTGCTAAGAGTAAGAACCCAGAGTTCCCAAGTACAAAGCATGTGACTCTTGGAGTCATCTCCTGGATTAATAAGGGACAGGAACACACGTGAACATGTAAAATGCTGATGTTTTATAATTGGTCTATCCTGTCCGAAAAGAAGTCACATATGAAATTTTCATTCTTTCTTCTCTAATCCACACTCTTCTCTCTTATCAGAAGTCTAGGTTTTCCCAAACCATGTGACCATACAATCACACGCTCTCTTATTTTCCCCATCACCAAACCCTAACTGTTGGCAATTGAAAGAATCTGTGTCAGCAATAAAAGAGAAAGCTCTTTAATATCCCTCATGTGGCAACAGAAATTAAAAGTTACTATTCATTGTGCCATTCTTCACATTCTCCAGAAAAGAATATCATTTTTCATCTTAGCAAGTTCTACTGGTATTTTAAAATAAACATTGTCTGAAAAGAATATTACTTATTCTTTGGAGGAGCTTTGGATTTCACACAGCAGTGCTCAGGATTGACTCCCTGCATTGATGCTGGGGGACTAGTTAGTGGCCAAACCCAAGCCTCCTGCCTCTAATGACTATCTCAGTCTACTGCGCTATTTCTCTGATTGCCTCTTATTTATTCATTACAGGATTCTTCAGAAGCAATAATGTGTACAAATTGATTACGCAGCCCAAGCAAAGGTCTCAGATCATTCATTGGATACTCAGAGCCTGAACACATCTCAACTGACTACTTTCATACCTGCCAGATGTTAGACTTACTTAGACTAAGAGGAGCTGGATGCATGTTCCACTTCTGTGCTAGCACAGCCCCCAACCACACTGTGAATGATCAGTCCACATGCTCCCACTGCTCCCTGAAAAGTGCCCTCCAGGGAAACAACATTCTTCTCTTTTCCTTTATTCCCACCTTGGGGATATTTGCTTACGCATGACTTAGTCATCTAGAAACCTGAGATCTCTTCAGGAAGATGATGAAAAAGCTACACACATTTATTCCCTTGTTTTAGAATCAAGAAGATCCGTGAAATCAGTGGGTCAGTTCTGTCGCTTAGACCTCCATACTGGAAGTCTACATAAGGCAGAGAGATTTGTGGAGGAAATCTCTTAATTCTAACAATAAGACTGCTTCGAGTTAATTGTGTTCAGGAAGCAGTATTTTAGTGATTCATGTTTAAATGAAACCATTATTTCCTAGACCCTGCCAAAAAACTTACCACAACTCATTCATGTGATTTTATTACAAATTAAGATTCCCATAATTTTGGAAGAGAGATGTACATTTCAAAGTCTCCTGGGAAGGGAAGATTTATTTGTGCGTCAGGGCAATGAATTTCTCTGAATAGCATCACAGAAAAGGGAGCCTGGTGAGGGCTACTGAGCAGGGAACCAGGCCATCCTCATTCAGGGGGTCTAAGACAAGCTGAAGCAGAGTCCCAGGTACCACCAGATGCCAGGGGACTTGGCAAGCCTCAAAGGGGCTTACTCAAAATAGGGGAAGAGTTAACCAAAGCTTTACAGCTTTCTGTGTTTCATTTCAAATCTTGCCAGTCAGCTTCAAAATCTTGACCTAACAGAAAATACCGTCAACAACAGATTGCATGCCATTTCCTTTTCCTTCAAAATTTTCCTTTCAGGAAGAGAGGTACTTTCTCTTCGCCTAAACTAGCAACAAGAACTTCTAGAACTATATGGAGGGGTTCAGGGAACAGCAACCAGGAGATAAAAGAAAGCTGTAACCTCTGTGTCAGTAAGCCCAGAGCACAGATGCTTGAATCCCAGGTCAAAGAAAAAGGTCCTAGAAGTTAAAAATCCATCCTCCTTTCACCTTTCACCATCTTATTCTTCTTCCCATATCAAATATTTGCAGTTAAGCATGTGATATTTACTTTAACACACTGAGAGTTGCAGGCCAGGTCAGTGATGGTTTATCATTATTGGAAGCAAAAGTTTTCATTACAGGGTCTTTAGCTTTATATTTTAGCTCTGTGGGTTCCATACACACAGTGCTTATTGATTAAGTCTGCAATAGCATGTCAGGAAGAAGGGAAGGCAGCAATGAGATACTAAGCTGCATGTTATATAAATAGAAAAAATTTTAGAAATAAGTTCTGAACAGTCACCCCACTCATTGTTGGTGCAAAGAGCAAAGAGGTGACCAGGCAGGGCACTGAACTGGGAATCAGGTGGCCTATGTGGGCAGTATGTCCATCAGTTACTCTTAAATGTCACCTCTCTAAGGATCTGTTTCCTTATTTAGGAAACCAAAGCACTCATGGGACCCTTCTATTTCTTCATTTAAAATTTTCCATGCTCACATTCCTATTGATGAGTAGGGATAAAATCTCGACCTCTAATTCAACAGTGCCATGAATTACAACCAAGAACAACAGCAACAACATGACCCAAATATTCCTGCAACTAGCTTACTTCCCTATGAAATTAGTGTTGAAACCTCACGTCTCCAAAATTTAGTGGTAGATTTCCTCGGTGTTCCATATTTATGTATTGGGGGAAAGAGAGAGTGAGTGACCTAGTGTCCTTATTGGGGAGAAAAAATCTGTATCTGTTTAGAGTAGTGGTTTTGTACTCTATAAGGTTAAAAGAATCCTGGTATTTTAGACTTTTATCTTTTCCAAACTCTAAAATCTATGATGAAATTGAGAACTTATTTTTATTCCCAACACGTCATAGCATCTGGTTCCATTTATATAAAGAAATGATTTAAAATTGTGTCCATGATATTAATTTGTTAATAATCTTATCAACTCAAAATATTATAGCTTAGATATGACTTTAATTTAAATATGAAGTTGATTTTACCTAGTATATCAAGGAAGGAAGGCAGGAACGAAGGTAGGAAGGAAGGAAGGAAGGAAGGAAGGAAGGAAGGAAGGAAGGAAGGAAGGAAGGAAGGAAGGAAGGAAGGAAGGAAGGAAGGAAGGAAGGAAGGAAGGAAGGAAGGAAGGAAGGGAGAGAGGGAGGAAGGAGGAAGGAAAGAAGGAAAGAAGGAAGAAAGGGAGGGAAGGAGGAAGGAAGGAAGGAAGGAAGGAAGGGAGGGAGAGAGGGAGGGAGGGAGGAAGGAAAGAAGGAAGGAAGGTAGGAAGGAAGGAAGGAAGGAAGGAAGGAAGGAAGGAAGGAAGGAAGGAAGGAAGGAAGGAAGGAAGGAAGGAAGGAAGGAAGGAAGGGAGAGAGGGAGGGAGGGAGGAAGGAAAGAAGGAAGGAAGGTAGGAAGGAAGGAAGGAAGGAAGGAGGGAGGGAGGGAGGGAGAGAGGGAAGGAGGAAGGAAGGAAGGAAGGAAGGAAGGAAGGAAAGAAGGAAGGAAGGAAGGAAGGAAGGAAGGAAGGAAGGAAGGGAGGGAGGGAGGGAGAGAGGGAAGGAGGAAGGTAGGAATGAAGGAAGGAAGGAAGGAAGGAAGGAAGGAGAGAGGGAGGAAGGGAGGAAGGAAAGAAGGAAAGAAGGAAGAAAGGGAGGGAAGGAGGGAGGAAGGAAGGAAGGAAGGAAGGAAGGAAGGAAGGAAGGAAGGAAGGAAGGAAGGAAGGAAGGAAGGAAGGAAGGAAGGAAGGAAGGAAGGAAGGAAGGAAGGAAGGAAGGAAGGAAGGAGAGAGGGAGGAAGGAAGGAAGGAAGGAAGGAAGGAGAGAGGGAGAGAGGGAGGAAGGAAAGAAGGAAGGTAGGAAGGAAGGAAGGAAGGAAGGAAGGAAGGAAGGAAGGAAGGAAGGAAGGAAGGAAGGAAGGAAGGAAGGAAGGAAGGGAGGGAGGGAGGGAGGGAGGGAGGGAGGGAAGGGAGGGAAGGAGGGAGGGAGGAAGGAAGGAAGGAAGGAAGGAAGGAAGGAAGGAAGGAAGGAAGGAAGGAAGGAAGGAAGGAAGGAAGGAAGGAAGGAAGGAAGGAAGGAAGGAAGGAAGGAAGGAAGGAAGGAAGGAAGGAAGGAAGGAAGGAAGGAAGGAAGGAAGACTTCCTTTTCAAGAAGCACAATATATTTGTTATCCAGCTATTTCTCTGACCTTTAGGATTGGAACACATAGATGGCAAGATGAAAAGCACCATTAATGAAGGAGGCAATGACCTACACACAAGCATGAATATAGCAAAGAGGGTAGCAGGAGTAATATGAGATACAAAACTGAGAAGGCAATAGTCAATACAGAGGGCTAGAAATGTTGAGCTAAGATAAAGTCTCCATGTACTTAGCAAAGTGGTAAGTCTTCCTGGAACTGAATGGGTTTCTCAATGATGAAATGTATTTGGTTGGCCTCAGAAAACTCAATTTTCTGAGGCTCAAAAAAGACTCAATCGAGAGTGCTCTCACCTTGTGCTCTTTTCTGGAGATCTACTTCCCCAAGAAGACTTCTAGGGCTCTAGATCCTCTCCCACCCTCCCAGTCTTTGTTGGAAAGGAACCACAGCAAGCTCTTGGTGTGAACTGAAGGAGGCGTAGCTGACAAGGAACCAGAGACAGAGGGTTCTCCAAATAAGCGACCAAATTTTTATCTGGGCAGAGAAAACAGCTAAAAGAGAAATCACACCATACAGATCTGGGAGAAAAAGCACCTTCCTCAACAACACATGGCTTCTTTGGGTGGTTAGCAGGAGGTCTCCCAAGTCTTACACTGAGCCCCAGGTGGCCTTCCTGGAATAAAACAGGGACTAGCCGTACAGGTCTGATAGTGCTCAGGCCTAGTGGTGCCAGGAGCCAGGGATAACCCTGATGTGCTGGAGGGCAGGGAAGGGGCTCATGCAGTGCTAGCGATCAAACTTGAGACGGGACATGTGCTAGCCTGAGCTCAGCCCTTCAGCCATCTCCCAGGCCCTAGCAAATGGCTTCTTATGTGTCTCCCTGCACCATCTTCCTTTGCTTTAAGAAGGCATTTTGCTATTCGAGCAGCTTAGTTTTCAAGAACAGTGACCCACTTACCTCTAGTATCTTAATACACAGAAACTTACCACAAACCTGAAGTTTCTGTGGGATATTATGTGAAGTGGTTCACATCCTAAATATCATCCCTTTTCAACTGCTCCTCCAAGGCTTAAAAATAGCACTTAACTCTCAGAGTGATTCAACTGGCTTAAAATAATTCACAAACATCTTCCTAAAAGGAAGTAGGGAAAAGATAGGAGGTGGAATGCAAATCAGCTAACAGGTTTTATCAACACTGAGAGAGGTGAATAGATTGGAACTAACAGATGGCTGGAGTCTGCAGTCAGCCCTGGAGTGATTTCATCTTGATCAGATTACTGAAGCCAGGAGCCGGCTGTTAGATTTTCAGAGTGGAAAGCTTAACAAGACTAAGAAAAGACTGGTCTTTGGACAATAACTAAGTAGAAGATCAGGGAGCTGATGATGGAGGGATAAAAATTCCTCTTATCTCCATTAATTTACATCCATGTGGAATTAACAATCAGTACACTTTTTATCCTTATATGGAAACAATTGATTTTCCCAAGGAAGGACAGTACCTAAAGATGGGCACCAGGTAGGTTGTCAAAGGGAGAGTTGGGCATGGGATTGTTGCCAAGCCCAGAGATACTACAAAAAGACATTCTTTTCTAAAGGCCATTCTGCAAGCTTATAAATTAATTCATTAATTCACCTAGAAATTTATTTTGCCCCCCCCATTAACCATCAGGCACTATGCCATGCCCAGAGGATACAAGAGTAAATAAATAATATAATTGATCACAATAATAGCTTCCATTATTGGGTGCCTAATATGTGCCAGGAACTACTTCCATTATGTAACGGAATGTCCCAATGAACTTCCAAATGAGACACCCTGCTCCCACTTGGCCAGTGACAAACTTATTGAGGCAATGGAGGTGCTTGAAGATTTTACAGATGTGGCAGAACTCTCAAGGAACTACAGTGCGGAGAGAGATAAGCACATTTCAGATATTTACAATGTTCTCTAGTAAATGCTAAAACAGATTGAAAAAATAACTAATTTTTTTAAAGTAGGAGGAGTTCTTCACTCAAGATAGAAGAGAAACGAGATAAGAGACAGAGAGAACGGGTGTGAGTGTGTGTGTGTGTGTGTGTGTGTGTGTGTGTTTGTATTTATACCAGAGCACACAACGAGGAAAGGAGCCCAGGAAGACAGAAAAAGAGAGAGGAGTAATATAAGTTGCCTCTCAAAGGCTTGTTTCTGAATTTCTGCAGCATGAAGAATGTGGCTACGAAAAAGCAGCAGAGCTCATGATCAGTGTTTCTGGGATGACATGAGAGACTCTGCCAAGACACATTTTATCAGTCTAGGAGAGGGAGCATTTATCATGACAGACTAATTGCTCACTTTGAGTTAGATATTGTTCCATCTATCTATGTACCCTATGTGGCTATATAGTAATGACAGGTTTTTAAACAAACAATCCAAAGCTTGTGTGCCCAAATAAGCACTCCAAAGTAGTTAGTCACCTCAAGTTTGCATGCTGATCTAAGCCCCTCCCCTACCCTGCTTAAAACATTTCAAGTATCTGTCTCATCTCTCTGACTCTCTGTCTCCCTGTCTGTCTCCCTCCCTGTCTGTCTTTCTCTCTGTCTCTCTCTGTCTCTGTCTCTCTGTCTCTGTCTCTCTCTCTCTCTCTCTCTCTCTCTCTCTCTCTCTCTCCATGCACCTTTATAGCTTGCAATTTATTCTACTAAATCTCTTTAATGGTGACAAACCTTTGTCAAAGTACAATACTCTTGATTTTGTTTTAAGTCAAAAATCATTTTGAGCTAAATCCATGATGAATGATTAAATTAGGCAAAAATAATTGAAAATGCCAACTAAATGCCAGGCACTAAGCTAAATGTTCCTATAAATCATTTCACCTAATTTAATTCTCACCACTAGCCTATAAGATAGCTATTAGTGTCCCCATTTACTATTCCTTTAATAATCATACAATTAGTACATGTCCACTGGAGGAAGTTTGGAAAAATCTAGAAAAGTAGATAGAAGAAACCAAAACTCCAGGACTTCACTAATTAGATCTAACCGCTCCTGACGTCACCAGGTTTCTTGCTCTAGTATATGAATGAGTAGCAATTTGCTTCCTATGTCCCAAACTCATCAGTGTGTATAACTTCATCATTTCTGCTTAATGTAATTTAATTTCTCCTACCACTAAATTTCTTCCTTAAAAAATCCTCTTTATTTTGTCTTCCTGTGTTGCTAACGCAACATCAACTCAAGGAATTTCAATATTTTAATGCCCCATTTGAACTTTCTTCATAGAGAAGTCTTGGTGCATTTCTTTAATCACTTTCTTCAGATAATTTCCTAGAAATCCAATTGCTTGGTTTAAGACATTTATAATTGTAGAGGCTATTATACTTTCCCCAAGTTTTGATAAAGAAATCAAAACTCAAAAAAAGTATTTTCTTTCCCAGGTCATAAATTCAGTAGGGAACAAAGGTTGGATAGGACCCAGTTCTAGGACTTTCAAAAGCCTAGGATTTTATATTACCACTAGGATAAACTAATTTGGACAGAACTTGAGAAAGGTCAATAAACTTTTTTTCCACAGGTCCAATTAATGCTACTGAAAGAATTCTTTTAAAGGAGTTGAAATAGATGCTTTGGCTTGGTATTGTTGGTACTGTTTTAGAATTGCTTAGTAATGTTTCTCTAATGACTGAGTTTATTTCTGATTTAATATTCATTTTTAAAGCCTTCTCCTAACTTCAATGCAACATTCTTACATGCTAGCAGTTGTGTCCTTTATGAATTTATAATACTATTTGCATTCAGGTCTAAGCCCTGGAATTTGCGTTCAACTGCCAGAAGCATCATCTCTCTGGCATTTAGGCAACCTACTTGGGACAAAGTTGGTTACAATTCAGCAAGCCACAGCCAGGTGGGGGAGTCCACACCGAGTTTTTAGAATACCGAATGACTAATAGATAACCAGTCTTCTCTAAGGCTGGCTACATTCTGATAAGAAGGAAAAAACATTTCCCTCCCAAAGTTCTACTTGTTTGTTATAAACATGTAGCCTGTTCTCCCTGGAAGGATGAGTAGGATGAGCAATACAAGAACAACCAGCTTTCAATGGAGCAAACTGCAATGTACTAAAAACGTGTGAGAAACCCAGACTTGTGGGAGAGCTGTGTGCTGAAAATACTGTTTTCTAAATTGATTTTTATTAAAACACTGTAATTTATATAGATGCTTATAATACAGTTGTTTCAGGTACATATGTTCCAATATTACCAGTGTGGCCAACCTTCCCTCCACCAATGTCCCCAGTTTCCTTCCTATCCCCAAACTGACCATTTAGGCACATAACAAATTTGTTGCTTGCTCCAATAAAGCTTCAAGAAATGGCAGATAAAATGATCAGAAAATAAATCAGCGAAAGCCAATTTGTAGTTGCTAAATAATTTTAACCTATGCAAATAAGGAAATTAAAACCAATATATTGTATTGTATAATATATTCCATTAAATATATTTTATTGCATAATATACATATTGTATTAAGATACAATAAAATGCCTATTGTGATTTGCATAAGTTAATTTTCAACTCTGAGATCTAAACTATATTGCATTTCATTTTATTTTGTACTTGGATCTCTTTACATTATAATCATGTTTTGTTTTTTTAAAATCTTTTAAAAGGTTTTTAAAACCTTTTAGAGCCTTTTTAAAAAGCTTTTAAAAACTTTTTTGAAAAGTTTTTAAACTTTGCTAATATATTTTGGAGTTTACGTGAAATAGGTAAAGCCTTAATATGTCAAATTAGTGTGGATCTGCTAAAGGGCAGGCTTGAGGGGTAACTGGGAAAATCAGAGGCAACAGTAGAGGGAAGGGGATAGCAGTTATGGGATTGGTGTTGGAATATGGAATGTCTGTAACAAATCAGCATGAACAACTTTGTAAGCCATTGTGTTTACAAAGTATGGGGAAGAACAGAAAATGCCTTTTAATTGTTGCTCTTACAGTTTCAAATCCTTGCATCTATGGCCACAGGCACTGTTCCTGGGGGGGTGGGGGATTGGAGTCAGTGAACAGGAGGATTTTAAAGGTAAGGCAAAGGAGAGGATTTTAAAGATAAGGGCATTGTTTTAAAGAAACAGCAGAAGAGGAAGTCAATTTAGGAGGTCTGACTCTCCAAGCTCTCCAAGCTTTGTAAGGACGATTTTAACCTCTTTGGGTGCGCTTACTGGCTGGCCTGGGCTCTCTGCATTGATCTGGTGATCAACAAACAGCCCTGCTTCTGCCCTAACCTGAGTGTGTCCCTGACATCTCAAATGTACTTAACCCACACGAATTCCATCCTCTCCAAGCACATCATCCGCCTCTCCCCACGAACAACCTTACCTCCAAATGACTACGTTGGCCAGTGGTACAACCAGGTCTTTTACCCTAACCCAGCTTCCTGGGGCCTTCCCCTCCCAGCTTCAACTCCACTTCCATTCACCGATCTTCCTCTCCCGCCCTCTACTATGCCCTTGTGTAAACCCTGACCCTCTCCTAGGATTCTTGTTTTGACTTCTGCCCCAAGGTAATAATCAGAAGCTCCTTTCAAATTCCAAATCCAGCCATTGGCTACCTATAGTCCTCAGTGACACTGTTACAGTGGTTAAAAATCCTTTTGTATAGATTCCTTTTGCATATCCAGCATACAAAATCCACCCATCACATTGCCTTCCTTTGCTGTTCCCAGAGCTTATTAAATATTCGCCTATTGAAAGTAAAAACAAAAGCAAATTTGTGAGAGGGGCCTCCAAAGTGGCACTGGGGTACCTGAGGCCCATCCCAGAGACGCTTGCCCTGCTGGAGGCAGTTCAGAACCAAAGCTGGCGGATGCCAGAATGCGGGGACCCTGCCATGTGGTGCTGTGGATTACCAAAGCCACCCCGGAGGGTTTAGGGGCCTCCGGAGTCCCACCACCAATGCTTCATGCTCAGGAAATGCTGGTATCCAGGATCTAACTAGATAGGACACATGCTAGGCAGAAACCCTAACCTCTGTATGAATCCCTGCCCCATTCCAATCCCTTTTGTCCAAGAAATTTTCACACAACTCCAGGTATTTAAGTTTATAAAAACAACTGCGCAAGCAGACATTTTTACTCCAATGGAGATTCAACCTGCCAACTTTAGAAGTGGGACTCTCCCCTTACCTGCTGCTGGCGTACCACTCCTGGCTTCCTGGCTGACTCTCTAAGTGAAATTTTGTTCAGGCCTGAAACTGAACTGCTCCCACAGCCTCAAATACTACCCCTCCCTGGCCTTCCTTAAGCTGCTTTATTTTTTTATCAAACAGATATCAATACTATCTCTTACAGTAACAATAATGGACCTCATTCCCAACGAATAGAGACGTTACTGGTGCCCACTCGAGCAAATCGATGAACAACAGAAAGACAAGTCACAAGTGACAAGTGACAATATCCCACTCGAAAATAATCGTCCCATTTATGAGTCAGCAGGACAGGCTAAGTACATGCTTTGCATGCAGAAAAACCAAGTCCAATCTCCCAGGACCACAGAGTAACTCCTGAGCACTGAGCCAGGAGTAGCCTCCCAGCTCGACGAGTGTACCACAAACTCCCTCTCATAAAGTTGTCCCTTTTTATTCTCCCAGAAGTCATCTTTCATTTATCTTTTTCATGACTTTTTGCTCCATCTCCCTCACCAAACTGTGAGCACCTCAAAGTGAGACTGCCTAATCAGGCTCCTCTGGCAAACGAAACCCTGTGTCACTTAGACTCTCAAAAATATGTCAAAAGAATCAATAAACAGAGAGATGGGAGCTAGAATTCCTCCCTTACAATTTTCTTAAATTCCTCAAGAGAAGAACTCTCTGAGGCTTTTGAGAGGCAGATAATGACATGGAATTATGTTAGATTAAGTTATTAGATAACTTACTCTAAGTTAAAATTTTTAATAGTTGCAATTAAAACTTACGTTATTTGTATACTAATGTGATAGTGACCTAGAAAACTGACAAAAAGTTTATGCGTCGTGTCTAGTTAGTTGGTCTGGAGAGAACTGACCCGTTGTATTTTATTCCATCGACTCCTGTTGTCTTCCTGGATTTGAAGCAGAATTCACTTTGCCAAAAAAATTCTGAATTTGAAAACTATATTCTCAAGAACTGTCTCATAATATACCTAGCAAAACTGATGATAACTGATGATAATTGATGATACTCAGGTTTTTCATCATGTCGTCTGGGGAAAAAACATGTATTTGCACATACCCTCACCCCCATAAATGTGCAAACATTTACATGCAGTATAAACACACAGACTGGGGTCGGAACAATAGCAGTGGGTAGGGCATTTTCTGTGCATGCAGCCAATCCGGGTTGGATTCCCAACATCCTATATAGTCCCCTGAACACCACTAGGAGTAATTCCTGAGTGCAGAGCCAGGAGCAAACCCTTTACCATCACCGGTGTGACCCAAAAAAGCCAAAAATAAATAAATAAATAAATAAATAAATAAATAAATGAATGAATAAATAAATAGATGAATAGATAAATAGATAGAGAGATAGATGGATGGATGGATGGATGGATGGATGAATGAATGAATGGAATTAATGAATGAATGAATGAATAGGTAAAATAAAAAAGTAAACACACAGACATGGAATGTGTGATGCATATATAATTAGCTGTGTACATTTCTGTAGCATACATCACCCAACAGTCAAGATAAGTCAAACTGTGGACACTGCCATATCTTTGAACTCCTTGAGAAAACAATGCTGTCCCCACATCACCTCTTGCCTAAGAACTTCAAAATAGTCTTAAGCGGAATGTGAAGCAGGATGAAACAATACAAAAATCCTCACTCTTGTGTGGCAAGTGAAGGCGGCTTTGCAGTACGAGGCTCCGGCTCCGTGTCAGATTTGTGGGGACACATTCTTGTGGCTACAACTGTGCTTCTAGGTTGTCTGCTCTGAATGAAAAAGGACTTTCCATATGCGCTTTCCTAATGAGAGTTGGGATTCAGTTACATAGTTTGTCCAAACTGTGAAAAGTCGATGGTAGCAATTCCATGGCCTTACCAGGCTCTCACTGGCAAGCTCTCCCTTTCCTCCCAGAAGCATTAGAGTAAGCCATTCTCTAAGTTACACTCTTGGTGCCAAGCTTAATTTTTCTTTCAGCATGAATTTCAAGTTTGTCCCTTAGGAGGCACGGCTCCTTTCTCTCTCCTCGCATCATTTTCGTAAAATGGTATCCAGAACAGATAAAAGGAAAAGTGGGTGATGGAGAAGGAAGACAGAGAGAGGCTTGGCAGAGGCATAATAGCAGTGACTCTGATGTTGCCCCAGTTACTCTTGGGGAATGAAGATTCATTTTTCCATAAATCTCTCATAAAAATGTTAACAACCAGGGGGACTCGGCTTTCTCAACATCTCCCCTTCTCTCCCATTTTGTGCTTTTAAAGGGGGAAAAAAAGGATTTTTCTCTGGCCGTGTCTGCAGCAGATGTTGCTTTATTGTTTGCTAACATTATGCTAACATTACACTTACAAAACAGTCTGCAAAGCCTGACTTCTGTCAACACAGTCCATGGGTTACGGCACAAGCTGGGAGATTTTTCCCAGCTCTAGTCAATGACTCCCTTTAGGCAAATTGCTTCATGTCTTCAGTTTGCACATGGAGAACTCGGAATTCATGATAGGACCGAGAGCTGACTTCTTTGGAGGAAAGGCCACAAGCCCATGTTTCTCAAACTTTCTCCTTGCTGATTTAAAAAAATCATCTGATTTTTTCAGAACAAAAAGAAAGATGCATTGCTTAGACCCTTGCTTGTGAAGCCTGTGTCACTCACATGAACAACTGTTTCTTTGGAAACTTTTGCCTTTTCTAAAGCCAGGCATGAATGTTGTACTTAAACCCAAGTATAAATTGGAGATTGAATATATTACCGATATCTTTTATAATATAGATGTAATCGATGGTTCTATACGAACCATGCTTGCCAAACAGCAGATGAATTTTTGTGAAATAATTTTGTGAAATTATTCACTGAAAAATTCAAGGAAATTTGAAGACACTCATCTTAAAGTGTAATCTAGGGGTGAGAACATAGCAGAGCAAACCCCTAGTAAGGTATGGACTATGGCTCCCTTGAGAAACTGATGATCCATATGAGACAGGATCTAAATGTTGCTAAAATCATACCATAGAGTCACAATAAGTAACAGCTAAATTGGAACTCAAGCCTCTTCTATGCCAAAGATGTTGAGACTGCCAAAGGCTCCAGGAAGATGGAATTTCAGATGACTCTTGAATGAAGAATGGACTTTCATACCTAAAGAAATGAGTACAATCTTGGTACCATGAAGGAAGTAGTGAGTCTTGGTTTGAGGAATTGTTTTTGTCTTCCTGGGCTATTTCTAAGTGTAGAATGGCACCGCAGTTGATGGCATATGTCTCATTTCCAAGTTATTGAAAATCTATCACTTGAATCATTTATATCTTGAAAGTATTGCTGCAGCTAAAAGTTCAAATCCAAC
This sequence comes from Cryptotis parvus, assembly GCA_021461705.1. NCBI lineage: Eukaryota > Metazoa > Chordata > Mammalia > Eulipotyphla > Soricidae > Cryptotis > Cryptotis parvus. The sequence goes on along the minus strand of JAJIBD010022235.1, from coordinate 247,440 downwards.
AAAACTAGATTTGCTTAGGGGCTTTTGACTCTACACCTTTAGCTGTATGAACCTTTCCTAAAGTTGCCTTAATTTATGTATTTGGGGTTTAGCTTATCAGATTCTGTATTTCCTTCAGAGGAGAGGTGAAGGGAAAAGTAAAAACTAATGTGGAGGATTAGAAGAAGGAGAGAAAGGCAAATTCTAGCTAGAACTTGGAGCTTTTCCCACCTCCGTGACCCTCACCTGTCCACACCCACTACAAATCCAACTTAACCGCTTTTCCTTTAGGGTTAGACTTACAGATCAAAGCTATTCTTTGAGGCTTTAATTCTTCCCTCTAGAATCATTGATGTAAGCCAGAAACTTCTTCCACAACTGTCAGTTTACAGTTGTGTGGCTGACTAACTGACAGTATCAGGTACAGAACCAGTCCAGAGGCTTTGAACTACCATTAAGCCTTTCTTCCAACTATTTCCTTGCTCTGCCCTTAGGCAAGCTCAGCCAACCCTTCTCTCTGCTCCTCTAACTCTATCCTGCCAGGCTCTCTGCTCCTCCAACTCACTCCTGCTAGCCGGGCTGAGAACCAGGTCTCAATTGACAACTCAACTGCTTTTCTAACTCTTTTATGTCCCCATAATTTGGATATTGGCCATCCCTTTAAGAGAAGTACAAGCCATCCCTTAAGAGATCTCTTGAATCTCTTAAAGGGACCCAACACCCAACCAAACTATCTAGGAAGAACTGAGAAGGAGGGAGGAATGAATCCCAGGCATGGAAGCGGGTAGGATTGAAAAGAAACTTAATCAGAGCTGACCATTTTATAAACATATCATACAAACTAAGTACCAAAATTTCTATAAATTTTTTCCACTTCACAAACCCTGGGAGAGAATTATTAATATAAAAACTAAAAATCATAAAAGTTAATATAAAATATAATTTATTCATATAAAAACTTGATTGGTAATAGTACATTGAACTTAAGTGAATATATTTGTATTTGGATATAGATGAGGGACAAATACCAAATATTTGGGATGTATCTTGGATGCTTGGGCCTACTTTTATATCTGCAATTTACACTTAACTGAAAACTTTTTTTTTTGCTAAATCTGGAGACTCTAAAGAGTCATTCAATTTGGAAATTACAAGGTCACTGCAAACTGATCTTTGAAAGATCAGTTTCCAAGAGAGTCAGAGGCAAGCTAGATCACTAGAGGATAGGCCTGATTAGAAGGATGAAGAGACAAGTACAGACTTTGCCCAGAAATTAGACACTGGAAAGAGAGAGAAATATGTGCTATTTCGTTTTTTGTTGTTATTTTCACTTTTAAAGCAGGCTCAGGATATGCCTGAAATAATTACAAGATTCAACTAAATAAGTAAAATAATCCAATTGCTAAAACTAGATATTATTATTTCAGTGGGTTTCACTAGAGAATCTGTCAGGAAATGATTCTGCCTTTTTTACCTTCTCAAATTATGAACACAAATCTGTTGTATCATTTCTAATTCTTCTGTTTGAATACAAATTCCGTGTGTTCTAATTAATTTAATTTTACCTCTTTCAAGACTAAGCAGAAAATATTTGTTTACCTTGGTTAAAATGTTAAAGAAATAACAGACTGTCAAAGGAAATGGGAAAGATAACAATCTGGGAGATGTTTGCGACATGCACACATAATCCCAGGAGAGTAACTGTGTCCAGAATGTACAAAAAAAACTTTTTTAAAGCAAAACATAATAATAAATTAGACATTTTTAAAAAAAAGCAGACGTGCAGACATTTAAGCAGAACATTAATTGAGAATCCAAAACTCAATCTTTTAAGAGAGAAGAGAAAATAACATCAAATCCCTTTAAGATACCATTTCACACCCACTGAATTGGCACAATCACTTGTATCACTTGTCTTCCCATTGTTCATCAATTTCCTTGAGCAGGCACCAGTCACATATCCATACAGCCTGTTGCGGGCTAGTGTAGCTCAAGGGTATCTGCTTACTCCAGGAACATGAAGAGCCTCAAACCATTCTTTCAGGTCATGGAAATGAGGTCTATAATTGTTACTCCAGGAACACAAAGAGCCTCAAACCATTCGTTCAGGTCATGGGAATGAGGTCTATAATTGTTACTGGCCTTTTGCATATGAAATATGACATGGTAGCTTGCCAGGCTCTGCCATGCCAGTGGGATACTCTCAGTATTAGGCTCTCAGTTTGTGCATTTATTGATGAACCAGGCACAATGGGGAGATATCAGCTTTTCTCTTGGGTGGAGCTCTGATGAGCTGTGGAGTCCGGATGTTGAAAATGGCGGTCCTCATGCTGTGGGGGTCCCTCTGGCTTTTTGAAAGGCTCTATTGGGATGTGGGCCAGGGTAAGAACCCACCTTCCCTCCCGGATACCTCATGATCAGCCAAGCACAGAGAGAACTGGTAGCAGCTATGCCCCGTGTATCTGTGCCTCTGGTTCAAGCATACTTGGGTTTGAAATAGGCTTTGCTGTAGGGTGGGACTCTGACAAGCAGGGCTTGAGATTGGCTTTTCTCTAGAGGGAGCTCTGACAGGCACAATATAAAAGTCTAATAATCCCAACGGTTAGAGACATGAAGCAATGAAGAGCCATGAACCACTGTTGGTGGGTGTGTGAATGCACCTACACAATGGAATACTATGCAGCTGTCAGGAAAAATGAAGTTATAACATTTGCCTATAAATGGATGGATATGGAGTGGATCATGCTGAGTGAAACTGGCCAGAGGGAAAAGGACAGATATAGAAAGATTGTATTTATTTGCGGGATATAAAAAAAATAATATGATACCAATATCTAAGGTCAGGCAAAACATGGATCAGGAGGTCTTGTCAGAGCATGAAATCTACCACAAGTGTGTGGGAGACAGAGGTTAGGTAAGACAGAGAAGGGAACAATGCGATAACAATTATTGGAAATGATAATACCAGCTTAGAACTGAGCATTGAATGTAGACAAAGGGATATACATAATAGTCTCTAAATATATATATTGCAAGCCACAATGTGTAAGAGAAAAAAAAGATAGAGAGAGAGAAGAGAGAGAGAGAGAGAGAGAGAGAGAGAGAGAGAGAGAGAGAGAGAGAAGAAAGGCAAAGTACCTGCCATAGAGGCAGGCCAGGGGAGGAGGGAGGGAATCAGGGGGCATTGGTGGTGGGAAATGGGCACTGGTGAAGGGATGGGTGTTGGAACACTGTATGACTAAAACCCAAACATGAACATCTTTGTAATTGTATAACTCCGGTGGTATAATAAAAAATTTTAAATTAAAAAAAAAAAACATTTGGCATTATCTAGGAAGGAAGTAGATGCCTCTCTCCTGACCAGCAATTCTACTGGTGTGCTCCTAGAGGAAATGGTGCTTGCAAATACCAAATGGCATTCAAGAATGTTCTCAAAAGACTGGAACAACTTCATTTTCAGTCAGAAAGGGAATACATAGATAACTTGTAGCATATTTATGCAACTGAATATTCTACAATAGAAAATTGATAAGCTACATGCATATGAATGAAATTCTGAACAAATAAGAAAATCATGAAAGAAGACAAAATATATTTTAAATGCAAAGTTAGAGAACTGTAAAACTGAAGTATTTTGCAAGGGATATCATAATAGGATTTCCACATTTATACACATACCACTATACCTATGTATTATACATGCATTACAATATATACATATGTAGTTTACCTTTATATGAATATATATACAAATTATAAGGGAACTGGCAAAATGATCAATACAAGGGTTAAGATAATTGCCATTGGAGAAAAATAATTATGACTTCATAAAAATCAACAAGATTTAGTTTACATTAAACTAGGTGGTAAGTAAATGCATGCGTAAAATTTTTATTGCCATGATTTATATTTAGGTTTATTTTATATGTATAAAATATTTCATAGTTTCCTAAGAAAATGGATGTGAATCCTCACTATCAAATAACTTTTGCAAAAACTGAATTTATTAGACTACGGATTATAAATGTGCAATACCCCATTTAACCCTCTGCTGTCAACACATGTGACAGATGTGTCAAGCCAGCACAGGGCTTAGAGAATTCTGAACACCATCCACATTCCGCATAGCTGTGAAGTTGTTGCATCAATACTAATTGCTGGTTTTACAGCTCTGCTTTGTGTTACTACTGAGCCTTTTCGAAACCACCCCACCCAGAATGTTACACAGAGTGTCCAAAACATGTTTTTCAAGTGTTCAGAGAGCCAAAACTTATTTGGCATAATGACAAAGGATCCAGTAAATATGTTGTCCTGAATCTTCTATGAATTTAAAGACTCAGGTACAGAATTACAGAAATGGTGTCATTCAATCTTCTTGGCTATGTTTAAGTATGATGGGAAGCAGTCATGCTCAAACCATTTCCATTCTACTTCCATCCCATCTAGAATGCATAAAATTTAGGACCTGGGACTTGCTGAAGGTCAAGCTATAGAAGTCTGGCTGGCACCCTCCAGTTACTCTTTGCCAGCACTATGGTCACCCAGGGAGCCTCCAGGCCCGCTGCTCTGCTAATACTCTCCTCTGTTGGCATCACCTGATCTTCCTCTTAACGAACATTAGCAGAACATCAAGACTACTGCCAAGACAACTGTCAGATGGCAGCAGAGCTTTCACTCACTGATTATGGCCTTTTGTTTGCTTTGTCAGGGCTACACCTCACAATGCTGAGGAGCTACTCCCTGCTCTGTGCTCAGAAGTTGCTCCTGGTAGTGCGTGTGGTAGCAGGATTGAACACAAGCCGCTTATGTGCAAAATTCGGCTGATTGAACTATGTCCTTTGTCTGCTCACTGACTATAAAAAAATAATTTATTCTCTTTTATAGTGAGCAGGGAACTCCTGATAATAATATGTAAAATAAAATTATAAACATCTTACCTTGAAGACATAAGAATATAACTTAGTTCTAATTGAACCTCACAAAGGATGGCTCACACATTAAATACAATTTGCATATTTCCTTTTGACATGGTATTCCTTATCTCAGCTACATAAGAGATTGAATTCTCCCAAACAGTTGCAAAAAAAAAAAAAAAAAAAAAAACCAGAAACAAAATTCGTTAACTAGTCCTTTAAGGAGCCTTTTCTTTTTCCCTAAAAATATTCAAAACCCTTAGCAAAATCTCACTCTTCATAGCAGACAGACAGCTTGTTAGAATTCCCTCACATTTCACTTGTCTTTTTTTTTATATTGATGTCAGTGGATTGGTGTCCTGGTAATGTTTGTTTTATTTCACATGCATCGATGGGGTGACTGAACCTGTGGTGTCATCTACAAAGTAAGGCTCACAGGTCCTGTGTCAGCTCTTCCCAACTAAGGACCAGTTTCAGTACAAATCTGAATTGTGGCTCTGTTCCTGGTAGCTAAGACAGTGGAAACATAATTTCCAGGAAAAGCATGTAAAACAAAATCCCTTTGCAATTGGATTACAATATCGACAAAATTTTGAAGAAGATAACTCATGATACAGAATATTTATGAAAGAATCTGTCTGGTAATTTTAAGCAACCTAATTCCAAAAGCAAAGCAAAATAACAACATAAAAGCAAGGGTATTTACGTTAGAATAGTGACAACATAAGAATCAAGAAGCTATGGAAACCATCTTTGCAGAGTGACTAGTACATATGAAATCCAAGCTTTCTCATTTTCTTATTTTTCCATTAGTTAAATGGGGACGATTAATCCACTCACCTAAAAAAAGCTGGAAAGATCTGTGAGGCAATGTTTTTGAAGCACTTAAAGTTCTGTCAATGAAAGATAATATGTAAATACAACCTTGTACTGTTCTAATCAACTATAGCCACAACTCTGCTGGTTGAAAGCTAACCTCTAAACTTCAGAAAGGAAAAGTTGACTGTTTTGGTACTGTATTGCTTATAGTGAGCTTACTCTGAGAAATAGAAACACAAATAGATGGATACCATTAAAAATGTATTTTGCATTACATGGCATCCCATCAATTTTATTTATTTGATTCTCTTTACAAACTATCAACATATCATTTCTTAATCACAAAAACTTTTTTTTTTTTGGCTTTTTGGGTCATAGCCCGCAATGCTCAGGGGTTATTCCTGGCTCTGCACTCAGGAATTATTCCTGGCGGTACTCAGAAGACCGTACAGAATGCTGAAGATCGAACACAGGTTGGCCATGTGCAAGGCAAACACCCTATCCTCTGTGCTGTAGCTCCAGCCCTCGCAAAAATTTATTTTTAATTGATGCCCTATTTTCAACATCTCTAACTGAAGTGATATCAAATATAAATCAGAAGTATTTGGGGAAAATATTGCTATTCTTAACGGACTGAGAAAGATGTTAAGAACAAAATGAGTCTAAAGAGCAGGGGAAAAGAAAACTATGCTTTGAGAAGTGTGAAACTACCTTTACAAAATGAACAAACAAAAACCCACACCTCCTCAAAGGCCCGATGCAAACAGAAAAGAAAGGGACTTAACAGCTGGTTCCTGATTCCTGCTCTACAGCTGTGTTTTGAAGAGATTTGATGTCACATCAACCTAGTCTCGTGGGTTTTTTTCTACCCTCAGGAATTCCTAATGATTCTTTCACTGTAAAAAAAATACTATTTTTATTAAGGGGCTGAGGTTTAACAATGCCATTAATTGTATTTTTTCAAGCACACATCATTCCAACAACACACTCAACACCAGAGTACCAAACTCCCTCTACTAATGCCCCAATTCAAAGGGTACTTCCCACCTACCCTCCTACCCTACCTTCATCCACTCCCCCAATGTAAGCTCAGTGATTGGGGAGATAAAACAACAGAGAGGATGTTTACAAATGACCAATCTGAGATCAGTATACCATACCCCAGATGGCCTCCCAATCCCTACCAGGATTGATCCATGACTTCAGAGTGAGAACTTAGTCCTGAAGACAGCCAGGTGTGGTCTCAAATCAAAAATAAACCCCCAAAATTCCAGTTCCAATGACTTTGGTCATTTCTTTTTCCCTTACTATGTGTCTTTATAATTCTTGCTTATGACCAATAGGATGTGTCCATTAGGCCATGAGGACACCATTCTTTTCTAAGTATTAGAATCTTCTCCAAGGAAAATTTCAGAACCTTTTTCCAACAGAAACTCTAATGGACAAGATAGCATAAATATGATTTTATCAAAAACCATAGCTAATTATTACCCTATAAAGGAAGCCCTCCCCACCAAGCTTGAGAAGCTGGAAAGACATAAACCACTCATGCAAATATCAAACCAATGGACAGCTCAAATTTAACTGAATTTGTTAATTATTTATTAGATAGAATTATACAAATAATGCAAATATAACTCAGATAAAACCTTGTTTGGAAGATTGTATTTTCTCAGTGCAGGAGAGAATGGGGGGAAAGAGATAAAAATAAGCACATGGTAATTAAATCAGGTAGATATCAAGGAGATGCATAAAATTCATTGGATGGCTAAGGAATAAGATGCTATAGTTAAAGTTTCTGTTCATTTCTTCTCCCCATTTTTTGATGGGGCTGGTTGTTTTCTTCTTGCAAAGTTCTATCAGTGCCTGATATGCCCTGGATATTAAGCCCTTATCAGTTGGGTATTAGGTGAATATTCTTTCCCATTCTGTGGACTGTCTTTCTATCTTGGTCACTGTTTCTTTTGAGGTGCAGAAGCTTTTTAGTTTCATGTAGTCCCATATGTTTATCTTTTCTTCTAGTTGCTTTGTTAGTGGTGTTTCACCTTTGAAGATGCCTTTAGCTTCAATGTCGTGGAGGGTTTTTTTCCTATATTTCCTTCAATGTACTTTATGGATTCAGGTTGGATATTGAGATCTTTAATCCATTTTGATCTGATTTTTGTGCATGGTGTTAGACACTGTATGACCGAAATTCAAATATGAACATCTTATCAACTAAAAAAAAGATAGAAAGACTTGGAGTTGAAAAAAAAATGGATTCAAGTCAGGATCTGACTTTTTAGCTTTATAGTATCAATTTAATAAGTGGATTTTTAGTATCAAGTAATTGATTAATGGTATTGATTTAATAAGTAAGCTTCTATTTTGACTTTTGTTGAAACATTGCATACTACACACACTTTTTTAGATTTGTGTAAAATAATGTGTAAAAGCATTTATAAACTCTAGAGATGTTAACAAAATTAAAATATTGGATTATTATAAAAAACTATAGTTATTAGGCATAGGAAATCTTCATGGAGAATGTGGTATTGAGGAAATAAGTATACTGATGTTGGAATTCTGTAAAGAAGAGATAATAGGAGACAAAAAGTATCAACACAACTATTAGGTAGGAGAAATTTTCTAGTAGATTAGAGAAACTGGGAAGTCACCAAGATTTTCAAGCAGGAAAATAAAGTGATTCAACCCATGCTCAACAACAAATGCCTATAGTTGTATACATTAATTAAAGAAAGGGAACCAAATTATAAAGTATTTGCAATATTTACATAATATATGTTGAAACCTAAGGGTAACAGTAAGCATGATAGAAGATGTTATAGGTAAGATTACCCAAGAAACATAGAGTCTGAGACGTTTAGGCCAAAACCTTATTGAGGACTGTTCTCAAAAATGCCTTTTAGATTTCCAAGAACAGATGATTGACAAAAGGAATTATAAGTGCATATGCACAATGAAGTACTACTTAGCTATAAGAAAAGGCAAAACCTTGAAATTTTCTGTCACATGGATGATTTGGAAAGTATTTTCCTAAATGAAGTTTTTCAGAAGGAAGAGTTACAGGTACAGAATGATTGCTCTAACCTGTGATGTGTAAAGAAACAGAGTAGGTAAATAACAAATACCCAAAAGCAACAGGATCTGAAAAAAGGTCAACAGAACTATGTTTAGCAACTGTGAGGATAGGAGGAGGGGTGACAAAGAACAGTAGTAGAGGGAGAGGACAGTGAGGAGTGGCACTAGAATGTTTTATGGGTGAAAGCCCATCATTTACAGTGTTGTGTCATGGTGTCTAAAATTAAAATATACATCAAACTTTTAAGGATCGAACAAAGGAGAAAAACTTTCAAGTGAAATGTTGTCATGACTGAACTCCACCTCAGATGAGGTTCATACCTACCAGTGGATCATCCAAGAATCAGAGAGCTTGGTCTTGAAGGGCCAAGGTGATAGCTCATACTTTGTTGCTTGTGATTTAATTCCTGGAACTCCAGGTCCCCAAGTACCAACATATGCGGCTCATGAAAACCAAGCCAGAAGTATGCCTTGAGTTCCACAAGCCAAAAGCCCTCCCATCTCAAAAGTGCACTGACGTGGACTTAGCATGTCATATGATGCAAAGAAGAAAGAAAAATAAGAGCTAGAGCCAAGGGTTTAGTACATTCAGCAAACAGAGAAGCGCAATGGAAGAACCGGTTTGTAGTAGAGGTGACAGCTTTGACTGAAGATGAATCGGCACCATCTCTGTTTGCAGAAATGTTGTTGCTAGAAACATCACTAAGGAGCTGTAGAGTTTTTACTATATCTTACTATGTTCAATTAAAGACTAAAACATCTTTGAAGAATACATAGCTCGAGTGTATTAAGAGCAAGAACAGAACTGGAGACTACAAAAGGTCAATGAAAGATTTCAGGTAGACAGAATAAAAAAATTGCAAATGAAGATTATTATTTGTTATTATTAATATATTTGATTTAATATCATTGCTATTTTGAAATAATAATAGAGAATCTGTGGGAAGTCTGTTGTTCAATGATAAAATGAAGCAATGAAGCATTTCAGTAACATTAATTAGGGTAAAATTAACAAAAATTAATAACTGAATATGTAAACACAACATATTAGTAAATAATGTTTTTCAAGAGTCAAACAAAAGATCAAGTAATTAAGAATAAAATTTAATGGGGAATATGTGAAAATCACAGGAGAATTTTAAAGATTAACTTACTCATGAGACACAAAAGTAGCCCTTCCAAAAAGTAGAAAAGTTGCACTTTGTCTTGAATTGAATGATTTAACATTAAACAGATACATAATTCTTCTCAAATTAATACATAAGATTAATGTGATCATGATCTCATGATCATGATCTTCCCATTCATCATCTATTTGCTAGAGAGGGCACCAGTAATATCTCCATATGTACTGTCTCATGCTAGTAGAACCCAAAGGCATGTGCTTGCTCCAGGAACATAAAGAGCCTCAAACCATTATATTAGGTCATGGGAATGACCTAATATAAATGTTATTGGTATTTGGCATATCAAGTACAACACGAGCAGCTTGCCAGGCTTGCCATGCGGGTGGCATACTCTTGTAGTCACCTCTAAATAAAGCATTTATTGATGAACCCGCGGCCGCTAGCAGCCAGTGAGTGGCTGTGATAATCTGGTCTGCTGGATGGAGTTGTGACGAGAGGGAAGTCTGGATGTGGAAAATGGCGGCCCCCATGGAGTAGGGGGTCGTCTGGCTTGTTGTGAGGCTCTGCTGCGGTGGCAGGCCAGGGCTAGAACCCGCCATGCCTCCCAGGTGCCTCATGAGCAGTTCGGCACAGGGAGAGCAAGTAGCAGCTCTGCCCCATGTCTGAGAGTCTCTGGTTCAGCATACCTGGCGGATTGAAAAAAAAAATTTTTTTTTCAATCCGGGAGAGAAACATTACTCATTTTTTCCCATTCCCTTTATTAATGAAACAAAGGCCCTACAAGTCTGTGCAATGGAGCATAGAGAATGTGTGTGTTCTAATTCCATAAGACAATCTCCAAGTTGAATGATTTGCTAGAAGGATTCATAGATTTCATATATAGTAGTACTCAAGACTAAGAATTATTATAGCAAAAAGCTGTAAAAAACTCAGCTAGGGAAATGTTTGAAAGTTTAGAAAAGGAAAGATAGAGGAAATGCACCTAGAACAAAGACCCAGATACCTGTAATAATATCAAGAAATATTTGCTGATTTTGGGAGCCGATTCTAAAATTCATGTAAAAATATAAGCATGGGATTGGATCATCACTCAAAGGGCTGGAGTGCACGTCTTGCATGCCAAGGCTTGGAGCTCTGTCCCTATACACAATGGTTACTCTTCCCTACAGAAGAATAAACCACACCACAGACCATACAGCACTAATAAGATATTCTGGGAGTGGTCCCTGGAGTTTGGAACCATGGTTTGGAAATCAAAAAACAAACAAAAAAAAATGCAAGAGCAGGAAAATGAGGTTGGAGTCTTTGGGAAGAGATAGGCAGAGAGGAGAACTGATATGGAATAAAGGGTATGACTTTATACACCAGATGCATCAATAAAGATTCTATAATTTTTTTTTTTTTTTGGGTCACACCCGGCAATGCTCAGGGGTTACTCCTGGCTCTGCACTCAGGAATTACCCCTGGCAGTGTTCGGGCAACCATATGGGATGCCGGGATCGAACCCAGGCCAGCACAGGCCGGCCCCATGCAAGACAAACGCCCTGCCCGCTGGGCTATCGCTCCGGCCCCTGATTCTATGATTTTTAAATCATAATATGTTCCACTACCATCAACTGCCAAAAAAAAATATGAATTCAAAAAGACATATGTACACCTATATTCATTGTAGCTCTGAGTACAATAGCCAGGATATGGAAGCAACTCAACTATCCAACAACGGAGAAGTGGATAGAGAAGTCATGGTGTACATGGAATACTATGCAGCCACTAGAAAAAGTCATACAGTTTGCAACAACTTGCATGAAATTGGAGAGTACTGTGCCGAGCAAAATAAACCAGAGACGAATACAGGATTGTCTGACTAACCTGTGGTATGTAAGGAAACAAATCAAGCATATGGATAATATCAGTCAAGAATAAACCTAGGTTACTAGGATACAGTAGGATACGGATCTGAGAGTGCCAGGTTTATAGGAGGGAAGAATCACTAGAAGTAACACAGGAAGATAGATGGAGGGTCTATATTTGCAGTGCTAAGACAGGTAACAGTATATGTCAAAATCATAACTGTTGTAATTATTTGTGATCAACAAGTAGTTGGAGAGAAGTTGGAGGAAAGAAATATCACATAAGTAACATAGAAGTTTGAGAGATTCTGCACAATTTGGTGGAAAGATTGTGCAGTAATTTTGTATATCAATGCTATAAACTTGAACATTAGTATAACCCTATTACCTAGGCTACAGGTTTTTTAATGACAAAATAATAAAATGTAAGGAAATAAGTAAAAGGGGAGGTATGGTGTTCAAATATTAATGGAAAGACAAACCAAAAATTAGACCAACTATAAAGCCAAATACATGATAAAAAGTAATGTCAAAATTAATAAAGAATTCCTATTAAATTGTTTTGTTGAAAATGTGACTTGACGAAAAAAAGGTAAGACTAGATTCATATCACAGAATATATCAAATATATGAGTTGTAAATGCAAAACATGGAATAATTTAAGTAGTAGAAGGAAACATGTGTAAATAAGTTTATAATCTGGAATGGAAAAAACCTAATTATAACCTAAACACAGGCACGAAAAAACTTCACCATTTAAATAATTTTTTTTTCAAATCCCCCTCCTGACACACTATAAAAACAAAGTTGTAGGGGCCAGATTATAATCCAGGAGCTAAGGTATTTGCCTCACATATAGCTGCTTTAATTGTTATCCTGGTTCTATTCCCAGTACTAAGCATGGTTCCCCTGCACTGCAAGGAGTGACCCCTGAGAACAAAATTAGGAGTAAACTCTGAACACCACGAAGTATAGTCCCCAAGCGAACAAAGAGTTGTGAGCAAAATTGAAGATAAATGACAGAGGAAAGATATCTTGGGCATAGAACATTGGCCTTGCTTCATGAGGTCATGCATTTAATCCCCCACCATTGCAAAAAAAAAAAGTTAAAAAAGGAAGAAAAATAAACAACAAATTGAAGAAAAATATTTGAAATCTGCATAACAAATAGAAACCAACTATACCCAATATAGACCTCATTCCCATGACCTGATGGAATGGTTTGAGGCTCTCTATGTTCCTGGAGCAAGCAGGTGCCCTTGGGCTCTACTTGCATGAGACAGGACATATGGAGATGTTACTGGCGCCCGCTCGAGCAAATTGATGATGAACGGGAAGACAGTGATACAGTGATGTAAATGGGAGTAAAGTAAACCAAACACCTAAGGAAAAACAAGCAAAGTACACAGACATGATATGATAGACATTTCTAAACAAAAGAAATATAAACTAATATAAAGAAGTCAACCTCGCTCATAAAAGAGAAACGTTCAAGACTTGTATCACTTGTTTTCCCATTGTTCATAGATTTGCTCAAGCGGGTGCCAGTAACATCTCCATTCGTTGGGAATGAGGTCCATTATTGTTCCTGTTTTTGGAATATTGAATACACCACGGGTAGCGTGCCAGGCTCTGCCATGACTCTGGGTTCATCCCAGTGGACCCAGTCCTTCTCTATGTCAGACCATCAACCATCCAGGATCCAGGGGGCAGAGCCCTGGATGTAGACAAGCCTATCTCCTGTCTGCCACCTGCGATGCAGCCAGACACCACAGCCACACCTGCAACAACTCGAAGGGCAGGACGTTCAATACTACACTAACTTTATACTGAGGTACTTTTTCACCTACCAGGTTGGCACAAACCTGAAGCCTGACAGTACAGTTTTTCACATCTTGTCAGAAAGAATGCAAAATGATTCAAACGCCATGGAAAAGAGCTTAGCAAATTTCGAATGTGCTAATAAAACTATACATGCTGTCGTGCTAAATACATGCTATACATGCTAAAACTATACTCTTAAATCCATAAGTTTTATTTATAAGACTCATCTGATAAATAATAATAATATATGTGCAAGATTACTTATTATGGAGTGATTTGTATTATCAAGATACTGGATACAAGTGCCAATACCTGAGAGACTGGAAAATAAATTGTGAAATCTGGAGCTATACTACAGGGCAGTTATCAGCTGTAAAAGAGAGAGAGAAGCTTTTACTTTGAGGTCTATTTGTTTTTGTTTTTGTTTGTTTTTCTTAGTTTCAGACCATACACAGCTGTGCTCAGACCGTACTACTGGCTCTGTGCTCAAGGAACCATATGTGGCACCAGGGAGCAAACCAAAGTTGGAAGCCTGCAAGGCAAGGATTACCTCCTGTACTCTCATTCCAGTCCAATACATCTATGAATTTTTGGAAATATATAGTATGGGGTCAAGGATGTATAGTGGGGAAGGCACTTTGTCTTGCACATGTGCAATCCAAATTCAATCCCCAAAACCACATATTGTCCCTGAAGCCTGCCAGTAGTGATCTCTGAGCCAGAAGTGAGCCCTGAGCACAGCCAGGTGTGGCCCAAAAAACGCCTGGCAAGTTACCTGTGTCTTATATGATATGCCAAATACCAGTAACAATTATAGACCTCATTCCCATGACCTTATGGAATGGTTTGAGGCTCTTTATGTTCCTGGACCAAGCAGATGCCCTTGGGCTACACTAGCATGTGACAGGACATATGAAGATGTTACTGGTGCCTGCTCGAGCAAATCGATGATGAACGGAAGACAAGTGATACATATATGTATATATGTATATATATATATATATATATATACACACATAGCATATTGTGTTTTATGTAAGAAAGATAAATCATAAGTAATAAAAATAGGTATCTGCAGATGGAGTCTCAGAACTTAGTGTCAGGGCTAAGCATGGAAAACTTGACTAAAGACATCTATTACGCATATATATTTTTACTTTGGGATCATGTATGTGTTCTATTTATTCATAAAATAAAACTAATTTTACCATGATAAAAAGGAAAGCAAATCCTAAAGTTGAATTTAAAAAATCATTATCAAATTGATACTAAAATAGAAAAATTTAATTAACCCACTTTGAAAAAGTACTCATACCATTTATATTTTTATTATAAAGTAGTTCTCCACAGATGGTGATTTTGTCCCCACCCCAGAAGAAATGTGATGATATTTACAGACATCCTCATCACTATATGGGGTTCAGGAGGAAATCATGAAATCCAATATATATAAACCAAGTTTGCTGGTAAACATCCAATGGTTCCCCGTTAGCCCCACAGCAGAGAACTACCCAGGGCAGATGCCAAGAATATCAATGCTGAGTTGGCTTACTCAATAAACTCTATCATTTTATTGTTACCAAAGTAACATGGTTGTGTTATTACTTATGGTACTGGTATAAAACACTACATGCATCCACCACCATCAAAATGCCAAAGATTCCCCCACCACTGTCTTTATGTTACTTCTATTCTGTCCCTTCCTCAACCCACACTCCTCTCCTCTGTTCTGTTTGTCAAAGCCCAAGAGTGTTCATTGGAGAATGTCCACTCCCTTGCTTTGTTTCTTTATACACCACATATAAGTGAGATCACCTGACGTTTGTCCTCTCTGTGACATATTTTTTCTTAACATGATGCCCACTAGCTCCAACAAGTTGTAGCAAAAGGCAAGACCTCATCTTTTCTTTCAGTTGAAAACGTCTCCATTTTGTATATTACCACCCATCTGTTGTTGAACACTTGGGCTCTTGTAATTAATGTTGCAATGAACCTAGGTGTCATACAGCTTTTCACATTGATGTTTCTGTTTGGGGGAGAGATGCTAAGAAGTGGAATTGCTGAGTCATCTGGGAGTTCTCTTTCATTTCTACATACTACTTTCCATAAAGGTTGAACCAGATAACAAACCCAACAGTAAATGAGGGTTCCTTTCCCAAAGCATGCCGCCAAAGCTACTTATTTCCTGTCTTCTGGAGATAAGCCATTCTCAATGCTGAGGTTTTATCTCATTGTCATTTTGATATGCATTTGCCTAACAATGAGTGATAATGAACACTTTTTCATACCATTACTGGCCATCTGCCTGTCTTACTGAGGATGTGTCTATTCTGCTTCTCTAGCCATTTTTTGATGTGGTTATTGGTTTATTTGTTTTTTAAATTATTGACCTTTGTGAATACTTTATACATATTTGTTCTCTGTAAGGTATATGGTGTGTAGATGTTTTCCCCTTCCATGGGGTGTCTTTCTATCTTAACTGACATTTTCATCAATGCAAAATCTTTTTTAATTTGATATGGTCTCATTTGTTTATTTTTGCTTTTGCTTTCTTTGACAATGGAGTTGAATCAGTGAACACACACCACTGAGAGCAATATTATAGAGAGTTCTGCCTATGTTTTACATGATTCATTTTATGGATTTGAGTCTATTATCTAGATATTTACTCTACTTTTTAGAATTGTTTAAGGTATCATAGTTTATAATGGTATTAAAAGCATTATTTTAATGCCCCAGAGTTACTCTAACCAGCATTTCAAGATCCCTCTCCACCATTAGCTCAGAGTCCCTTCAGCATTATCACACACACACACACCCTTCCCACTCAGTTTTGGTTTTTTTTTTTTTTGCTTTTTTTTTTTTGCTTTTTTGGACCACACCTGGCGATGCTCAGGGGGTTACTCCTGGCACCCACTCAGCTTTCAAATTCTATTCATCATGTCCCAGGATTTGTTTCCACTGGGAACTGTCTCCACATGTAAGCAAGATAATCTGGTATTCAGCTTTTTCTTTTCAGCATGGCATCCTCCAATTCCAAACAAGTTTCACCAAAATGCAAATTTTTCTCTATCCTCAGAGCTGGAGTATTCCATAGTATACATATACCACAATGTCTTTAACCACTTATCTGTTTTTGTGTGCGTGGGTTGTTTCCAAATGTTGGAAATTATAAAGAGTTGCAATGAACATTAGTGCATATATTTTAAGATGATCTTAAGATGTTCTCTCAGCATTAACATACGCCTCAGAGACTTGGGCCCTATGAAAGCAGGATGAGAACGCTATTTGGGTCTCCCAAGAGGAATCGAAAGAGCTCTGCTTGGAATATTATGCCTCATTCAAGTGAGAGAAGGAATCCAGAGTTCGGGCCTCCATCCACAAGCCAGAGTCAGGACACTGCTTCGTTTGCCAAGGTATTGAAAATCAGATGGGCTGGACATAGAATGCGATTTGGAGATGACCACTGGACTAGAGGCATTATTGACTGGATCCCATGGGACGTCATAAGATCACGTGGCCACCCACCTACAAGATGGTCATACTTCTTCCTCAAGACCCTGAATGAACGCTTTGAGGTTCTTCATATTACTGAAGCAAGAATATGCCATTGGTCTACACTGGCATGTGATAGGATCAAATGGAAACGTTACTGGTGCCCGCTAGAGCAAATCAACGAATAACGGGATGTCAAATGATCAAGTGATTTTAAGATGAATGGTTTTGTATTCTTTTTTTTTTTTTTTTGGGTCACACCAGGCAATGCTCAGGGGTTTCTCCTGGCTCTGCACTCAGGAATTACTCCTCGCGGTGCTCAGGCGACCATATGGGATGCCAGGGATCGAACCCGGGCCAGCACAGGCCAGCCACATGCAAGGCAAATGCCCTACCCACTGTACTATTGCTCCGGCCCTGGTTTTGTATTCTTGGGGTAGATTTCCAGGAGTGAGCCATATAGTCAAATGGAAGCTCAGTTTGTACATATCATGTAGCCTACAAGCCATTTCCCAGAGAGACCAAAACATATAAGTACCACCAAAAGCGAATGAGAGATCCTTTTTCACTACATCTCTACCCAAATCTATTGTTTCTAATCATTTTAAAGTTGAACATTCTTGCAGGTGTAAAATATCTTATTTTTGTTTTGACTTGCATTCCCTGGTACTCAGTGATGAAGAGCATTTTTTCATAAGTCTATTGGCCATCTTTTTGTTCTCTGAAGAAGTCTTTTTCATCTCCTCTCTCCCTATTTTTTGATAGGCTTTTAGGTTTATTTTTTAATGTTGTTGATGTTGTGTTTAGAGAATGATTAAATATCTTGAATATTATCCCTTTGTCTGACATGTGATGAGCAAATATTTTCTCGCAATCAGTTGCATGCCTTTTAATTTTAGTTTTCATTTAATTCACAGTGCAGAATCTTTTTAGTTTGATGTAGTGGCATTTTCTTACTTCTTTTTTTTTTCTCTTTTTCAGTGAGACCGTATTACTGGCTACCACTCTGAAATCAAGATCTTGAAGGGTCATGAGTCTGCTTTTCTCAATGTATTTGACTGAGGCAAGCTTGATATCAAGGTCTTTAACCCATTTTTGAATTGACCAGGGTTGGATACATGCAAGATGAATGTCTTATTCCAGTACTGCGTCTTCAATCCAATATCATGCAGTTTGGATTACTATGGTTTGATAGGGAAAATGAAAATCTGGGAATATAATGCTTTAACTATTCAGAATTTTATAATTAATTCAGTACAAAGTTTAGAAGTATTTATTTGTTCCATGCTTTTAAAGAATGCCAAAGGAACTTTTTTCAGGGATTATATCGCATCTGCAAATTTCCCTGGATGATATAGTCATTTTAATGATACTGATCCTACAATCCAGGAACAAAGAATATGTTTCCATTTCCTTGTATCTTTTTATTTCTTTCAGAAGTAAGTTCTAATATGCACTGGATAAACATTTCGTTTTCTTTGCTTTACTGATTGTTAGATACTAGAGGGTTTTTCTTAATACAATCATAAATAGGGTAGTTTTTCTTTTAAAAAACCTCATTCTTAATTTACACTAATTTTCTTCTGCAGAAATACTTTTTGATCATTCTGTTAGTAAATTATCATAACAAGGATTATAAAATAAATGATTGAAGGCCTTGTATGAGGACAGGCTTAAGGGGTTTTGGGAAAATTGGAGACAATGGAAGAGGGAAGGTGTAATGTTGTTGGGTTTAGTGTTATAAAATTGAATGCCTGTAACAAATTATCATGAACAACTTTGTAAACCCCAGTGATTATATAAAGTGTAGGGGGAAATTTTACATGAAGGCCTTTTCTATACATGTGAACTCCAAAATATATTAATATTGAATGTTTTAAAAGCTGTATTAATGACAGGTGAGACATGATTATTACCATAACAATGTCCAAGTACAAATTAAAATTTAATGCAATATAGTTTAGATTGAGACTCTCAGACATGGGGGCAGAGCTGTTACTTGCTCTCCCTGTGCCCAGTCGTTCATGTGGCGCCCGGGAGGCATGGTGGGTTCTAGTCCTGGCCTGCCACCCCAGCAGAGCCTCACAACAAGCCAGACGACCTCCCCAACTCCACGGAGCCCGCCGTTTTCCACATCCGGACTTCCTTTTCGTCACAATTCCACCCAGCAGACCAGACTATCACAGCCCGGCTCGCGTGGCCGCTACCGGCCGCCCGCAGTTCATCAATAAATGCTTTATTTAGAGGTGACTACAAGAGTTTGCCACCCGCATGGCAAGCCTGGCAAGCTGCTTGTGTCGTATTTGATATGCCAAATACCAGTAACATTTATATTAGGTCATTCCCATGACCTAATATAATGGTTTGAGGCTCTTTATGTTCCTGGAGCAAATGGATGCCTTTGGGTTCTACTAGCATGAGACAGGACATATGGAGGTTTTACTGGTGCCCGCTCTAGCAAATAGATGATCAACGGGAAGATAGTGATAGTGATACTTTAGATTCCTGAGTGAAAACATACATGTAAATGAGAATAGGCATTTTTATATTGTATTAAATGATTTTAATTTTATTATTTACATAGGTCAAAATCATGTAGTAATAAGTATTTGACAACTTGGAAGAAAGTACTCATAAACCTATAAAGCCTTGGGGTGTTTGTTCTTAGACATTTTTCTTATTTGTGTCTTGACTTCCTTGATGTTAATACTTATTCTATTTTTAATTAATTTCTGTGTATTGTGTAAAATAGGGAAAGAAGTCTTATTGTGGTGAAGTATATTCTAAGAACCAAAAAATTATGAAGATTTTTTAAATTTTATTTGCTGGAAGAGGAACTGATATAACTATTCTGAAAAACTTGCATGAATATGATATATAGAGAAAATAAATTTATTAAAATTTTTTGAGAACAAAGAATCTCATAATAGGAAAATATAAATATGGAGCAGAGGAAGAGAAGCAACTTTGATTGCTGAAAAGAGCTTTTAATTTAATACAAAAGAGAAAGATTAGTTCTTCTAATAAAGGGCCTGAAATAAGACATCTCAGGAGCTAAATAACATACTTGGCACTCATATAATAATTTCTAAAAACCATTATTACAGAAAAGAACAAAGATTTCCCAGAGAAGTTGCTAACTCAAGTGTTGAGGAACAAGGTAAACCCAATTACCTGGCTATCCCAGAAAGCTTCGATGAATTCAAGACTAACGAAGATGCAGTTTAGGTCAAAGGAGATGTTCTGAATCCGTTCACAAAGAAAAAACACTGAAATGATTTGAATGGAAAGAGCAGTCATGAAGATAAACTTTGCTTCAATTATTGAAGCAGAAACGTATACAGAAATGTATAATGTAACTCAAAGGGGTAGTAGAGAAAATTCTTTCATCATGGAGAAGAAAATATATTAGAAAACATTAGGATTTCAATTTTTTTGCACTTACCACTGTAATCATTCATTCAGAAAAAAATTTCAGTATTTCAAGAGAGCCTCTAAGCAATCTCAAGACACTACCGATTGCTAATTACAAAAGGAAAAAGTTACCTTTACTGTTGAGAAATCTGACTCACTTCAACCTGACCAAAAAATCAAGCTTTACACCATCAGTGTTGGGACAAATTGACACTATGTGCCTCCTAATGGAAAACAATGTGAAGTAAATAACATCATCTGCATTAAATGTGTGCACATCCCCCACCAGCATAAAGTAGAATTAGGCCCCAGGAGTCATACAAACTTTGGTTTCTATCCTAGCAAGAGGAAATAACCAAAAGAATAACGAATTAAAGAAATATGATGAAATATTATGCACAATCTAGAATTCTCTGTTTCCTGGAATTTAAAAAAAAAATGTTTTAAATGTCATTATAGAAAACAATGTGTATGCTGATACCAAATGCTTTATTGATGTTAGATTCCTTGGTTGTGAGGATAGTATCTTACTTATGTAGAAAAGTGTCGTTTTCTTAAAATTTATATGGGGAAGTATTTAGGAATGGCTGAACTACCAGAATACCAACAACTTACAAGTTCTAGAGATGGAAATAGAACTATAAACTAGATATGCAAAAGCATAATCTTTCAACTTTCTACAATTTTGAAATTTTTATTTTTTAGAAAGTTGTGAGAAAATCTTATTTTAGTTCATAAATTAACCAAGATCCAATACTTGACATTCATATTTTAAAATCTGGCAAAGGAAGAAAATTAAGCATTTATTTTACCCTACATAAAAGAACTGTAATTTAGAGTAATCAAATAGTTAATTGAGGAAGTTTCTCTCCATAGAAATCTTCTGTAGAATAACTGAAGTGGATGGAGCAGGAGCAGTGCAAGCCATTTACTAACCCCCTAATGAATTAATGGGGCTAGGCAGAATTATCAGTGACAGCAAACAGGATGAAAAGAGCAATACTAGAAAGTATTTAGGGGCCGGAGCGATAGTCCAGTGGGTAGGGCGTTTGCCTTGCACGTGGCCAGCCCATGCCGGCCCAGGTTCGATCCCCGGCATCCCATATGGTCCCCGAGCACTGCCAGGAGTAATTCCTGAGTGCAGAGCCAGGAGTAACCCCTGAGCATCGCGGGTGTGACCCAAAAAAAAAAAAAAAAGAAAGTACGTATTTCCTAAGGGAAGTAAAAACACCACCTATTAAATAGTCTGGCAAAAGCAAAATAAGACCTGAATTTAACCAAGTGTCTAGATCTATCAATACCTAGGAAAAAAAACAGGAAATGAAAGAGCAGGTAAATATCACTATGAAGACACAATCCACATCAGGAAAGAGTTTTCTAGAATAAACAAACCTATCCTTTCCAATTAAAATATGAGAAATTAAAAAAGAAAAGAGCTAGAAGTTTAAAAAAAAAGTTAAATGACATGGCACCTATTATTATTTATAAAATTCATAATCCTAATTCACATAAATTTGTTGAAGAGAAGAGAAACAATTGATAAACATAAACATTGTTGCAATATTCAAAGAAATTCAATAAATTTTTAGTTATTATTAAAATATGATAATGGTATTTTGATTATGTGTTTTTAATAAGCTCTTATATTTTAGGGATGAACTTTGAAATGTTTGTTGATGAACTAATACGATACCGAGCATTTACATCAGAAGAATTGAAAGAGATGGAACAGTAATATCAAGGAGCTGATGTTTGTCAAAACTGGGGAAATACAGGATGTTCATTGTGTTTTTGAACTTTCTGAAACAAAAGATCACCTTTTTAAAAAACTCTGAAACCTCTAATTGGAGATACAGTACAGTCATTGTCAACCCTGGTTAGATCTCCAGTACCGCATATTGTTCCCTGAACACCTACAGGAGTGATCCTTGTGCAGAGCCAATATGTCCTGAGCACCACTGACTGTGATGCTCTCCCTACTTACCTACCACCACAAAACAAGCAAAGAAAATATACCCAACCTTGGAAACAAACATGTAGGAGGCAACTGCTCTTCCTTTCTACATTTGTTGACAACCAGGGACCACCTTCTGCAATGCTCTGACCTCCCTTACACCTCAAAACTCATGAGGGCACACCATTGTGGGAGGTGCTGCAGAAATTAAGCACATATTTTGAGGTGTCAAAGATCCCAGGTACCTGCTCTGTCTCTGAGGCGAATTAGTCTCTATTTCCTTATCTTTAAAACTGGATGACCATAAAACTAACTGGCTCATATTGTTGTAGGAAAGATTAAGCCATAAATTATTTTAACTAGGGCTCTCTTGATTCTCTCTGACACACAGTGACTCATTTTTTTAAAAATATTTTATCATATGACCATAGGATATACAACTACAAGATATTCATGTTCAGTTTCGGTCATACAGTGTTCCAGCACCCATCCCCCACAGTGCCCATCTCCCATCACCAATAAATCAATTCCTCCCCTCCCCTGGCCTGCCTCTATGGCAGGTTCTCTCTCTCTCTCTCTCTCTCTCTCTCTCTCTCTCTCTCCTCACTCACTCACTCGCTCTCACTCTCTCTCTCTTTCTTCTCTTACACATTTACACATTGTGGATTGCAATATATACATTTAGAAGTTATCCAATGTATCTTTTGCCTATATCCAATGTTCAGTTCTAAGCTGGTGTTATCATTTTCAATGATTATTAGCACACTGTTCCCTTCTCTGTCTTACCTAACCTCTGATTCCCACACACTTGTGGTACATTCCACCTTTGACAAGACCTCCTGATTCATGTTTGCCTGATCTTGGATATTAGTATCATAATATATATGCATTCCACCCAGCAGACCAGCCTATCACAGCCCGGCTCCCGCAGCCCCTTGTGGCCGCGCGGTTCATCAATATATCCTGGATTTAGAGATGAGTATGCTACCCGCACGGCAGAGCCTGGCAAGCTACCCGTGTCGTATTTAATATGACAGATACCAGTAATAATTATAGACCTCATTCCCATGACCTGATGGAATGGTTTGAGGCTCTTTATGTTCCTAGAGCAAGCAGGTGCCCTTGGGCTCTACTTGCATGAAACAGGACATATGAAGATGTTACTGGTGCCCGCACGAGCAAATCGATGATGAACGGGAAGACAGTGATAATATATACGCATGTATATATATATATATATATATATATGTGTGTGTGTGTGTGTGTGTGTGTATATGTGTGTGTGTGTATATATATGTATATATATACACATATATATACACATATACAATAGCAGAATCTACCTTAGTTATTAAATCTGTAATATGTACTGGGAGCCAAGCCTAGTAAATGTCTATTGAATGAATGAGTATTTATGTCATGCAAATAAATGCAGTGATTTTACATCTGTCTTTTTTCCTTCTGGCTAATTTCACTTAACATGAGCCTCTCCCGTGTCCATCCATTTATAATAAAGACAAATTTCATGACTTCATTTTTCCTAACAGCTGCATAGTATTCCATTGTGTAGATGTACCAAAGTTTCTTTATCCAGTCATCAGTTCTCAGGCACAATGGTTGTCACCAGATTCTGGCTATTGTGAATAGTGCTGCTATGAAGATAAAAGTGCAGATGGTGTTGCTGCTGTGAGTTTTGGGCTTCCCAGGGTATATTCCCAGGAGTGGTATGGCTGGGACAAACGGGAGCTCAATGTCTAGTCTTTGGAGGAATGTCCATACTGTTTTCCAAAAAGGCTGTACCAGTCGACATTCCCACCACCAATGGATGAGAGCCCCTTTCTCTCCACATCCGTGCCAGCATTTGTTTCAGTGACTCGATTTAAATATGAATAAGTGATAGAACTGGGATAGGATCTAAGGTCTGGTTACCTTAGAGCCCATTATCCACAAGATTCTGCCTTAAGAATAGCATTTGTATATTTATGTTTGTATCTACTCAGCATTCTCCTAAAGCCACTTCCCTCACCCTGCAGGGCACACTTAAACAGTATTTAAATATCTACAAAGGAGTGTAAGGGACATCAAGAGAGAAAAATGAGTCCTAATTGAATCTTGTACAATAATTTAGGTGAATACTCACTCATTCATTCAATAGACATTTACTAGGCTTGGCTCCGCAGTACATATTACAGATTTAATAACTAAGGTAGATTCTGCTATTGTCTCTACAAGTTCACTAAGGCAGGGTCATGCTGGGATACCCATTTGTATTCTACCACCCTGCTGTGTGGGAGGCAATGGACAGAGAGTGAGATGGGAGTGCTAAGTGGACATATCTGTCCTCTGTGTTCAGTCCAGTAATAATCAACAGGTAGTATATCCAAGAGCTCATCAACTCAAATGCATTCTGGAAATAAGAACTAGAAGATACAAACCAAGAAGCACATCCAGGCCAAATGTACAGGACCCAGCCAGAGAGCACAATGGTTTTCTTTGAACTCTGTCCATCGACTGAAGAACTTTTCTAGCCCTAGGAGGAAGAGGGAAAATTTTCTGATCTGAGGAAAGAAAATAGAATGACCAGAAATATATCACCGCGTTCAGTCACACTAGCAGGTTTCTATGCTACGGGGTCTGGGAAAGCACCCAGGAGAAGCAAGAAGAATAAACCAAGATCATGGTCAGAGCCACATTCTCAGTCCTAAACCATTGTTCGTGCAATTCTATATCTTGCATAGGGTCCCCAGAACCAGACCCTGACGGAAGAACTCGTCTGTAGGTGATTGTAGTTAAAAGTTCTGAAAAAAAAAAAAAAGAAAGAAATCAAGCCCAAAAAAGAACAGAGGAAACAAAAATATGGTATATAAAGAAGAACTGGCTAAACAAAGGTGCTGTTGGAAGCCAAGTTTCAGAGGGTAGATTCAGATAGATTCTATGCTTCTGGAGTCCACACTTTGCTTCCGAAGTTTTATCTAATCAGAAATAAGAAAGCTGGGATTTTCTGCTCCTTTTCCTTACTCTTGTTTGGTTTCGCTGTTCAGGCACCACAACTGGGTCTTTACTCAATGACCACTCCTGGCTTTGTGCTCAGAGGAACATATATAGTACCAGGATTCAAACCAGGGTCACAGAAGCAAGCACCTTAACTGTTAAACTATCTCTCGGGCCCTCCTCCAATGCTTAGTAGCTAAGTGCTGTCTTGGAAGAACCGAAACTACCTGGCATTGCAGCTCTCTGTACCTGTGACCCCAGTGATGAAATGCCTCCAAGGGTGCTGATGAAAACAGTCTCAAGTGGGCTCATCCCAACAACAACAGAAACCAGGACAGGGAGCAAATGGAGCATTAAAAGTATTCTTTTTCTCTGCACAAAACACTACTGACATCCATCTCAAACCAATAATCCAGGTACTGCTTGTACTTGTCACTTAAGAATAATCTGGGAGGAGGCTCTTGGACTTAATTATATTATAATGCGTCCTGAAGTTACTTTCAACTTTAAAGTATAATAAAGCAAAGAAGCTGGCAGATAGGAACTCAGGGTTAACTCAGAAGGGTACCACTGGACCTGAACCTGTGGTATTTGTGTCTTCACCTAAACCTGCTGCTGTGTGGTCACTTAAAGTGCTCTGCTGGCAGGATCTCTGATTCTCTCCAAAACCCTCAACTAGCAGCTGAGACTAGGAAGCAGGTCTCTGGCCTGAGAAGCTAGGAAGTTTCCAGAACCCCCAAATACGTTTAGAGGATTGGCAAAATTCCTCTAAACGTAACCTCAAGCTTCACTAATAATAACAATAAATAAGAATACTTCACTGAGTCATTACTCTGTCTCTTGAATGTCCATTCTCTCTGGCAAAAGCACAGCACCAGAAGATTCCAAACCACTTCCTCTGACCCTTTAGAGCTCTTCTTGTTTCTTCTATATCATCCCTTGAAACTAGATGTTCCTGATTTTCATTGCCTCCTATTGTATCAACGGTCCTTCAGATTAGATCCACAGAACTTATATACCAAAAAGATAAGGAAAGAATTAAAAAATGAATATACTGGTTTGTGTGTATTTGTGGAGAGGTAGAGAGTGTGGGAGGTTGAGGGTGATATTAATTCTAAAAAAGCAAAGAATAAATGATTGTTTATTTAAGACTTATCAACCAGAGTAGGTGTGAAATTATGATTTATAATAAATATATATTTGATCTTCAATTCATTCCTAACACTGATCTCCTAAAACCCTTGGAATTTCCTAAGTGTGGAGAGCTATAAATGTGTCTTTTGTTATATTAACAAGCTGACTTGGAAAAGCCCTTAGGTAACCTAAGGTTGGGGGCTGGTTTCCAGGGGAACCAACCACAAGATTAGAGAGTTGGAGCTTTCATTTCTCACATCCCAAATTCAGGAAGTGGAAAGGAATTGGAGGTTGAGTCAACCCCGTGCCAATGATTTAATCAATTGTGACCTTATAATGAAGTCTCAATAAAAAGCCAAAAGGACAGGGCTTGGAGAGCATTTGTTTGGTAAATACCAGGGGGAAAATGACTCACCTGGAGAAGGTTGAAAGCACTGTGCCCTTTTCCATATCTGCATGACGCAGCTCTTCCATGCGCCTATTCCGTCCTTTTTTATATTTAACCAACAAACTAGTAAATAAAATGCTTCTCTGACTTCTGTGAGCTTTCTCGCTATTGATAGAACTTGAGGGAAGAGGGAGGGGAGCACAGTCTGGGAGGACTGCACCTTTATACCTGTGAAGCCTATCTCTTGGTAGTAACGGATTTGAACAGAAATGTAGAACACCCAGTCTGTGTTCAGATGGTCACTTGTCTGTGCAGGGAACCGCCAACCTGTATTGGAAATTGAGTCCAGGAGCATGATATAGAGGCGATGGTAGCTCTGGAGTGCACAGGCTGAACAGGGAGACTCCTATGAACTGAAGTCACTAAGGCAAAAATCACATTCATGAAGACTCCAAGGTCAAGACACTTGACTCCAAGATGACTTAAAAGTTTTCAATGTTTGCCTTGTAGCCTTTTTTACTTCATTATGACAACAGGGAAATTCAGTGTTGTTTATTTTGCCTTGAAATTTGAGACAATTATATGCAATAAATTCCTGTATCTATAAGAAAAACTTCAAATCCTTCCACTATTTTCTCAATGACTAAAAAGCATACCACTTACTCAACCTGTCCTGCCAAAACAACTGTGTCAGAAAAAATGGTACTTCTACTTGACAAGAATATGAGCACAGTATAACAAAAGCAAACTAGTTGTATCGTAATTGAGAAGAATGTTCAATAAATCACTTGCAGCTATCCTCTGACTTTCAAACTTGTAAATAATTAAGCTATTTAAAGTAAGTGTATTATGCATTATGAATCTCCCAATAGACAGGTCATAGTACCGATGACATGATCTGGTCAACCATAAAAAAAACAAAAAGTTCTTTTTTATGAGCTTTTAATTGATCAAATTTCCAGAACCAGCTACCACTTTAAAATAAAATTAAAGGTGCCAAGGAATACTTTCATTTATATTCCTGGAGTTACTAGTATTGCATCAGTAGAACTCAGATACAACGTGCCATTGCACATCTTTCTCCAATTCTCCTTCTTGTGATCTCAGGATCATAGCTAGTAATTGGCCATGGTGGAAGCATCTCTATTACAGAAAATGACAGAAATACAGACAATATCTTTCATTTCCTGAGTGTCCATGCTAAAACATTAAAAAACATGCTACTGCCTTGGTCAAGTCCTCAAAACACTCATGTCCAACAATACTCATCTGCAAAGAAGTACGACGGACGGAAATTCAGAAAGGAAAAAAGTAGTGTTCTTCTCTAAGTGTAGCTAATTATCTTAATTTGCAAGTTCACAACGACATGCTAAAACTCTATAAAGTGATGAATTCAAAGCATAATCTTTATTTGTTCATTGAGTTTTTGGCTGATTCTTTGTGATCATTCAAACCTTGTTCAAATGTTACCTCACTAGAATTGTTCCTCTAAACACCTCTCTGTCATTCTCTACCCCTCATATGCTGTTTTCCCCTCAAGCACACCTACAATACTCCCTATCTTTGAAAATGAACTTAAGTTCTACATACACACATTCAATCCTATCCTGTTCAATGTAGTATCCCAATACTAATCCCAGAGCCTGGCAGGAGGTGCTTAATAAACAAGGGAATAATAAAGGCCATATGCAATAAATGGCACGGAAAGATGTTTGTAAAGTACTTTGGAATAGGGTTCTTAATACATGACCATATTTTTAAAAAGATACCGGCAACCCTTATTGTTCATATATTCTGCATTTGCAAATCTCATTAAATTTGCCTACTCATTAAAATGCGTTTGTAACCACAAATCAATAATCTCAGCCCTTTGGCTGTCATTCACAGAAATGCACAGAGCAGTGAAAATTTGGAGTCACCCAATGCTCCTATTCCCTGCTGAGATTAAACAAGGTGACTCTCTGTCTTCATAGTTCATCTCCTGCATCATGAACAAGGGTCCTTTTCATGGTTTTATCTTCTGCCATCACTTTGCATCTGATTTTCTGTTTCAAGTATCGCCCCAAAATATAGTGCTAAAGTGCTATATTGTGTTCCTAAGTGCAAAAATGCTATAATATGACTTATGAGAAAATAAATCTGTGAGCTTTGTTCAAGCATGTAGTTACAAGGCCCTGTTGGTCATGAATTCAGTGATAGAGTATACATTAAAAACTATGTCTTTACTCATCCATTGTTGGTGGGAATGCTGGCTGGTACAGCCTTTCTGAAAAACAATATGGACATTCCTCCAAAGACTAGAAATTGAACTCCCATTTGACCCAGCCATACCACTCCTGGGAATATACTCTGGGAAGCCAAAAATACACAGTGGAAACACCATCCCTACTTTTATGTTCATAGCAGCATTATTCACAATAGGCAGAATCTGGAAACAACCAGAGTGCCCTAGAATCAATGACTGGATAAAGAAGCTTTGGTACATCTACACAATGGAATACTATGCAGCTGTTAGGAAAAATGAAATTATAAAATTTGCCTATAAATGGATGGACATGGAGAAGATTATGTTGGAGCGAAATTAGCCAGAAGGAGAGAGACAGATACAGAATGACTGCATTTATTTGCATGACATAAATATATATGCACATATTATGATACCAATATCCAAGGTCAAGTGAAACATGTATCAGGAGGTTTGTCAAAGGTGGAAATTATCACAAACATGTGGGAGTCAGAGGCTAGGTAAGACAGAAAATGGAACAGTGTGCTAACAATTGTCGAGGGTACTAATACCAACCTAGAACTGCACATTAAATACAGGCAAAAAGATACACATGACAACCCTTTAATGTATGTTCTGTAATCCATAGTCTGGAAGGGAAGGAAAAGAGAAAGAGAGAGAAAGGGAAAGAAATAAAGAACCTGCCATGGAGGCGGGCTGGGGGAGGGGGGAGGAAACCGGTTAGTTGGTGGTGGGAGATGAGCACTGGTGGAGGGATGGGTGCTGGAACACTGTATGACCAAAACCCAAATATGAACTTTTTAATTGTATATCTTTGTAATTGTATATCTCACAGTGGTAAAATACTTTAAAAATAAATTAAAAAAAAATAAAATGAAAAAAAATCTGTGTCTTTAAACAGAAATGCATTTATTTTAAAAGGTTGCTAACTGGTCCGTTAATGAAGATTCTAACCAAAAGTTCACAGGAATCTAGCAGTCCCTAGGATTAAAGTTCAGAATTCACTAATTCAGTGTTCACAGCAACTTTATAGATCAGAGGTACCACAAATAATGAGAATCAACTGTATGCAGTGAGTGCTATTTGCTTGACAATGATAGGAAGACAGAGAAAGAGACAGACACTTATTCAGATAAAAATAACTAAAAATTCATTTGCCAAACTCTTCTCAGTATTTGCCTCTGGTGAAAGAATTTAGAGAATATTAGAATACTTTCACTTTGTGCCCCTTAGTTTTGTTTCTTAGTTTTGTGTCACAGCCAGCCATGTTCAGGAGTTACTTCTAGCTCTGCACTAAGGAATCACTCCTAGTGGTGCTTGGCTGATCACAGGAGATACCAGGAATTAAACCCGAGTTTGCAGTGTGCAAGGGAAGGGATCCAACCCTCTGCTCTATTGCTCTGGCCCCAACTTTCTGTCCTTTTTAATACTCTCATGTTTGGAGAATTTTTTCAACAATTGCTCTTTTGCTAATTTCCCAAACCAGCATTTTTTAAAATTTTAAATGCTAAATATTCATTTTTTTAAAAAATTCACAAACTTAACAAGTATTAGGAAACAAGTTAATATGATGTTTGAACATTTTCCTTCCAAATGAAACAAAGAGAATGCGATAAAAATAAATAAGCAAGAAGAGAACAGATAGAAGACAAAAGCAAAACAGCACAAGAAAATATCAACATCTCTTAGCCAAATTGCTAAATAAATATTGAAATAAGTAAATATGGGTGAGAATTAGCCCATCCTCATGAGCCAGCAATCTTAATAGATGCAAAGAGAACATGTGAGAAAAGAGAGGGATCTATAAGTTAAATAGATCATATTTTTTATTCAATGTCATCAAACTACCAAGTCAAAACAAAACAAACCAAATAAGGGGCCAGGAATATAACCGAGTGGCAGTATGCACAACTTGTATGTATGAGGCCCTGGATTTGATCCCCACGCTGGTCAACGAACTACTACAGAGGTTTAGGCACAGGCTTTGCCTGTGGATGATGGCACCATAGGATCCTGGGGGGTGGGGCTGTATACCACATCCTCCAGCTCTAATATTGAACCTCTATCCCACTTACCCAAGAATCATAGGAAGAGCTCTCCAGGCATCCTGAGGACTACCTGAGAAACACCTTCACCCCCCACACACACACACACAGCTTGAAGCAAATAAAATTACCCAATTCAAAATTTAATGAAAATAGATACACGCATGGGACTGGAACAACAGCACAGCAGGTAGGGTTATTGCCTTGCATGCAGCTAATCTGAGTTCAATCCCCAGCATCCCATATGGTCCCCAAGCACTGTCAGGGAGTACTTCTGGCTCTGCACTTCCTGTGAGAAGAGCCAGGAGTAAATCCTGAGCATAGCTGGGTATAGTCCAAAAAATGCAAAAGGATGAAAATAGATATATGCAAAGAAAGCCTTCTTAGATTGTATTCTCCTTAACATTCTACAATCAAGTAGCTAGAGTTGGCTTTCTAGAGTATGTCAGTGCTCAGGAAGGGGGCACCCACAGGGGCCCCAGGTCCCCAGGCCCAAGGAACCCCAAAGACCCTAGACCCCAACAGTACTCGGACCAGAGGATAACCAAAGCAGCAGCTGCCAGGGCCCATGGGGGTCCCTGACTGCTCAATCCATTACAGTTCCCTGCCCGTGTCTGAGGCCAACAAAGATTACCCAGACCTATGGCTAAAGAAACAAGACCACAAGCCCTTGAAAGCCTCCTTCTCTCACTCTTCACTCCACCTCACTGCTGGAACTTCTCTCCAGGGACCTCTCTCTCAGCTGGCTCCTGCAGGCTCCCTCTCTTCAGGGCTCCTCTCTTCAGGGCTCCTCTCTTCAGGGCCCCTCTCCTCAGGGCTTCTCTCTTCAGGGCTTCTCTCCTCAGGGCCTCTCTCTTCAGGGCTTCTCTCCTCAGGGCCTCTCTCTTCAGGGCCTCTCTCTTCAGGGCTTCTCTCTTCAGCACTTCTCTCCTCAGGGCTTCTCTCCTCAGGGCTTTTCTCTTCAGGGCTTCTCTCTTCAGGGCTCTCCTCAGGGCTTCTTTCCTCAGGGCCTCTCTCTTCAGGGCTTCTCTCTTCAGGGCTTCTCTCCTCAGGGCTTCTCTCCTCAGGGCTTCTCTCCTCAGGGCTTCTCTCTTCAGGGCTTCTCTCCTCAGGGCTTCTCTCTTCAGGGCTTCTCTCCTCAGGGCTTCTCTCTTCAGGGCTTCTCTCTTCAGGGCTTCTCTCCTCAGGGCTTCTCTCTTCAGGGCTCCTCCTCTTCAGGGCTTCTCTCCTCAGGGTCTCTCTCCTCAGGGCTTCTCTCCTCAGGGCCTCTCTCTTCAGGGCCTCTCTCTTCAGGGCTTCTCTCTTCAGGGCTTCTCTCTTCAGGGCTTCTCTCTTCAGGGCCCTCTCCTCAGGGCTTCTCTCCTCAGGGCCTCTCTCTTCAGGGCCTCTCTCTTCAGGGCTTCTCTCTTCAGGGCCTCTCTTCAGGGCTTCTCTCTTCAGGGCTTCGCCTCTCTTCAGGGCCTCTCCTCAGGGCTTCTCTCCTCAGGGTCTCTCTCTTCAGGGCTCCTCTCTTCAGGGCATCTCTTTTCCGGTCATCTCACAGAACCTCTGTTCAGTACCCTCTTCTCAGGTCTCTATTCAGAGCTTCTCTTTTCAAGGTTCTTCTCTCTTTCTTATCTCTCTTTGTCTCTGTCTCGCTGTTTCTTTATCTATTTTTCTGTTTCTCTATTTCTCGGTCTCTATTTCTCTTCTCTTCTTCACCAGGTCCTCTTTATTCAGGACCTTTTTTTTCAGGCCAGCTCTCTGGGTCCTGGTCTTATATTTAGGACCTTTCTTCTTTCAGGCCAGCCCTCCGGGTCATGGCCTTGGTCCTGCGGCCCTGTTGCCCTCTAGCCCTGTGGCCTTGATGCTGGTCTTCCAGCCCAGGCACAGGAATTGCCCCCAGGATGCTCCCCTGGGGCCCTATTTATGGCCACCTTTAGAATCCTGGCTTTCTATCTGTCTAAACTGTCATCTACGGGGGTTATCCAACATCTCCCCCCTTTTCTGTAAACTTTTTCTAAAGGATTTGAAACAATGTCTGTGGGGGGGAAAACAAGTCCAGGTTTATCCAACAGAGTAGCTAAATTAGTGTCCTACTACACCTTTTCAAAAAACATTGGTCCTTCAGAGAAGGAAAGAAATGAAGGAGGGGAGAAAAGAATGAGAATTAATGGGTGAACAGGCATCAGGGCTTCAGTTATACAGTGATATAAGTGAGCAGCATAGTCATATATCCAAAACACAGACTGAAAAAACTAAAAACATGAGATTTAAGCAGCTGAAACTATCACTGAAACTGTAATGTGCCTGTCAAGTTGACAGGCAGGAACGGGTTGGTGGCTGAGGTGGGTAGGGAAAATAGGACCATCAGTGGAGGGCACTGGTGGTGGAATTGGTGTTAAAATATTATATGTCTAAAAACCAATTATAAAAAACTTTGAAAATCACAAGTTCTTTACTACAAAGTAAATTTTTAAAATCAGTCCTCTCTATAGTACAGACGGCAGAGCACTAGCCTAATCATGACTGAACTGGGTTCAATTCCCAGCACCTGATATAGTCCCCTGGGCCCCACCAGGAATGGTTCCTGAGCACAGAGAAGGAGTAAGTCCTAAACACAGCCAACTGTAGGCCAAAACCAAAAAACAAAGGCAAAACAAAAATCAAAAAACCTTGGCCCTTTAATTAGAAAGGTTCTCTCGATTTTCTTCAAAGAAGGAACAAAGCAGCATGTGAGCTTGTTTCTTCTCTACAGGAGCAGGTTACTTTTTCTACCATGCCAGGCACAAAGAAAAGACAGATATCATGCTGGTTTCTTGTGGTCAAGAGACGTGGCACATTGGAAGATGGAGAAATAAGGTTCGGTACAAATTCTAATCTAATGCCTGAGAGGCAAAAGCTGCTCCCAGAGTCAAAATAACTCAGCTTGTTTTATAAACAGAAATGTGTAAGGTAAGAAGACACCAGATGATCTTTTTCCTCTCTTCCTGGACCAGAGAATCTCTCCAGTGCAGCAACAAGCGTCCTTGACTCGCACGCAGCCAACCTGGCTTCAATCCCCAACACAACCTTGGTGTTCCAAACCTTCCAGGAGTGATCCCTGAGTACAGAACCAGGGGCAAGTGCTAAGGACAGTCTGGTGTGCCTCCCCAAAAAAATAAAAAATTCTGTACATTAACCATTTTGACAGATAGGCTTCTAATGAACTCAATTTTCTTTTTTGTAATTGAGACAATCAGAGACGACATCTTGGCGATTTTTTTCCCAGGAAGAGAATAAAAATGTAAAAGGCAAACACCTGTGAGACCCCCACTGTGGCATGAGGTGATGTGCAGGAAGATGGCCCCATGCACAGTAAGGCCAGGGTTCTTAGCCACCATTTCTTGATGGGCAAACTCTGCAGTCATCAATCCAAAGACTGAGACAGCTATAACTGTTCCTCTAGAATCAGTGTATGGTATAATTCGCAGGCTAGGAAGGAGTATTCTTCACATGAAAATATTTTCCAAAAGAGACCCAGGTAGCATGAGCTTAGGCCTGGTCAATGGGCATGAAATTACACTCTATTTCTTTCTCAAGCACATTTCTTTCCTTAAATAAGGCATAATTTCTTCAATTAAAAAAGTTTCCAGGGCATTTATTGATCTCACAGCATGAGCATTTATATTAATGGTTGAGTATAAAATCTGTATTTAAGGAAAGAAAAAAATCACTATTAGAATTAATCTTATTCCAAGCCTGCAGTCCATCTAATCAAATTTTAAGTACAGTGGTTTCTATTCTTCCCACTTTATTTCACTGAGTGTAAAAAGAATTTTTTACCTGTATATTTAAAAATCATGATGGACTAAGGACGTACTTCTCTGGGGAGATTTTGTTCTGTGTCTTTCTTTATGGAACTGCAAGAAAGGAAAAACAGTGACTTAATTAGAACTTAGCCTTGATCATTATTAGGGCAGGTATATTCTGGGGAAACTTCTAGAAAGCATAACTAATACTCAGTAAAACTAATACAGTTTAAGAGTTCTGAGTTAACTTCATCTAATGAGCTGATAATGAAATTTTTTTTCTAGGACTGTTTGCCTGAGGGATTTAGCCTTTGTTATTGGAAAATAAGAAATTCTAGAGTCTGAGAAAGACCACTTGGCTCAGCATGGCTGATACTTTCAAATTCCTTGATTTCAGTTCCCTATAGGTTCTCAATTTACAGATGCTCTATTCATCACTTTAAGAAAATAATAAAATGATGCTACGGCTCCTAGAGAATTTTTTTGACAACTGCTTATTTGTGGCATATATCTTCTTGGTAATAGCACTTTCAGCAATAGATTCTTTTTCTTCCTTTTCTTTCTCTTTCTTTTTTTTTCTTTCTTTCTCTCCTGCCATCCTATTTGTATAAGGTCAGATCAACCGCTATAGTATGAACATGAAGAGTTTAATTGGAACAATATTAATATCTTTCACAATTTACAGAAATACATTTGGCCTCTGTGAAGTGTCATGTTCCTCAGAGGGAGTAAGCTGCTTCCTTATTAAGACCTTCAGAGAAGCAGAAATAGTTCTTCTGAACCTTTCGGCACTGGCAAGGCTTTCTAGCATATTGCTCTTAAAGCAAAAGAACAAAGGAAACTAAACAGCCTTGAAATGTTTTTCCAAAACAACCTGGAGGAGACAAAATATGATTGAAAAACCATCATTGAGTCAGTCTTAGAAATTGGTAAATTCCATTGGAAGAATACAAGTGCCTGCATGGATTTGGTTTGGAAGAAGTCAGAATCCACATGATCTCAAGGGGGAATCCATCTCCTCCCCATATTTTGGTGGCAAAGAATTCCACCCTTTATCATGTTAGCAGCCTTGTGGATGCAAGCATGGCTTCTATACTGGGCTCATACCCATTTCACCATTTTTCTTGGCTTTCCTTCCCTCCAAATTTTGGCTGAAAAGTTTCAACAAGAAATTTCACTTTTATCTAATAGCACTATTGGCAATAAGCTCCTATCTCACGCCCCATTTTTAACTCATTGCTCAATTCTCCTCACTCTTTCTCACATTCATTGCTTATCTTCACTTCTACATTGGAATTTATCTCCCTACATCGAGTAATGAATCTCCCTTGGTTTCTCCCATTTTTTTCTCACGCAGGTCTGTTGTTCCCTCGCTTCCATACTCACCTTCCAACCCCAGATTTTATACCATATATTCTTTTTATTTTTGGAGCATCCTATCAACTCCTATCATGCTAGATAAATTTAGCATCAGTACTAAATTTATCTGCACCCAGCCACTTTTAATACCCATCACAGCATTTTAATACCCATCATACCTTGTACAACCATATGTATTGCCTTAAAATGTCATTTTGAGTATTTTCCCTCTGTTCTCATTTTTCCAGAAGTCTCCATTGGAAAAAAATTAATCATTTCCAGTAAAACAGCAGCACTTACCATCTGTGAACTGAGTAGTGGCAATGTTGAGATTATGTGCTGTAAATAAACCATATTTAATTCTTACTATATCCTTAAGTTTTATTATTCACATTTCATATTAGAACAAAACTCAAAAGGAATAATCAGTTCTTTCAGTAGTGACTAGAACTGGACTAGCTTACTCTGACATTTTCCCCCAAATCCATTCTTGACCTAATTATGAAGGTCTACTGCTGCTAACTAATCTTTCTACCTGCAATTTTAACCACCTCATTGCCTAGTTCTCCTGACTACGAGTTTTGTTCTCCAAATTATCTGCAGGTTCTGGGCTCCATCCCAGCCCCACGGCTCACCAACTCAGCTAGTCTCATTAACTCACTTTATCTCTCTGCACCTCCACTTTCTCATAAACTTTGGCAATATCACTCATCTCTGAGAAGTCTTGGGCATTAAATGAGACATTACATGATGTCCATCTGTTTCCCCTGGTCAAGAACAATCTCCCCTCACCTTTCAACTTACAAAGAAGCTATACAAACTCACCCCTCACTTGTTAATGCTTCATGAAGTCCCCTAGTTTCAACACTACTCTCACAACATATTTAGAATATGTCATATTATCTTGCCATTATCAGATTATTTTCTGTTACTCTTGTTCATTGTGATATTGTGCCATTCTCTTCCCAAAAAGATTCTAAATTTTAAAAACTTCTGGACCTTATTTCCTGTATGCCTCCCAATAAGAATTTAATATGGTGCTCAGTACAAAATGTTTTGCCCCCAAGCTGCCAATTTCAGATTTAAATTTTATGACTTATTGTTTATGATGTCAGTTTCATTTTATTCTCTCTTGTGTTTGCTGCAGTTAACTGTCTCCATTAGATTCTTCTTAAAAAAATGTATTCAGGCACCATGATTTATAAAGTTATATACAACAGGCTTCCTGCATACAGTGCTCTACCTCTAAGACCTCTAGTGACCCCTGGTTTCCTCCCATACCCACAATGATACTTTAACATATATTTTTTAAGCTTAATTATTATGTTTGGATCCTTTAGTTTCTGTTAATGGTCTACATCCTAGTCATCCAACTCCATTGCCCATACCCTATTAATTTTCACATTCCTGATCAATACAAGAAACTGAGAGTAGATTAGGATTACTAAAATAGGAGAGTGTGATAGGATATAGAGTAACATTAAGACATGAGGTAGGCAAAGAGTCAACATGCTAAATTTTCTGTTTTTACTGCCATTTTGTAAGTCAGAGACTGGGGTTGAAAATATTGATTCTGGAGCTTGTCCAATGGAGTTTGAATCCTGACTGTAACTGTGGATCGTCCATTTTGCCTCAGTTTCCTTGCTTATAAAATGGGACTTTAAACATTGCATCTTTGAGAGGCTGGAGGGCACTATCCAACAGGTAGGGTACCTGTACAGCAGCAAGCAGTTGGCTTGCTTGAGGCCGACTCAAGTTCTATCCAAGGACCCTATATATTCCCCTGAGTACCACCAGAAGTGATCACTGAGTGCAGAGCCAGGAGTAAGCCCTGAGCACTGCCAGGTATAACCAAAAACAAGCAAACAAAGAATTGCATCATAGGTCTGGTTTCTGGGAAACAGGTTTCTGAGATAAAAAATTTATACAGGAACAACAGATAGCGAGAGAGGCCGATGAGGAGGAAAGAATTAAGTTGGACTGTAAAGCAATTGCAATAGAGTCTCAGCTCTGCAGAAAAATCTGGAATTGAGAACTCAACCAGAACTTTGTCCCTGAGAACGGGCCAACTACTCGGCAGCAGCTATCCCTGGAGAGGTACATCATATTGAGTGAAGCAATTCTCTTCCTTTCTATTTATTTTCCACTTATTTAGTTTATTCACGATGATTTACAAAACTATCGATAACAGAACTTCAGGCATTCAATGTGCCAACTCCAAATCACCACCATTGTTAGCATCCCAAGGTTTTCACCCTCTCCCCACGCCACTTCCATAGAAAATTCTTTTACATTTTAAATGATTTATTAAACTATGAGTCATCATGGGGCCGAGCGATAGCACAGCGGGAAGGGCACTTACCTTGCAAGTGGTCAATGTGGGTTCGATCCCGGCATCCCATATGATCCCCCAAGCACCGCCAGGAGTAATCCCTGAATGAAGAGCCAGGAGCAACCCCTGAGTGTCGCCGAATGTGACCCAAAAAGCAATGAATGAATGAATGAATGAATGAATGAATGAATGAATGAATGAATATGGGTCATAAGTTTACACTAATGTTAACCCTTATGATTTTGATGTACAGTTCCCTTTGCTCTATTTATTTACTTAAGTATTAGGGTGGTGAGAATTAAGCCACACCCAGCCATGCTCAGGGAAAATTCCTGGCTCTGTGCACAAAGATGGTTCCTGGTGGTGCTCAAAGACTATATACAGTGCTAAAATAGGGTCCACCATGTGCAAGGACAAGAGTCTTCCCTTGTACCTTGTACTATCTCTCCTGTCCTATTTATTTCTTAATGGTTTTAGCGATCTGAATAAATCCAACCCCCAAAGCCTCATGTGTGTGAAGAGCAGGATCCACCGCTGCTCCATGTCCCTAGTTCCAGGCAGCTCTTTCTGCCAAGGACAATTTCTAGGAGGAACTGAGCTGAAAGCTGTCAGCTAAGAACACTTTAGGAAATGAAGAAACAAACTTCATGGGACTATTGGGGGAGGGAGGAACCATTTGACACAGCATCCATACTATTTGGCATAAAGATGAAAACTTTAATACCTATAAATCATTTTGGATGATATGTAGCATAGCTAGCCCAAGATAACTGTACACTATTACCTCAGCTTCATGACCTGGAAGGCTTTTACTATGCCTGAAGACTTCCTGACTACTATGATAAAGAAGGGTGACGGTATTTCTTTTCATTTCAATGCCGTGAGCAGCTAAAGTCTGTAAATATTTATGCATTCATCTGATTATTTGTGGGTTTGCTTCAACCTATTATATAATGCCTTTGCTTGTATACTTTCAAGTGTTTATTTCCATAATGTCCATCACAGCTGAAAGCAAACAGAAGAGAACAGAATCTTCTTAACTAAACAGTCATTGCTAAAAATGGCAGGGCCACTGCCGAAAGAGGAAATTAATCTTGTAATTAATTAATCAAAAATCATGTAAAGTATACTTTGGTCTTCGAGAAAAAGAGAAAAGTTTAAAAAAATGAAGATCATACTTTAAGATTCAGGGCTAAAACTGATCATCCCAAAATAGGTTTCATTTTAAGCACATGTGGGGGTTTCTCTCAACTCTTGACAATATTCCTGAGGCACCATTGTCCCACATGGCCAGCTCTAGACACCCAGAAATCCCAATTTTAAAGACTGGGACTATTATTGGCTTTTTTTTGGCTTTGGTTTTTTGGTTTTTCAGGTCACAACTGGCAATTTTTATGGCTTACTCTTGGTTCTGCACTCAAGAATTAATTCTAGTGGTGCTTGGGGGACCATATAAGATGCTGGAGATAGGACCCAGGTCAGCTGTGTGTGAGGCAAATGCTCAACCCATTATACTATCATTCCAGCCCCATATTATTGTAAGAGACTGGATATATACCTGTAAATACCAAATGTTAAATTTAGAAAAAAATTGATATTATAGCTCTCATTGTTTATACCATTATTGTTCAACAAAATGTAATTTTCTAGCACAGTAAGTTCAATATAATGACCAAATAAATATGTAATTTTGTATCACTGTGAAATGTTTCTCAATCAGTATTTAATAAATATACAAACCATTACAAATGTTACAGTAATAAACATTACTATTCTTGATCTCTAGACCTTTGCCTTCCTCCTCATTCTCAACACAACATATCTTGAAGCTACCAGGAGACAACAGATTGCCCCTCCAGGCAAAAGACGATATCTTACTTATCTTTGCATTCCTATTGTACCTTTTATAAAGTAGAAAAAGCCAAGAATGTCATCATTTTACAAATATTTATGGCTTGGTTTGTGCTATTGAAAATAAAATCCTGAGCTGAAAGTAAAATGTTCTAATCACATGTGGTTTATAATCCAGTAGAAGAGATTAGTTCATTAAAAAGTCTTATTTATACTTTCAAAAATGATGTGAAGAAAAAAATAAAGGGTCAGATGAGTATTTTAGGGGAAACCACTCAAATTCGTGCAAGCAGAAAGACAAAGAAAGATATCAATAAAGGTAGCAGCATGGATGCTAAAATTGAAGTGCTGAGTAGGGTGTTAGCTGGCAAGACCGCTGGGTGGAGAATTCCAGAGAGAGGGGCTATGTGGTAGGAGTAATGAAGGAACCTCATTGTCCTCCCCATACCTCCCTACCCCCGCCTAACTCCTCCCCACACACAGATGGACAGGACCATTTGCAATTTAGAAAGCAATTCAGAGACAAATTTGATTGAAAGCTTAACATTCCATTTTTCATAATTTGCTTACTTCATAACAGTGATAAGAAATTACAGCTCTTATTTGACAGTGAAATATTTATTCACTAAAGATCACCCAACATGATAG
Organism: Cryptotis parvus; assembly: GCA_021461705.1. Taxonomy (NCBI): domain Eukaryota; kingdom Metazoa; phylum Chordata; class Mammalia; order Eulipotyphla; family Soricidae; genus Cryptotis; species Cryptotis parvus. Next base: position 206,221 of record JAJIBD010022235.1, on the reverse strand, counting down.
GACGAATACAAGCGGGAACTGGGGAATGTGGCGCAGAGGCCTTCCATGCATGGGCTGATGGGTTCCAGCCCTGGCACTCTCCCCTCCCAACATCACATCACTGTTGAACGTGATCCGAGCCTCCGCCAGTGTGATCACCAGCACTGTAACCAAGAGCGCAACAACCCAGAGCAAAGTGTCAGAGGACCACCCTGTGCCTTTCCCAAGATCACTTGCAATGACAGCCTAAGGAAGGGAAGCATGGAACATCAAGCCAAAGCAATCAGGAAACAAACTAATTTTGAAAAACAAAAAATACAGGCTGAACAAGATAGCATTAGTCTGCCAGGAATTTACACTTTGGTCAGAGGGTTGGCCAACAGATGATTACGTGAAGATGGGCAAGTTCTGGGAAGGGCCCCAGTCCAGCAAGATAAGGCACCAGAAGGGGCCTCAACTTCAAAGAGGGCCACCCACCAGAAAGCAGAAGTGACAGCTCACTGGAGTATGATGTGCTCTGTCACTCAGCAAAGAGGGATAGCACTCTTTGCGCGAGGCTCCTCTCGCCTCTAAACGTTGAGGTGCCCCAAAGCAACGCCGTGAGAGACTGAGGAATAAGGGGGGAGCAGCAACGAGTCCTATGACTGTGTAAACCTTCCAAGGTTTTATTTTTGCTTTTTAGGTCACACCAGGTGATGCTCAGGGGTTGCTCCTGGCTCTTCACTCAGGAATTACTTCTGGTGGTGCCTGGGGACCATATGGGATGCTGGGGATCGAACCCGGGTCCGCCGCATGCAAGGCAAATGCCCTACGGGCTATGCTATCACTCCGCCCCCACTTCCAAGTTTTTAAAGAAATAAAATTCATTGCATTCTATTTCCAATTAATACATCAACAAGCAATTCTTTCCCACTTGGAAAAAAGAAAATCTAAGGGATATACTATTACTTCATCCATTTTCAATTTAGTATTTTTTTTCTCAACCATAATTTCTCCTTGAAATCTATTCTACTTTTTAAATTTGACAGAACTCCTTCAGTTTAGCAGATTTCATCTGTCAAATCACAAAGAGCCAGTTTGGCATGGTTTCCCATATACACCCATGTCCTTTAAAAGGATAATAACCCCTTATCAGATGGGTATTGGGTGAATATTCTTTCCCATTCTGTGGACTGCTTTTGTATCTTAGTCACTGTTTTTTTTGAGGTGCAGAAGCTTTTTAGTTTCATGTAGTCCCATATGTTTATCTTTTCTTCTAGTTGCTTTGTTAGTGATGTTTCACCTTTGAAGCCTTTAGCTTCAATGTCGTGGAGGATTTTTCCTATATTTTCTTGCAATGTACTTTATAGATTCAAGTCTGATATTGAGATCTTTAATCCATTTTGATCTGATTTTTTGTGCATGGTGTTAGACACAGGTCCAAATTCATTTTTTTACATGTCGCTGCCCAGTTTTCCCAACACCACTTGTTGAAGAGGCTTTCCTTACTCCATTTTAGACTCCTTGCACCTTTATCAAAGATTAAATGATCATGTGTTTGAGGTTGGGTGTCAGGATACTCAATTCTATTGCATAGATCCTCAGGTCTGTTTTTATTCCAATACCATGTTGTTTTAATTACTACTGCCTTGTAGTACAGTTTGAAGTTGGGAAAGGTGATGCCTCCCATCTTCTTTTACCTGAGGATTGCTTTAGCTATCCTTGGGGGGTTTATTGTTCCACACAAATTTCAGGAGTGTTTGGTCAATTTCTTTGAAGAATGTCATGGGTATCCTTATAGGGACTGCATTGAATCTGTACAGAGCTCTAGGGAGTATTACAATTTTGACAATGTTGATTCTCCCCATCCATGAGCAGGGAATATGTTTCAATTTCCTTGTGTCCTCTTTTATCTCTTGGAGCAATGTCTTGTAGTTTTCTTTGTACAGGTCCTTTACACACTTGGGTAAGTTGATTCCTAGGTATTTGATTTTCTGTGGCACAATTGTGAATGGAATTGTTTCCTTAATATCCCTTTCTTCTCTTTCATTATTTGTATATCAAGCACTGGTAGAACTTTACAAGAAGAAAACAAAAACCCCATGAAAAAATGGGGAGAAGAAATGAACAGAAACTTCAGCAAGGAAGAAATTCGAATGGCCAAAAAAACATATGAAAAAATGCTCATCATCACTAATCATCAGAGAGATGCAAATCAAAACAACAATGAGATACCACTTTACACCACAGAGACTGGCACATATTCAAAAGAGCAAGAACCACAAGTGCTGTCATGGATGTGGGGAAAAGGGGACACTCATCCATTGTTGGTGGGAATGCCGGCTGGTACAGCCTTTCTGGAAAACAATATGGACATTCCTCCAAAGACTAGAAATCGAACTCCCATTTGACCCAGCCATACCACTCCTGGGAATCTACTCTGGGAAACCAAAAATACGCAGCGGAAACACCATCCCTACTTTTATGTTCATAGCAGCATTATTCACAATAGGCAGAATCTGGAAGCAACCAGAGTGCCCGAAAATCGATGACTGGATAAAGAAGCTTTGGTACATCTACACAATGGAATACTATGCAGCAGTTAGGAAAAATGAAGTTATAAAATTTGCCTATAAATGGATGGACATGGAGAAGATTATGTTGAGCGAAATTAGCCAGAAGGAGAGAGACAGATACAGAATGACTGCATTTATCTGCATAACATAAATATATATGTACATATTATGATACCAATATCCAAGGTCAAGTGAAACATATATCAGGAGGTCTTGTTAAAGGTGGAAATTATCACAAACGTGTGGGAGTCAGAGGCTAGGTAAGACAGAAAATGGAACAATGTGCTAAAAATTGTCGAGGGTACTAATGCCAACCTAGAACTGATCATTAAATAGAGGCAAAAAGATACACATGACAATCCTTTAATGTTTGTTCTGTAATCCATAGCCTGGAGGGAAAGGAAAAGAGAAAAGAGAGAGAAATGGAAAGAAATAAAGAACCTACCATGGAGGAGGGCTGGGGAGGGGGGGAGGGAACTGGGGACGTTGGTGGTGGGAGATGGGCACTGGTGGAGGGATGGGTGCTGGAACACTGTATGACCAAAACCCAAATATGAACTTTTTAATTGTATATCTTTGTAATTGTAAAAATAAAAAAAAATTAAAAAATAAATAAATAAATAAAATTAAAAAATAATAATAACAACATTACAAATGGAAACCATACTCTCTTGGCATTTCCTGATGCTGAAGCTTTGATAGGAAACTGCGAGGTCTTGCTGTATTAGATGTCATTCATTTGGGGACATAGTTACCTCATCAGATGTGGCCCACAGAACTGGCTCATTCATCAACTAAACTGCTGAATGGCAAATGCCTCTTTCCTGGGAGATCCAAAACATTGAAATAAAGTCTTTCCTCTTTTCCAGCAAAAGATTCAATTGTTCACTTGCCTTTCATAGCTCATTCCTCACATACATGTGAATAAGAAAGGAACTCTGAGTGACGAACAAAAGCTGGAGGTGAAGATAGCAGAATGTGGAAAGAAAATGCAGAAGAACTCAAGGCAATCAGAGAACAGCTAGGGCACAGGAGAGGAAAATGCCAAGTAGGTTACCAGAGTTTCAAAAGTTAGAAAAATCTGAGTAGCTCCTTCTTTGAAATTTTGGCCACATTTATTATTCTGAAGAGTTTAAATGTCTTGCATTTTTGAAGAATTCAATTTAGTTCCTATCACAGTGCCAAATACACTGGTGGACTCAATAAATATTTCTCAAGGGCTTTTACTCAAAGCAAATTTTTCCTTCAGTACTTTATATACTTAACCAGGATTGATCAAATACATGGTAAGAAAGGGGAGTTGAGATTGTTTTTAGCGCACTTTGTATTTAGGTAAAGTGCCAGACAAATCCGCTCTAATACCTAAGGTCATGAGGGCCAATCAAAAGTAATGCTAAGATTATGTCCTATGCACTGCCCTGCCTCTCTCACTGTACAATAATGGACTTGTGCTTTAAGTAGAGCCATCTTTTAGTTAAAAGACTAGCAAAAGAGAGTTCTTTTGTAATGAGTAAGATTTTTCTTCCTTCAATAAAGCAACACCCTATGGAGAGGATATCCATTTACCCTAAACGTAATAGAATATAATAAAACATTCATAACATTTCTCTAAACATCTTCTACTATGAGTGAAACTCAGATCCATGCAGCAATGTTGTACAAGAACCATCAACTTTCACTGGGGTGTTACCTAATATTTATTTGAAAAACAATTTTTTTATTTGGATTCATGCTTCATTTCATGCTTTCAAGAAATCTATATCCGAGAAGTCAGAGAGTTATGATGCAGAAATTATTGCATACACTACAGACTTCAGCCGATGTTTGCCTCTGGGAAAGTAACTCGACTTTTCTATTTTAAAAGTGGTCTTCCAGGGTTTCTCCAAAAAGCGTTCTTTGAGGGTCTGAACAATGCATGAAGTCCTGCTATTGTCCACTAGGACAGAGCAGTGGCTTTCAACTGGGATCATTCAGTTAAACCCCAGCATAACAATGAGAAGTGAAGGATTCATTCTCCAGCTGGTTCACAATCAGTGCAAGGTGTTATCATGTCTTTTTTCCAAGACCGGTACCTTCCTTCTGTCCAGAGATAGCTCTACAGAATCTAAAGGCTTCAAGAGTCCACTCTTGACTGGTAATCATTAACAGTCACCCTTCACTTCCTTCAAGGGGTATCTACATATACACATACATACATACATGCATGCATGCATGCATGTATGTATATGGATATATACATATATGTATCACTTGTATCACTTGACTTCCCATTGTTTATCTTGAGCGGGCACCAGTAACATCTCCATACATCCTGTGGCAAGCAAGTGTATCCCAAGGGCATCTGCTCAAGTCAGGAACACGAAGAGCCTCAAACCATACCTTCAGGTCATGGGAATGAGGTCCATAATTGTTACTGGTTTTTGCATATCAAATACAACACAGGTAGCTTGCCAGGCTTTGCCGTGTAGGTGGTATACTCTCAGTAAAAAGCTCTCAACTCGAGCTTTACTGATGAACCTCAAGGGGAAGAGATCAGATTTTCCCTTGGGTGGAGCTCTGAGGAGCTGTGGAGTCCAGATGTTGAGAATGACTGACCTTATGGGTTGGAGTTTCCTCTGGGTTCTTGCTAGGCTCACTGGGATGACAGGCCACAACTAGAACCTGGCTAGAACTGTATACAGTGTATAAATGTGAAAGATCCTGGGAAGGACCTAGTCCTAACTTCTAGTATTATCTGAGACGGTCATGCAGCTGGCTGCACACCAGCGGAGCTGTGGGTCTGAAGTGTCTCGAGTCTAACATAGCTCCAAGGGTTTGCTCACACGTGCAGGGAGAGCCACGCTTGCTGAACTTGGAGCAGGGATTTGGGCCCCTCCTCCCATTCCTCCACCTCCATGTCAGTGGGTGTGGCTGCAAGTTCCCAACCACCACAGCCAGCAACCCTGGAAGAGAGACACTCCAGACCCACAGCTCCATTGGTAACACCAGAAGAGACACTCCAGACCCAACCACTTCAGACCCACAGCTGCACCGCTCCGCCCCATGTGGAAACAGCCCATGGAGCTCCAGAGGACAGTAAATGGCTCAGGGAAGTCCCTGGCCGAGTCCAACATAGTTCCAATGGTTCACTCACACCAGAGGTATATGCGCAGAGGGCCATGCTGGCTGGACTTGGAGCGAGGATTTGGTCTCTTCTTCCCATTCCTCTGCCTCCATGCTGGTGGGTGTGGCTGCAAGCTCCCAACCACCACAGCCAGCAACCCTGGAAGAGATATATATGTGTGTGTATATATATATATACACACATATATAAGTATACATATATATAAATATGGCACTTGTCACTTGTCTTCTCATTGTTCATCGATTTGCTTTAGTGGGCGCCAATAACATCTCCATTCATTGGGAATGAGATCCATTATTGTTACTGTTTTTGACATATGAAATACACCACAGGTAGTATGTATGCATATATATATATACATATATATATATATTCTGAATGCATATATATATTCTGATATTCTGTATAAATAAATTAAATAACTATATATATAAATATAAATATATATGCACCATTTGACCCCCCCAAATGGGACTCTCTTACTCTCATTAAGTTCTATGTCTCAACTAAGTCATGCATTACAGATGAAGGGGCTTCAAGGGACAGTTGATACCTTATTTTTTTTGGCCAAGACATCAGTCTAAAACTTGAGGCATGAATTTTCCTGAGAGCTTCCACCCAGTTCTGGTCATACACTGCTCTCAAGAGACTTATTGTCCTGCTGAAAGCAGCAGTCCTGAATGTGACTTGCTCCTTGATGGCCCTGAATTCAGTTTATTTCTCTAGGGACTCTCTGTTAGAGTTACAGTAACAGCAAATTCTTTTGCAGCATACGCGAGAATGCAGTGGAGACAGATGCTCCCTTCAAAAGGATCTGAAGTTCCTCCATGTTCCACCTGCCCTGACCATATCTCAACACCTTTCCCTCCATCCCTACCCTTTCTGTGTACTTACACAATGTAAAGAGTCTTTCAGCATCTGTAATAATTTCAGTCAAGGTAGACTAACCATGTAGATACTAAGCATATGAAGCAAATATTTTCTGACTCAGCATCTCCCCTGATTTTCAACTACATGTCTTAAAGTCATAAGCAAAAGAATTTTGTCCATCCCCAGTGATGCTCAGGGCTGACTCGTGGCTCAGAACTCAGGGATGACTTCCAATAGACTAGAGAGACCGTATGATATGCCAGAAATTGAACCCAGGTCAGCCATTTGCAAGGCAAGCCCCTACCCTTTATTATATTCTGATCCCATAAGCAATATTTTTTATTGTTTTGTTTTGAACCCTTACCTAGTGGTACTGAGGGATCACTCCTGGTTATGTGCCCAGGGATCACTACTGCTGTGCTCTAGAATTATATGGGATGCTGGGGGTTGATCCCAGCCTTGTTTAAGACCCTCTCCACTGTACTATAAGCAAAAATTTTAAAGTAAGGCAATTGTCACTTGTCACTTGTCTTCCCGTTGTTCATCCATTTGCTCAAGCAGGTGCCAGTAATGTTTCCATTTGTGGGGAATGAGGCCCATTATTGCTAGTTTTTTAAAGTGAGTACAAACATCATTTAGAATTCCAATTCATAGGCTTTTCTTGGCTACAAGAGTTGCTACCCGCACGGCAGAGCCTGGCAAGCTACCGTCGTGTCGATTTGATATGCCAGATACCAGTAACAATTATAGACCTCATTCCCATGACCTGATGGAATGGTTTGAGGCTCTTTATGTTCCTGGAGCAAGCAGGTGCCCTTGGGCTCTACTTGCATGAGACAGGTCATCTGGGGATGTTATTGGTGCCCGCTCGAGCAAATCGATGATGAACGGGAAGACAGTGCTACAGTGATACAGGCTTTTCTTACTCACTAAAATTTATTTGTAGTGCCTTTACACTCTCCAAGAAAAAAATGGAGAAAGAGTTGAGAGACTTGAGGTGAGGTCGCACAAGACAATGATCTCCGGTGTGGTAAAGTTCTCACACAGCTAAGTCTTCTTGTAGTCCAGTTTGTGCCCCCCTTTCTCACATTTTTCTATGTGAGTTGGGATTTCGCTTGGTAGAGAGTAGAGACAACTGTTTGTGTTCAGGGCTTACTCCTGGCTTTGTGCTCACGGATGGACAGAACTCAAGGGACCATATGTGATGTTGGGATCAAACTTGGGTCAGCTACCTGCAATATAAGTACCTCAGCCTTTATACTATCTCTCTGGCCCCTAAGATTACACTTTCTGTTTGCGGGCATACCCAGTGGTTCTCCAGTTTACTCATGGCTTTATGCTCACAGGATATTCTTGCAATGCTCAGGAGACCATATGAGGTGCAAGGGAGAGAACATGGGTCAAACGTGCAAGACAAACACCTTAACTCCTTGGTCCCAGGAATTCAGTCTATTTCTTTTTGGGTCACACCCAGCGATGCTCAAGAGTTACTCCTAATAACTCAGGAATTACTCCTAGCAATGCTTGGAGACCATATATAGGATGCCAGGGATCAAACCCGAGTCAGCCGCATGCAAGGCAAATACCCTACCTGCTGTGTTATCACTCCAGCCCCAGGTTTTTAATTGAATATTCCACATATGGTAGTAAAGTGTTTGTGTTTCTAAGCACAGGAACACTGGGACGTGCACAGATTTGGTAGATGTGTCAGGCAAGCTCTGCTCTGGCATGAGTTACAGTGTTACTCGCTATGAGTTCAATGTTAACAAAGCAGTGATACACATTGGAGGATATGTCTGTAATGATTAATTTTTTGTGTCAGCTTGAGTGTCCCTTGGAGGGCAAGCTAGTTATTTGGGGGGTATGTCTTTGAGAGTGTTTTCCGATTTGCGCTTGAGAGAGTCTAACTCTGTAAAGCTAATCTGCCTTCCCCACGGTGGGTGGGAAGCTTCCAATCTTGCAAGACTGGAGAAAACAAAGGGAAGGCCAGGACAGCCTGCACTTTATCTGGCTACCTGCTTTGGAATTTATATCAAGAGTTGCCTTGGTTCTCAGACTTTTAGACTCAGAATGGAATTCTAGACTTATGTTACCCCACTCTAGAATTATATTACCAGCTTTCCTGGGTTCCAACTTGTACATAACAGATCATGAGTCTTCTCAGTATCCATAAAACTGAACACTAGTACATCAGAAGGGCCAACGGTACAAGGTTTAAAGCATAAGCCTGGCACACCGCTGACCCTTTTACATCTCCAGCATCACATGGCTCCCTGAGCATCACCAAGTAGAGCTCTGAAGACCCTGGGGCAAGCAAGGGTGACCCAGATCACTCTGGCATGGCAGAACTCAAGCAGCACCACTTCCTGGGCCCTAGCACTGAACAACTGGGACCCAGGGCCCTCTCAGCAATGCTTGGAAGAACCCCCCCCCATCCCCAGCCCCAAATCAACTACTCCTATAAATCTCTTTTATGTAAATAGACTATGTATTTATACATGTGCATATAAGTATACGTATATTTATTCTATTAGTACTATTTCTCTCTGACTAATACAGCGTCTGCAAATAGAAACATACATAAAGCTATGTGTTAATCAGCTGATGAAAATGCTGTGCCCAGAGGCTCACATGAACTTAACCTGGCATTTCCCCTAGGAGCAAAGTTTTAATTTTTACTAACTCAGGGTTGGCAATGATTCTACAGAATAAAACTCCCAGAAATAAAGAGACTTGACTATAATTATCTCTTTCCTTCATCTTAAGCTCAGCTAAAGTTCCAAAATTTGGGAGTTAACCTTCTTCTCTCTTTATTTAAAATCATAGAGATTGTGTTAGCTTTCTTTCTCTCTCTCTTTCTCACTCTCTTTCTCCCTCTCTCTCTTTTCCCTCCTCTCTCTCTCTCCCTGCCTACAGTCTTAGTATTCTCAATCAGTGCTCAGTCAAAATAAATGCCCTCTCCCTCCTTGATTCCTCTTTCTTGGATCAGGTCTCCATGATCTGGCATGAAAATGATCCCGGGACTTCTAGCTTGACTTCCTATTTCCATCTTTTGCAGCTCATTCTCTACCCAGGGGAAATGAGTGTAACTGTGCCCTGCTCAGACCTCTACCTTTGAGATTGTACCAAGCCTGAAAGCACACCTCCATCCAAACTTGGCGCTCCTGTGATAACAGACTCTCCATCTCCATTCCTTTGTAAGTACTGATCTCTATGTCTGTGATGCCTTTTCTCCCCACCTTTCAAGTTGGCCAACACCTATTTATCTCATGAGACACAATTCAAATGGCACCTGCAGTGTGAATTTTTCTGATCCAAATACAGATGAGACAGGCATGTCTTGCTCCAGGTGACCTCTGTATCTAGTGCACGCTTCTCTAATTGCCTTGATCATAGCCACTAGTAATCACGTCTATAGTTTGATTCCGTGGCCCTACTGGACTGAGCCCCTTGAAGATAGGAATGATCTTCTTAGCTTGATTCCCTTAAGATATTGCATAGGCAGCTCAGAATCTGGTACTGAATAAGTGAAGATGAAAAAAATGAAGTTATGACTGAATATAATATTATTCCTACAAACAGCACTTCCCCTATGTCTTACAGGACTCTGGAGTGGCCTGGGCTCTCCATCGGCTTAAAGAGATAATCATTTGGTCATATCTCTTGTCTCAGAGAAAGAGCAGAGGCTTCTAGGCAGAACTATAACTGCCAGGTGTAGATGATTTTAAAACTCATATTAGAACCTGGAAAAAGGCCTGGTCTGCTGCCAACCCATTGCTTTGTCCCAGAAACTCTCTCTCCTTTCCCCCATCTACAGTTTCATCTTTCCTTTATGGTCTAAATGGTTCCTTCTTTAAAAAGTTTCCCCATCCACCATCCCAGTCTGACTGCACTTCCTTCTCTGACCCAAGAGTTGTTGGTTCTTTTAGTTATCTCTCCATGCCTCCTGCTGTGTCTCTAGACCTGTTGTTTGAGCAATAATGGCTCTTCACTAGGCAAGCCTGGCACACAGTAGAGGGGAAACTGAAGCTTGCTGAATCAGTCTTCCCGTTCATCATCGATTTGCTCAAGCGGGCCCCAGTAACATCTCCATATGTCCTGTCTCATGCTAGTAGAGCCCAAGGCATCTGCTTGCTCCAGGAACATAAAGAGCCTCAATCCATTCCGAATGAGGTCTATAATTGTTACTGGTATTTGGCATATATATCAAATACAACACGGGTAGCTTGCCAGGCTCTGCCGTGCAGGTAGCATACTCTTGTAGGCATTTCTAAGTCCAGCATTTATTGATGAACTGCGCGGCCGCTTGCGCCACTGAGCCGGGCTGTGATAGGCTGGTCTGCTGGGTGGAGGTCTGACGAGAGAGAAGTCTGGATGTGGAAAATGGAGGCCCTCATGGAGTGGGGGGTCGTCTGGCTTGTTGCGAGGCTCTGCTGGGATGGTGGGCCAGGGCTAGAACCCACCATCCTTCCCGGCACCTCGTGAGCAGCTGGTCACAGGGAGAGCCAGTAGCAGTTCTGCCCCATGTCTGCGAGTTTCTCTCTATGTATCCCATAGCTTAGTAAATGCCTTAGCACACAATACCAGACCCACAGCACATATTTAATGCCTAGTTGGCTTGTACTATTCTATTTGGCAGAGATCAAAGAAGTGGTGCTAAAAAATAAAGTAGCCAAGATCACTCAGAGAGAAATTTAGAATTGAAGAAATTTAGGGTTGAAGAGGCGGAGAGTGAATGGGATTTCAGCAGTAGGGTGGCAAAGCTGACTTGGAAAGAATGGAGATGTAGTGATTCAGACGAACCTCGGAGACAGCCTTATGGGATGGTACCTGTACAACAGAGAAAAGTGCAAGTACATAAACTGCCACCACAGGAAGGCAGTGAACCTGACTATGCAAAGCTTGGGACAAAATTTGATTTAAGCAGGGCAGAAAATGAGAGGACTTTCTAGCAAAAGGATAAGGCACAGAGGGCTAACAGCAGACGCCATAAGGGTTGGAGAGGAATTCAACAGAACTGAAAGCAGAGAAGAATTTGGGGTGGGTGAGAAGGGGTAGTAGTCTACGCTCCCCCAAAGAAAACTGGGCCCCCAGCAGGGAGCTGGTGATAAAGAAGCATAGGAATGTTTTCACAGGAGGAGAGGAGTGGACATGTGTGGCTTTTCTCCGCTGTGCTGGGTTGGTTCACCCACCATATCTTCCCCTTGGGTAAAGGTCAATTGTGTGCTCCTGCTGACCTTTGTCGATGACTTCTCCATTAGCCACAGGAAACGTGGAGCCCAGGGGCTGAGGTATTTTTAGTGGTCCAGGAAATTGTTTTCATTTTCACTTTGTTTAAAAATCAGAACAATAACAAAAAAGGACATACTAATGACTACATTAAAAAAAAGAAGCCAGGCTTAACCATATTCATCTGGATAGTGACAGAGCCCTCAAATATGAGTATCAATATAGAGGAGGAAGCCCTCGAAAAACAGTCCGCAGCTCAGTATGTGAGCCACTGACCAAGTAAAGCACAAGGCGTCAGAAGGCAACTGGCCCTGCCAACTGTGGGCGCTTGGAGGCAGTCAGCAAGGAAATAGAGTCAGGAAAAGGTAAGCGAACTCCAGAACATTAGGGCCTTATGTTTGGCAAAGAAAGTTCACTCTTTAGTTTCAGAACAAAGAAGATCCCATGTCCTGCCCATTCCTCTGCCCCCTCACCCCACCGCTGCCACAGCCACACTGCGACTCGGAGAACACTGTGTCCCCACATTAATTACACCTAAGGGACCCACTGACTCATTTCATGCAACATCAACCATCATCCAAATACTCCTGGTGTCTAAGTTTTTGGTCAGGCGCTTCTTCCCTTTCAACCTATATAATATCCCATGGACGGTGTTTCAAAACGCTTCAAGAATGACAGGATCCATTTCCCCCAATGTTTTGAGCTCTTGAATCATAAATCTGAAAAAGAGGAATTTTTCACTCTGCTTTCTCTAACTCATAAAAATCTGAGGATCAGGTTTCTTCATTGATTCACTCCTCAGAAATCTGAGGGCCAATGAAGAACAGCTCTCATCACTGAGAGATTTCAAATGAGAAAGGAAAGGGGTTCTTTCTTCCCCATATTTGGCACGACACACAGTCCACTAGGGTTTATAAATACACTTTATCAAATCCCTCTGTGCAAGTCGTCCTGAGTGGTCCCCCCTCCACACACACACACCATGAGAGAATGAATAAATGAATATCTAACAGGGCCCACACAATACCCACGAGATAATCGGCATTCTGGAAGTGTCTGAAGATATCATGTATGATAGACACCAAAGAATGACCCTGTGCATTTCACTCCTGAATTACTGGTTGGCAGAAATGGCTGAGCAACACAAACAGATCTGAGGACACAACAGATAAATTCAGAAAACAGGGTGGGTGTGATTAGTGGATGTCAGAAATGATACTTTTCAATCCCCCACCCCCTTTCTGATTTATGCAGGCCACAGTTCCTGATTTCCTTTGTTTGGCAACTGCTTCTGTTCCAGCTCCAGTCATTCAGTGCCAATGGACGACGGCTGACACCAGAGTGTGGTTGGTTGAAGGAAGAAGGATTCCAAGCAGGACCACCTCTGAAAGTCCAGTCCCCACCCCCTCAGACAGCTCCTGCCTTCTAGGCAGTAGATGAAGACCCACAAGGCTGAACTCCAAATTCAGTCTCTGCAACCTGAGTTTGCTGCAGCGGGGTCATCAGACGAGTGAGAACCCGGAAGGGCCTTCCCCATCTCAGTCCCTCTAAAATGATTCCCAGCCACTAACCCCAGCTAAGCTCTGCAATGCTCCTGTAAGCACAGGTCTGCTTTAATAGAAACATAAGTATCAAGGCACTGCAGTCTATTATAAATTGGTTGTAATTTTCGCCTGACACTTTCAGAATTAAACTAGTTAGTGTACAAAAAATAATAATAATAATAATAACAAATGCCACAAAGCAGAAAAAGCAAACTCGGTGTCTGAAGGTTAATGATTGTTCATGAAAGCCACAGAAATAAATTATCTGCCTAGGGACGCTGTCACATGATCAGCACAAAAGCTGCAACAGCCAAAAATGTTTATGTAGAGGAAAAAAAACAGTCCGCGTCACAGAACCCTTCCCCCAACAGCTAAATTCGAGTCCTGAGCCAGCCAGCTGCTCCTAACTGCTTACATTAAACTAATTTGTGCTGCTACATTGCAGCTGCTTAATTTTTAGTCTGAACTTTATCACCAATAAGTGTTACAATAACAAGCTATAGGATGGGATCTCGGAAGAAATATCCATCACCCTCCAAACAATGACAGCTTCAGAAGAGGAGACTGCAGAAAAACAAATAGAAAGGAAGAAAGAAAGAGAAAGAAGAAAAATCACCCCACACTGCCTCTTTAAGGGGGAGGGGCGAACTTTTAGTGGGAAAGGCTTTAAAACGCGGCTTTGTTCCGAAGGCCCTTCTGAAATGAAGGGGGGGCTGATTGAATAGGTTAGCGGGCGGGGGAGGTAACGAGTAAGATGTGCTTTGGCTCAGAGCGGGTGATTTGCAAGGTGAGAATCTTAGAAGGGAGAAGGCAATTGCCCGACAACAATGCAAATCCTCCTCTCTTGCTCACTAACCCCCCAAAAAAAAAAAAAAAACAAAACAACGTTCTGTGCAGACCCAAACAGCAATCTGGGCGGTAATCCCCGAGTTGCCCCAAACATTAGTGGCAGGCCAGCCGGCCGGGCAGCGGGGTTTACACTATTCCTTCTTGTTCATGTGTTATTTTCCGAGCTCAGGGGTAAGCCCAGAAACTCTTCTCAGGGCAGAAACAGACACTGACCTGAGCTGGTTTCAATCCCTGCCAACTATGCAGGCGCTGTTTTTGCTACATTTTGGAATTTGGCTGAGACCATATGTCAGGCATCCATTTGTACTCAGAACTAGAATAGAGAGTCCTAACAACTTAAAAAATAAAAGCTCCAACCTCCCCCCCCCCCCCCCAATAAACCACTAGGAATGCACGGAAACTTTTCCATTATTAATTAATCTGAAAATGATTCATGTTTTCAGTTGCAGTATCTCATTACCCACTCCTGTTTACTGCGGGAGGGGGTGGGGGCGGCTGGGTAATTCTGCTTCACCCCGCTCAGTAATTACAAAAACAATTCCTTTGAAAGCAGGGGGAAGAACACCCATGTCAGCTATTTACAACATTTTTTAAATTCTGTGGTTTTCAGAATTAAGGTTCAAAGTGAGTGTTATTAATGTTGAGTAATAAAGTCGTTTTTCTTGCACAAAGATATCCTAAACTTAAAGAGCCACGTTCAGCCTGAGATCGGTTTCTCAGGGAGGGGGAAGGGATGGAGGTGGAGACCCGCCCCTGTTTTGTTTTGTTTTCAACTCCACACCTTCACACCTCGTGGTCTCAGCCCAGCGTCCAGCACTGTGTTTGGCCAGCTGAATGGCACCCCGGAGCTTGTGCAGAGGCCTTGTTTTTCTCGGGGTTCAGTAGTGGACCTCGACGAGGGCCCGGTGACTTTTTTTCCAGAAGGATGACTGTGTTTGAGGGCTCTCCAGGGCATGATCCCAGGGCACGTGGACGACGAATCCCTGGAGCCCACCAGGATTGCTCCGCGCTGTGCCAAGTGGGTCACTGTTGCGCAATGCAAGCTCTCGCTCCACCCCGGCCTCAGCGGGATGCCTGGATCTGCCGCTGCCAAGGCTGAAAGACTGCTGGGAACACAGACAAAGCATCCAGGGGCCGGGGTGGGGCAGGGGTGTAACCTGCACGAAGGGGCCAGAGAGATAGTACAGTGGGCAGGGCGCCTGTCTTGCATGCAGCGACCAGGCTTCAATCCCTGACATTCCGTTTGGTTCCCCCGCCAGTCCCACCAGGAGTGATTCCTGAGTGCAGAGCCAGGAGTAAGCTCTGAGCACTGCCAGGTGTGGCCCCAAACAAACAAAAAAAGGCGGTTTCAAAGGCACCTAAATCTAGTCAGGTCAGGAAGCCAGAGCTGGGAAGGACAACAGCAGGGACGCCCCCGCCACAGCAACTCACTTTTCTTAATGAGACAATTGGCAGCTTCATCTGCTTGTCCTAGAACAGAGGGAATGACCTTCTCCTTTGCCATTGGATGCCAGACAGGCTGTCAAAACTTCCATTGTGAAATGAGGAATTAATTTGATGGCATCTATCAGTCTTTCTTACCTGTTTTTCTGTTGTGGCTTTTTTTTTTCCTTTCAGAGCAGGTCTAAACAGGTCTGACTAGGACACTTCTGAATAAGTTCACCCAATCGTTGGTGAGAGGCAGGGATCAAGCTGGTGTGTCTAGGACCTGAAGGCGCCGGTGACTAGCACACTGAGGCACGTGGTAGTCCCCGAGCCTGGGACGGATGAAGATGTCCTTCACTCCAGAGCCAGGTTCACAGTGAGAGAAAAACCTCCCACCAGCCAGGAATGATCTCATGAAGTTGAAGGAGATTAATGGGCTCCTTTCCTTAAAAATCTCTGGAAACGAATCCTTTTCCACGTAGCCCCCACCCAATCCCTAGCGGGGCCAAATTAGACTCAACGCTGAGAATCCTGAGCAGCAGTCAGGGCTCGGGCCCGTGTTTATTCTACAGGGAGAGGTCTAAAAGCAGCTGGCCCTGGAGCTCCTTCCGCTGGGCCTCCCGACTTCCCTCAGCCTAACTTTGCTGTTTAGCTAGAAGTGATGCCTTTCTGGATTCTCTTTGCCAGAGCAGTGGAAACCGTTAATGAGGTTATGTTGTCATTTCCAATTCACAGCATTAACGCTTACAGTCAAAAGCCTGAAATGTATCATTTTTCACAGAGGCTAAGTGTGGAATGTAATATATGTGTGACAAAGGATCACAAATTTTGGTGCGCGTTTTTCCCTTCATGTGAGAGCTTAGGCCAAATCAGTGGGGGCGGGGTGTCAGAATGTATAATTATTATTATTATCATTTTGCAGTCATATAAAACAACAGTTTTTTCACAAGGGAAATCACTGTTACTATTTTATCCATAGGATCATGAGTTACTGTGTAGGTCATCCAAAGAGATAAGTAGGTGACAGTATCTTGCAAATTGTGGGCATTATCCAAACCTAAGAAATATTGGTGTTATGACACCTGCCTTCAAATTTTAACCATGAATCCATTCTAGCTTTTATTCACAGCATAAGCATATTGATTAGACAAAATCTTCCAGGAATAGAATTAAAAGACAAAAGTCTTGGCCTAGAGAGATGGTACAGGAGTTCAGGTACTTACCTTGCAGGCAAAATTTGGCCTCCCAAGGTTCACCTGAAGCCACCTCTGAGCACAGACCTGGCAGTAGCCCCCAGGCAGAGCTGAGTATAACCCAAAACCTTCTCCACTGCCCCCCAAAGTTAACGTCCTATCAAAATCTCACACAGTGGACTCTGTTGTATATTGTAATGTATTTTAGGTGAGGGGACTTTATATGGATGTCATGTGACTTGAAAGAGACTGGATAATTTCCTCCCACTCAAATACATATCACCCTTATAAATGGTGTCCAAAGAGGAAAGATAGAGAGAGGTGCCTAGAGCTAAAGTGAACCTGTCCAACAAGCACATCTGGCCCCTTGCCCAAGAGTCCACCATAATTTTAGGTGTCCACAAAAATGTTCTAACTTCTTGAAGTTTTAGGTGAACGAAAGTTTTAATATATAAAATTTATAAATTTATCTTAGCATCAGTATGGTCATAAAATACTTTTTAGTGGAGAAATGAGCCTATCCTCCACTAATAAGTCAAAAATAAGAAGGGTTTTCAGTTTCTACTGCTGCCATAAAAAAAATCAGAACAAGCTTGATGACTCCATTATCTTTATGTTTGGTGGCCAGAAGTCCAAAACAGGTCTTAGGAAGGGCTAATAAAGGTATTGACAGGACATTTATTCACTCTGGAAAGGAAGAACTGAGATCTTTCGCATTTCCTGTTAGGGTGTCCTATAAGAATGCTGTTGAAAGGGTTAGTTTTTTATAAGAATCCTCTGGTGCTCTCCCATCCTCCTATCTCCTATACTCCAATACACTCTTCTTCCATCAACTCATTCTTTTCAGAATGAACTTTCTGGGCTAGAGAGATAACACAGAGGTTATGGTGGCATGCGGTGAACCCTCGTTGGATCACTGGCACTTCATATTGTATCCCAAGCATATCCAGAGTGATCCCTAAGCAGAGTCAGAAGTGAGTCCTCGGGGCGGAACGATAGCCCAGTGGGTAGGGCGTTTGTCTTGCACGCGCCAGCCCTAGTTCGATCCCTGGCATCCCATATGGTCCCCTGAGCACCGCCAGGAGTAATTCCTCAGTACAGAGTCAGGGGTAACCCCCTGAGTGTTGCCAGGTGTGACCCAAAAAAGCAAAAAAAAAGTGAGTCTTCAACACCACTGGATAGGGTCCAAACCCTCCCCACTGCTCCATACTCCATATAGAATGAAATAGCTAGCCTAGATACTAATGACCGTTCAGATTGTCAGGATGTGCCTTTCAGTTCACTGAATGTTTTCTACAGAAAAAACTCTCTTGTTTCTGAGTTCAGAGCAGTGTACCTTGAGATGACTATTAAGAATCTGATGAACACATTTTTAGGAATAGAAATTATAATTACAAGAAGAATGTGGAAGGCAGCTAGCTATTCCTGGCACCAAAACAGACGGAATAGTAATGTTTATGAAAACAAGAACTCAAGTTGAGCAATAATCCAACAGATTTCATCCTGCCAGGAAAGACCATTGAGCCAAAGGACCACAATGTCCTTACTACCAGGGAGTTTCCCCCATAATAGCCTGTAACTGAGCTACCTAACTCTCTTATTTTCCTTAAAGCCTAAATGCAGTTCCGAGAGGCCAGGTCCCCAAATTTCCACTTTTTGTCAGATACTCAACACACAGTCACATTTGCAGTCAATATTGAAACTCAACCTTTGTGATTGTAGGTTCTTGTTTCAACTGCCCTGTAATGCATTCCTTTGTATTACTATCTATAAAATGGATATAGCAATAATAAACCAAGTCATGAAATTATTTAAGAGGAGTAACCACTGATGGGATTATAGAGCCCTTAGTACATATAAAATCCTAACTAGTCCAAGCAATAAAAAGTAACATTTCCCAGTGACATCTTTATGAAAGTCACTTTCTTTTGAACAAATAGAAACTTTGCTTTTTCTTCTGATTTGGGGGGCCATACCCAGTGGTACTCAGGGCTTACTCCTGGTGGTCGGTTCTCAGAGGTCACTCTTGATGGTACTTGGGGAACCATATGCTGGGTTGGGGATTAAACCAGGTCAGTTGCATGCAAAGTACGTTCCTTATTCACTGTGCTTCCTCTCAGCCCCAAGAACAAATAAAAGCTTTCAACAGAGATCCCTTTGCATAAATAAACTTGAAGCATAAACCCAATAAAAAATAGAGAAGCGTTAACTATGAAAATTAGAGTTTTCTCACAATCACAAGACATCTCACAGTCTTCATTATTTTCTAGTTACTTGCATATTATTTGTCTGACCATTGTACAAAAAAAAAAAAATATATAGACGAGCCCACCAAACACTCCGAGTCATTTGGGGAAAGATTCAAGCTTCAGAAAAGCTTTAAAAGAAATTCCTTGTAATATTTTCTGTCACTTGTGATTTTGATCATTTGCTTTATTTTAATATATCTTTATTCTCTAACTCTCCATTACAAGACTCCTAACTGTGGCAGACCATATGTATAAATAGCCAAAAACTAAAAACATTGTAAAATGCAGGTGGAATTCCTAACTAAAATAAACTAAAATAATAAATGAAACTAAAAGTGAACTAGTGAAAATAGGGACAGTTTATTTTTAAGAGAAAAAAATAGTTCTCCCCAGTGATGTGTGATTCGTACAAAGATGAGGTTCTAAGAATAAGCAAGCAAAATAAAAGGAAAACCAACTCAGACTCAAAGAAAAAATGGTTGTTATCTGAAAGGAAGGAACAATGAGGTAGGAAAATTAGCTTCAAAGAGTCATTTCTATGGCAAGGAGTAGACCCTAGACTTCCAGTGGTGACCACCATGTAATTGTCATAGAAATGAAATTAGAAGGCTATATACCCAAAACCTATATAAAGGTCTAAATGAATCTTAACTTCAATTTGAAGGGGGAAAAAAAGGCAGTTAAGAAGCAGAGTTGGGAATCCTGGATGTTAAGTGGGATTTCAGCAGAGAGAAACAATAGAATAACACTTAAAAAACGACATAAGTAAATTGCAACTGGAGTAATGGCATTCTGAATTGGTCTGCTACAAACAGCAGAAATCGCTCCCTTCCTCATGCTCCCATCTCATGGTTAGAAGACAGTTTAAGGACCAGAGTGAACTCTGAGGAGCAGAGCACTGCATCCACTGTGCAAAAACTAAGTGGAAAAATAAACAGGAAATGGAGAGTTACACTATTCCAAAATCTTCTTTGACATTCCCTAGATTTTTTTTTTCCTTCCCATTTGCTACTCTACTTGCCCAACCATGCTGGAGTGTTATGCTATTTTAGACATGAGTTAACAGGTCCCTTACATACACACAGTTCCACATTCCAATTAGACCTATTATATCGTTTTCCTCCCTGCCCCACCCAACACACACACACACACACACACACACACACACACACACACACACACACACACTCACGAAACCAACGAAAACATCCCTGTTTTTTTCCACCCCCACTGTAGTCTCTTTCCTTATTGTTTAACACTTCCCAATTACTGAATGTTTCCGAGGTCATACAAACCCACAGTACTGAAGAAGGTTTCCTACCACGTGACCTGGTTGATTCTACAAAATGAAATGACTACAGCCAGAAAACAGGCAAAATAGAGCAACTGGCAAGGAAAAGAAGAAGCTTTGACTCAGATGTGCTAATTAAGTGAGAGTGTAGGCAGAGGTCTCAAGGGTTTCTGCAACCTCTGCTATTCACCAGGGGACCAGTGGACCAACAGCAGCAGCTGGGATCATGCCGGTAATGCAGAATCTCAGGGCCCATGGAATCAAAGTCAGACCAAGTGCATCAGATTCTTCATTTGAAAGAATTCTTCACTATGGCAGCCTTCTGCCATCTACAACACTACCAACAATTTAAAGTTTTATATACAATGAAGGGATAACTTTCCTTGATAATGTATTTCAAGAATTACTAATCTTAGAATCAAAATGTAGTTACTCCTCACCCTTCATTCACTCCTTTGCTCATAATTTACTAGGATGTCCTTTGTTCTGCATGCACATTTCTTTTCTTCCAACAACTTCATGTCCTCTTAAGAAAACTCAAGTCTAAAATGTGGGCTATGGAACAAAGAGTTGAAGTCTCCAGTTCTCTCTATCCAGACAATTATATAATTCAACAATGAGGATTCCACTTTTCACCGGTCCACATAAAATCTACTGAAGGGGAAAGGGGTTAAGAGTAATATTACCCTTAACCCCCACCAAAGTATTTTCATTGAACTCAAATAAATTACTGAATTGGGGTATTTGGTAAAAGAAATGGGGGAAAAAAGTGCTGGATTGGGAGTTCAGCCACCCTGTATTACATCTTATGTCACCCCTGCTTATAAGCCTAGTCCTGCTCTCACTGCAGAGGGAAGGGAGTCTGTGAATTTTTCTGAAAGTCCTCCTAGGTCTTAGAAATGATGGAAAAACAAAGGGAATGATCAGAAGAGTCAAAGTGTCTGGAAAGATGAGTTCAAATAAAAAAAGGTTTGTTGCTTGAAAGCAGAGATACACCCCTCATTTCATCATCAAACTCTTTTTGGGCAGTCACACCTCGCAATGCTCAGGGGTTTTCCTGACTCTGCACTCAGGAATTACTCCTGGCAGTGCTCAGGGGACCATATGGGTCGCTGGGGATAGAATCGGATCGGCCTCATGCTAGGCAAACGTCCTAACCGCTGTGCTATCACTTCGGCCCCTCATCATCAAACTTTGAGCTTGATTATTTCCAGTCCCACTGAAAATTCATACTGGAGGTGTGACCACAGACTGTTTCTGGTACTATTGGCAGGTTCATTCCTATTATGCTTCCGATGTTTCCATCTAACTTAACCCAATTCTCCTACAAGGCAAATTTTCTTAAATCTTGATCACAAAAAGGAAAGGGTTAATTATGTCTACATCACTATTTTAGTTTTTTGTTGGGTACCCTAACTTTTTAATGGCTATGCTGATTTTCTAAATTAAACATGTCCTAAAATTTTGGTCAGTGCAACTGTCCCTTGAAAATGAACACTCAGTCAAGATGTTTCCAAATCATCTGGCTTGATCTACATGTCCAGAAACTTTAAAAAAGTCTATAGTATGTTAACTAAAGTGCAAATGGATACTCAGATAAAGATGTCCAAAGATAATCCTGAGCCATTAGACTCAATTAAACTCTTGATATTATTGATATGAATTAAAATTATTCTCTAATCTTTGTTTTTCATGAGTCTTTTGAGTTCTTTTGAAATATTTGTTCCTCATACAATGCTTGAGATGCCATTATGTCAAAAGACAATCGTGGAGGGGGCAGGGAAGTCATCTCTCTATCTTCAACTACTATTTTTTCTCTCATATGCTGTGAGTAATGTTGGAAATATTCTGAATCAATAAAAAAGAAAAGCAAGAATCGACATGGTAATGTGTTAGAGCTATAGCAGAAGAATGTAAAAAATGAAGTAAGCATAGAAGTACCCAGTCTTTCTGGGGACCTTAAGGCAGATTTCTAAGTGAAGGTTGTAGTTGAGCTGAAACTTGAAGGGTGAGAAAGACCTGCCCAAGTTGTTGATCTTAGGAAAGAATCTGGCAGGTTCTATAAAATAAAATGACTAAACTTTTAAGTAGGTA
This sequence comes from Cryptotis parvus, assembly GCA_021461705.1. NCBI lineage: Eukaryota > Metazoa > Chordata > Mammalia > Eulipotyphla > Soricidae > Cryptotis > Cryptotis parvus. Next base: position 183,819 of record JAJIBD010022235.1, on the reverse strand, counting down.
GCACAGAATGAATGACAAGGAGAAGGAACAACCATGATGTCACTGGTAAATGACAAATAGATATTGTCATTTACTACTGCCCCAGCCAATCAAACGTCTTCTCTGAACAGCAACATTAGCTAGACTATTCTCAGAACTAAAGAGCCTCAAACCCTATCATAATCAAATCTGATGAACCAAACTGTGCATTTACGTAGTGTGGGAAACTATGCAAATTTCCATATGATTAGGTAGTAAAGATGCTAAGGAAGGAAGCAGATGAACCAGAAAAGATGCATAGACCAAACTCATGAAAAGTAACTTGATGAAAGAGTAACTTGATATTAAAAAAACATAGTGTGCGACTAATAACCAGGACAGTAGAAACAGGGTGGGGAGAGCAGTTAGGCTAGAGAACAGACCACTGTGACGATGATAACTAGAAATGATCACTCTGGATGAGAACTGAATGCTAAAAGTAGGTAAAGGGATATACACAATAACCTTTTATTTCCTATATTGCAAATCATAATGCCCCAAAAGAAATATTGAAAGAGTGAAAGAGGAGAGTGAAATAAAAAGAAAATATGCATAAGAGACAGGCAGAGAGAGACAGAGAAAGACAGAGACAGAGAGAGAGAGAGAGAGAGAGGAGAGAGAGGGAGAGAAAGTTGAGGCATGCTGTGAGGTAGCAGGACGGGAAACTGGGGACATTGGTGGTGGAATATGTACACTGGTGAAGGGATGGGTGTTGGAACATTGTATGTCTGAGACCTAATCACAAACAACTTTGTAACTATCTCACTGTGACTTGATTAAAATAATTAATTAATTAAAAATCAATCCACTATTGGCAATACTAAAACTATTTAATTAAAAAAATTTTTTTTAAAAAAAGGAGTAACCTGAAGAACTGGAGACTTCAGAGAGATCAGATTTGCATATTCAGTGTATCTTTAGTAGCAGGGAATGGGTTAGGAGGTCACTGATCAAAAATTAAAAATAAAGCCACAGGCAGAACAATAAAAGAGAGGGAGAAACTAAGAAATGTTTAAGAGTCAGACAACACAAGAATTGATCATGAATTAGTCTGAGGAGCCTCACTCCCCAGTTCCAGACTTGGACACCTATACGAATGATGATGCCGCTCATATGCCAGAAGAAAATGAGAGGGGAAAAGAGGAGGCACGATAGTCTCTTCCCGTCATGCTACATATTGGGAGTTTTTGGCACCGTATATAGAAAACTTTACAAAGAGTTATGTATTTTAACCTGAATAAGGAGTGGTTCAGACATTCAGTGGATCATCCACATAGGAAATAAGGTTTGTTTGGTTTGGGGGGGGTTGTTTTTCGTTTGTTTTGGGGTGACATCCAGCAATGCTCATGAGTTACTCCTGACTCTCCACTCAGGAATCTCTTCTGAAGGTGCTCAGAGAACCATGTAGATGCCAGGGATCAAACCCAGGTTTGACATACTCTGCCGCATGCAAAGTAAACTCCCTGCTGGCTATACTGTTGCTCTGACCCAACACAGGAAATAAGAAAGGCCAAGAATAGGACTATAATTTCCCTGGAAGATTTTGTAAAATTAGAGGGAAATCCTTTCTATAAAAGAGAATCCTCACATTTTCCTACAAAGTTTCCCCTCCTTCCCCTATTGCCCTGTCCTCGATGATCAAAGTCACCACTATAGCTGAATAGTAAGTTCTAGGTTCTGTGATTTTGCATGTGTGTGTGTGTGTGTGTGCTTGTATGTGTGTGTGTGTGTGTGTGTGTTATCCCTAATTATATATAATGTACTTCTGTTCAAAAACTCATTTTCTTTCCTTTTGGCCCTACCATGAATTCTATAATCTGATTTTAAAATGCTTACTAATGGCTTCTGAATTTAACACATTTCCCATCTTAGAAGTACACGTGCACTTTGCAAAACTTTATCTAGTATCTAAACCTAAAATATATGTAATTCCCTAGTAATTTACAACACCATGACACACCAATAACAAGCGGTCTTGGGAAACATGAATTTTGTGTTGGTCCTCCCACTCCCTACTAAATGGAATGCTACCAGTTCTTCCCTTCCCAACAAAAGGCTCATTAAAACCAGGGATAAAGTGGTATGATGTCTGAGGTTGTCTTTAAAATAATCCAGTGTTTTTGAGTAGAGGAAGGAGACTATATATGAAAACAAGACTAGTCATGAATTGATAATTGTCAGCATTGGGTGAATAGTACTTCAACACACTCCAGTTTATGTGATAAAGTTCCATTAATAAAAAAGGGTTTTATTTTAGTTCCAAAATGATGGCCAAAGACTGGACTTTGGTCCTTACTCTGAAGCAGTCAAATGTCTAAGGACAGGAAAAACATAAAGTAAATAACAGCTTTCTCTTTAGATTTGCCAATAGGTTCAAACTATCACTCTTTGCTTAAGGCGTTTTTGTCATTCCAATTAATCCAACATCATTCAACACATTCATTAACATTATACTTACTACATCTTCCAAATCATAATTAATAGAATTAAAACCACATATTTTATGGTGGTATAAATCACTGGGAGAATCTTCTCAATTATATAGCTGATGAAAAGCAATAAATGATATTCTGAAAATTTACCTCAAGATGATCCTCAAAAGATCTATAAGAAACAATCACTTAATTTAAATTTCTACACAGCACATTGAAATGTCTCCAATAATTCAACAGTCACCAATGTTTAAAAGGAAAAATATAACTGAGTTATCAATAATTCGGTTCTTAATTTATTGCAGCAGGGACTGTTTGTTATGAGAAGTGTTATACGGCCTCAAAATTCCACTATTAGTTTGCCAGTTATCAATCAAACAGAAAACAGTTTATGTTGAATTTTTGTGTAATTTTTTAATTCTTCATATAAAATGTATAAAAATATATCTATTTTTATAAAAATATATCTATTTTTATGTCATAGTTTACCATTAAAATAACACCAGAATCAAAAAATCAGTAAGGTGCTTGGCACTATCACTGTGAAAAGGATTCCCTCATCTTAAAAGACTAAGAAATAATTATTGCCTTTCTTCAATCTACACTGATATTCCTACCCAAATGTGCCGATACAAATATATGAAATACTTAGATTAAGTATATCTAAAAACAATTTTATGAAACTTGGCTATTGACTATTCCCTCCCATATACCATTTGTATGTATCATTTGAGGGTTTGCTTGCAAGACCTCAGAAACATACTTCTTTCTTCTATAATTCAGGGGGAAACGCTGTAAACTACATTTCCCAGGATACTTTCCAAACTGACTTCCTGTTACATTTGGCCAATGGTAGATATTAGTGGGAGATTTTGAACACAGAAACCAAAATAGAATTCAGGTCTAGTTTTTCTTCCCTTCTTTCTAATGTAAGCAGTGACTATATGATCTGATAGTTTCCCTCTTCTGGAGGTTCCCTTTGTCTCTGAACAGTCTGGTGCCTCCTCAGTGGTCCAGACCTGGGGGCTCAGATGACACTTCCTTCTGCCGTGGTTCCTCTAAATCTAAAAGTGATAAAGTGGTCCTGCTATTACTAATCTCTGGGTGCCTTCCTCCTTCTGTCTGATTTTTAAACTTTCTCAGCAGCAATTTGAAACACTTGCAATTATTTTCCCATAACTGTTTATTTCACAAGTTCTATTTTCCTGAATGGACTCTAAGAAATATACTTGAACTTGCAATTTTATCATTTTTAAAATAATCTTTTCTCCTTTTTCTCTTTGTTGTAGTTTCTGTGATGGAGATGGCATTTGGGCAATTGGTTCCCTAGTTGCAGTGATGATGAAGGTTATGCTTGGTTGTGATGACCAGCTGGGATCACTTGATCACTTGATCACTTGACATCCCGTTATTCATCGATTTGCTTGAGTGGGTGCCAGTAACATTGCCATTTGACCCTATCACATGCCAGTATAGTCCAATGGCATCTAGTTGCTTCAGGAATACGAGAGCCTCAAACCATTCCTTCAGGGTCTTGATGAAGAAGTCTGACCATCTTGTAGGTGGGCGGCCACGTGCTCTTTTGACATCCCATGGGTTCCAGTCAGTAACTGCTCTAGTCCAGCGGTTATCTCCAAATCGCATTCCATGTCCAGTCCATCTGATTTTTTGATGCCTTGGCAAACAAGACAGTGTCCCTGACTCTGGAACAGTGACGGAGGTCGGAACTCCGATTCCTTCTCTCACTTGAGTGAGGCGTGATATTCCAAGCACAGCTCTTTCAATTCCACTTTGGGAGACCCAAATAGCGTTCTCATCCTGCTTTCAAAGGGCCCAGGTCTCTGAGGTTTATATTAATGCAGAGAGAATGGTGAAGTTGAAGAGATGTGCCAGGAGCCGGAAGTTCTTTGTCCTTTTCACTATTTCTTCGATGCTTTTAAAGGCATTCCATGCCACTCTCTTCCTCCCTGCGCAGATCAGGTTTTAGGTCATTCATCATATTGGAGTTCTCCACCTAAGTACACATAACTGCTGCATTCAGAGATGTTTGTTCTATGGGGCCTCTGGAACTAGTTCATTTTTCATGAACACTGTTTTGTTGAGATTCAGCTGTAGATCTATCTTTCCACATTCACAGTCGAAGTCAACCAGCATTTGTACGAGCTGGGATAGAAACCTGAATGTGTGAGATGGTACTGGTGATCACAGTCATAGCTTCAATGGTCTCAAGTTTGCCCTGAGTCATTCCTAGACCCCAACCCCATTGCCTTTTTTTTAAGTTGTGTGCGCTAACAATGTTTCCCTTGTAAATGATTCCATTTTAATAATCAATTGTTTAATAATTGCAGGTATTGGGGGATAGTCCAGCAGGTAGGGCATTTGCCTTGCATGTGGCCCTTCCGGGTTCAATACCCGGCATCCCATACCCGAGCACCGCCAGGAGTAATTCCTGAGTGCAGAGCCAGGAGAAAACCCCGAGCATTGCCGGGTGTGACCAAAAAATGCAAAAAAAAAAATAAATTGCAGGTATCAATTATTTTAATGAGTTCTCATAAAAGACACTTTCCAGACATTGGGAAATTTGGACCAGGTTCCTCCACCCCTTCTTCCTCCTCCTTCTTTTCCTTCTCCTTTTCCTCCTCCTTCTTCTTATTCAATGTTGCTCTGTTTTTTCCAGTCAATAACTACATATTAGTTTCTTATTATATATAAAATGCTAAAACTGGATTTTGAATATAAAATCTGCCTGATACAGAACATTATACAATCTCTGAGAGGGATTATAGGGTAACATAAAGTGTATGTTTACATTATAGCATAATCTCTACATATACCTTCGCTTGTTTGTGCATTCCTCAGACACTTTATGTAAAACAAGTTAACCATATTTTTCTTCAGTAATAAAAAATGAAAACAATGTGTTTCTAAGATAAAAATCACCATTCTTCATCCTCTCCCCATAAAACCTCTTCCAGCTTTGCAAATCCAACTTCTCAGAGAGAGATAATGTTAATAATCTGCTTCTTTTTCTTTCAGACATTTTGATACATATATTAATTCATTTATTCAACAAATATTTTGAAACATTTCCCATAGTTCAGGCATTTGCAAAGCCCAGGAGCTATAACAGTGGATGACAGAAACCAAGTTTCTGTGAAAATATATACACTAGCAAAGAAAATAATAATAATCAAATAAACACATAAATACATTGTACACTTGTAGTAATAGAGCCTATGTTGGAAAATCAAGCAAAATAATGGGTTGAGATGAAGGGGTCAAGGAAAGGAGCAGTGTTTTTCCTTTAGAGTCTTCTCAGGGGATGTTGCTTTGTTGGTTTTATGGGCATATACTCTGGGTACAAACGTTGACATGCATAACAACCATCGTTTTTCAGTCTTTTGGAATTGGTAAGTGAGCTAGATAATCTCTTGAGGTTTCTTTGTGCCCTATCACTTCGTTATCAACAACTTCACAATTAACCACATAATTAACAACTCTATTTTCAGAAATTTGTTATTTTAATATTGATGAGATCTGAACAGTGACAGTGTGCTTCTGTTTACTTTCTCTTTCATTCTAATCAACAGATTCTTTCTCTGTACCCTGGCCCACCCAGCCACACACATCAGTGAGTTGGATCACACAGGTGTTTAATGTCAAAGGAAATTAATAATAATATTTGTATGCTGGTAAAGGTAAGTCACTTGCTGAAAGTTTCGCTACACCCTTCTCAGATTGTCAGAGTGCCTGACACACCCAGCCCATCCTGTAGAAAGCTCCAGTCAAGCAGGCATTCTTACAACCTGACCATAAGTTAGTGGACAGGGCTCAGCTCTGGAATTAAGGGGAACTTGCTCCATCAACTCATGAAGGACCCACACTACACCTCTGCCCAAAACTAAGTACCTGAAACCAGGTCCCTTCAGATACTATCTCACAGAGAGTGTAATTGTGAGGGCTTGTAACTATGTCAGCAAACACAAAGCACTATGGAAATAAATGTGAGGAGAGGCCATGAAGCAATCCTAGCAAAGTGTACTAAGAAGGGGCGTGCCTTCAAGAATAAACATGGAGAGAATTGAACTATGGAGAAAAAAACAATCAGAGGAGTGCTAGCCTGAGTATCCTCTTCCAAGAGATGGAGCTGGATGGCAGGGAATCTCACCAGCTTCCTTGGGGTGACACTATGTCCCAAAGGTTTGCAACACTCTGATATGAGTGTGAACTACGTTAGATAGCCTGAGAGCCTCCTCTGCATGGTTCATCCTTACTCAAAACCTTGTTGACTGAAGTTACCTCAGAACTCTAAAGCAGTACTGTATTTAAGGGCATTTCCCAACATCATTTATGCAACAAGATAACACTCTCGTCTTGACTAGGGAAGTCAGTTATCCATAACACACTCTGAACAACTGTTTATGCAGGGCACTCCAGAAAAATTTTGGTGACACGGTCCATGGGGACACTGTGGCGCAATAAAAGGGAAACCTATTCATTCTGATGCTCCGGATAAAGCATTACAGGAAGTTAGTGAGCAGAATTGCGTCATAGCTATATCATGCACAGTAACGAAGAGTCTATACTTGGAAGCACACCACTGGAGTTTCCAGATTCCCTGCTTAGATGCTGTTTAACCATGTGAATTCCTGACATGTTTTCATGCCTCCACTTTAAGGTAAAGCATAAACATACTCTGCCGCTGCTCTGTGTGAGGATTAAATAAGTTAACAGGTGCAAAGTGCTTATTGGAACAGCAAGCCTTGAAATTTAGAGTTTATAATAGTAGAATGAATGGACACTAGCTTTACAAAATCAGAGAACATAAGAAAATTATTGTTTCAGTTATACATTTCTCTTGTAGACTTGTGTGAGTATATAAGAAGCATAAAGACTCTGAGAATTCTGGATCCATGTTTAATTTACATGTCATTATCTCCTGGCAACCATCACAGTTTCTTAGCACAGAATAGGTGCTCAATAATACTTGTTAAATTAGTAAATTGCTTGTCAAGGGGCCAGAGATATAGTACAGGGGGTAAAGTGCCTGTCTTGCACACAGCCGATCCTGGTTCAACCCCTGGCACCACATATGGTCTTCAAACCACCATCAGGATTAATCCCTGAGCTCTTCCAGTTATAGCCCAGAAGTAACAAACAAATGCATATCTAAGTTTATCTGTGTATCTAATTGGCAATACACTCAATTATTAGGAACTGATACCCCTTCTTCCTTCCCTTTCATCTTTCCTGTTTATCTTATAGTTTCACTTAGCTGACATCACATTTCCCCAGAACTGGACAAGGGGTTTTAAAATAGTTATCATATTCCTACTTAATAATAATAAAAATAAAAGAAAAGATAGGATTATTTTATATGTGTCCTTTGAGAATTTATCACATCTATTATTTATTTTATAGTATGTCAGAAATATAGTATAAAAACCCTAGATGACCCAGTTCCCAGTTTTCACTAGATTTCCCTAGATGGCCTCTTAATTTATTTTACTTGAATCACAGGACCTGCATAAGCATGAGGAAACTACTGGAATTCCTCGTGGTACTCTCAGATCTTTTTTTTTTTTTTTTTTGCCATATCCTTTGCTGACTCTAAGAGGAAGCCAACCATCTCTACTGTGGCCTGTGCCACAGATGTCTTTCACATCAATACCATCTGTGATCCCGATGGAAATGATAGTGAAAATTTGTTGCATCTGTTATTGGACCTATCTTTGTAGTAGGAGTAATGAAATTTGGATTCCAAAATAATTCATCTTAATAGAGATACCCCAAAATTAACTGTAATTAACACACTAAAGGTAGACACAACAGAGACCAAAACTGAATGTGGAAAAGGGCTTTTCATTGAAGAAGTATGATGACTTTTGAAAAATATCAGTACCAATAACTATAACTGAAAATAGTGAGAAATTAAACTATAAGAGGATAGTTTTTATTGAGAGACCTAAAACTTAAAATGAGTACAGTATTTGATCACCTGAAATAAGCTCTTTCTAAAGAACAGATTTCATAATAAAACTGGATATTGTTTTATTATTATTTTAATTGTGAACATATGGGATAAAGAGAGGAGACATAAAAGTTATTGGAATTAAAGTATCTCCAGAGGAGTCCATTAAATTTATTTTCTAAAAGACCATATAAGTGATACTTCTATCATACTGAAGATATTAAATTTATATATTAAATTATAATTGTAAGAGAGAGACAGGCTAAGATTGCTAAGTAGGGAGAAACTGTGCTTGCATCTTCCTATGAGCAGGGCAAGAGTTTGATCAAAATTAGCATTAATCGCATCAGAAACTGACCTGAGACCCTACTGTACACAACTTTCACAGCAATGGACAAAAAGTTGGATGATGGACTGAAGACCAGGCGGGTTTAAAGGGAGGGATACCATCACCAAGAAAGAAGTTCCACAGAGCAATAAACTGCAATAGGGGAAGTGATTTCTAAGGTACAGAACTTTGCCCTGGAGAGCCATGCGGTAGTTCCTTACATTGATACCCCAGGACTTCAATTCTATAGTCTACTTACAACACTGAAATGGCAGCCAAGAGACTTCCAAGGGACTGGAGCAACCGTAAAGCTCCATCTTGGTGATCTCTTAGAACTTCTGTGAAGGATTCCATATTGAATCTCACTTCCATAGTAACAGGCCCTGAGGACAAATTCCTGAGGCGAGCTCCACCCAGCTGTAGCAAATATCCTGCTAGCTGGGGGCAAGAGGTACCTTGATTGCTTCCACCTAGCTGACAAACACACCTAGCCCTTCCCAGTCCACCACTACTAGAAAGTTGTACCCCTCTAGGCCAAAGCACCATGACTTTTGAAATCATAGCCTAGCCCGCCAGGGAGTGCCCAAGCTTGCTTTGCTCCACGTCCACCCCAGAGCTCATAGTCTGTGTCTGAAACCCTGTCTCCATTTCAGCCCATGATGCAGGGTTCCCAGATATATCCAAGGGCTGTGCGACCTTTGCACCTAGCACCAGAGACTTTGAACTCCAGTTCACCCACCAAAGTCTCTTGGTACACAAGGGCTCTCAGGCACTTGTGACTCTCAAACTCCTGGTTGCTGCCCAGGTCAGTTTGTACTTTGACTATAGTAGAAGCCCTCCAAATTGGGCATTATAGGGGCTGGGACAGCAGGTAGGGCACTGCCTTACATGTAATTGACCAGGATTGGATCCATGGTACCCCATCTGATCCCTGAGTCTGCCAGATGTGATCTCTGAATCCCTGAGTGCAGAGCCGGAAATAAGCTCTATGGGCACTGCTGGGTGTGGCCGTAGAACAAGCAAACATTTTTTAATTAATTAAAATTGTCATCAAAGACTTTTCCAAACACTATGCTGTGGTCTCACAGCACTTGATACTGATCAGGTGTATTTGAACGCTATACTATGGTTGCTGCCAGGATGTTCAGACTACAAGCACCTCGTAGCTTACACCGTGCTACACTTTCTGGTCCCCATTTGCTGTCCAGCCCACTGGGATTTGACACTATGGTTGTTGTCATATACTAGCAACTGTGATCCTCAGGTTGCCGTCCATGCATGCTCAATCTCAGTGCTAAAGTTCTTGAAGGCACTTGTGAACATAAACTCCCTGAGATTGCCCAGAGCCACACAAACGAGTGAGTGACTGTCACTGACTGGCACTGTGACTGTACAAGGCAAGTGTCCTTTCAGCTATACTATCTCTAGCCCCAGCACTTGCAATTGTGAACCCCCAAGTCACTGGTGAGGTCCACTTTGATAGAAACCATCTACTCCAACCTTTACATAGAATGAGACATAGAAAAAAAAAAACAGAAGAATTTACATGCAGTGATGAAGACAAAAGCCTGAAAAGCAAGAGTCCTAAAAATAATGATTGAAATGAGATCAATGAAAGAGAATTTCAACAAGCAAAAAAGTATGGGGGAAAACGTCCAAACAGAGGGATCGGAGCAATAGCACAGTAGGTAGGGCATGCGGCTGACTCAGGTTCAATCCCCAGGAGTAATTCCTGAGTGCAGAGCCAGGAGTAACCCCTGAGCATTGCCGGGTGTGACCCAACAAGAAAAAAAAAAAATCCAAACAGAGCTAGAGGAATAATACAGAGGTGTGTGCCTTGTAAGAATTTGTTTCTTGAGAACACATATGGGCCTCTGACCACTACCAGGAGTGCCTGAGTACAGAGCAAGGGATAAGCACTCAGCACTCTTGGGCATGGCTCAAAACTAAAGCAAAACAAAACTTAAAAATCCAAGTAGAAATTATTGAGTTAGGGATCTAGAGAGATTCTATATTGGGTATCTACACTTGCTTTGCATGGGAATGACCTGGGTTTGATCCCTGGCAACTCACATGGTTCCCTGAACCTCAAGAATGATTCTTGAGCACAGACTCTGAGCACTTGACTCTGAGCACTTGGAGACTCTGAGCACTTGGAGTGTGACCCCCAAGACCAAAAAACCTGAAAAAAAAAACATAATTGACAAACTTAACAGAAGAACAGGCTAAATATCAAATCAGGGAACTAAAGAACATATTTTAATAAAGATAATATAAGAATAAATAACACATTTACCAGAGGGTCTCCATAAAAGTAAAGGGGCAAAATTCTTATTTGCAGCAATAACTGAGAACTTTCTCAAACAGATCCCGGAAGTTTAAAGAGTAACAAACAAAATAAACTCAGACATAAGCCAAGACAGATTCCAATGAAAATGGCAAAGGTCAAAGATAAAGAGGGAATCCTAAAAGCAGCTATAGAAAAGCAAACTCACAAATAATGGGACACCAGTAAGAGTATCAGCTGGCTTCTCACATGAAACTCTATAAGCCGAAAGGGAATGGCATGATATAGTCAAAGTTTGGATGGTAATTACATGTAATTGTCCAGGATTGGTAGCCTGGCAAGCTACCCATGTTTTATTTGTTAGGCCAAAAACTAGTAATAATTATGGACCTCAATTCCATGTCCTAAGAATGGTTTGAGGCTCTTCCCTGTCCCTGGAGCATGCAGATACCTTTGAGCTACACTTGCTTGCGACAGGACATATGGAGATGTTACTGGTGCCCGCTCGAGCAAATTGGTGAACAACGGGAAGACAGTGATACAGTGATTGAATGGTAAAACCCTCCAATAAGATGGGGCCAGTGCGATAGCCCAGCGGGTAGGGCGTTTGCCTTGCACGCAGCCAGCCTGTGCAGGCCATGGTTCGATCCCCAGCATCCCATATGGTCACCCGAGCACCGCCAGGACGAATTCCTGAGTGCAGAGCCAGGAGAAACCCCTGAGCATTGCTGGGTGTGACCCAAAAAAAAAAAAAAAAAAAGAATAGTCAATCTACCCAAGTTAGTGCTCAGATTTGAAGGGGTAAAAGTTTTTCAAACAAATATCAATTAAAGGAATTCATGACCACTAAAGGAGTAATTTTTAAAAAAAAAAATCTTTTCAGACAAGCAGTAGATAAAAGAATTCATATTCATTAGATGAGTATAAGAGATACTAAAAGCAAAGGAACCCCACTTAAATGTAACAAGACACCTAAAAAAGAAAAGATGTAGGAAAGAAGGAGAATGAAGCTAAGATCCTAGAAAGAACTCAAGTTTTACTTGCTTTTAATTTAAATAGTAACTAAACTTAGAATCCTAAATGGAAATTTCGTGGTAACATAAAAGCAAAAAAAGCTTAGGAAAACTAAGTCATAAGTGGCAGTTGGAATCCCATAACTACATAAGAGATAGTGGCTGAATGGATCAGAACACAAAGCCCAGCTTTTGTTGTCTACAGAAACTCCAATGAAAAACATCAATTCAAAGTAAAAAATGTTGGAAAACTTTTATGGGCAAATGGCAGCCTTAATAAAAGAGGGATTCTACATGCTCAAACAAATGATTTCAAACTAAAAAGGGCAATAAGATGCAGGACTGGACAATTTATACTACTACATTTTATACTACTTCATTTATACTACTGTGAGGCCAATACACTAAGGAGACTTAATACTTATCTACATATACATTTCATTCCCACAGTCAGTGGGAATGAAAATTGATCTGTCCTCCACAGAGTATAGCATGAATCTTTCTCAAAAAATAAATATGATCCAATGATTCCACTACTAGGCCTCTATCCAAAAACACTAATTCAAATAGATGTGCACACCTAGGTTTATTGCAATCCTATTTAAAATACAAGACCTAGAAATACTCCAAGTGCCCAGTAATAGATGTGTAGACAAAGAAGATGTGATACACACACACACACACACACACACACACACACACACACACAGGAATACTAATCTTTAAGAAAAAATTAAATCTTGCATTTCATGACAACATAGAGAGGGTTTATTTTGCTAAGCAAAATAAGCCAGAAATAGAAGGACAAATCCTGGATTATTGACTAAAAATAGTATATAAAGAAACGAAGCAAGTGAAGATTCAGTGTACTAAGACTGAAGTGGGGAAAGTGGATTAAAGAGGGCAGTGGACTGGTGGAAGGATCTCAACACTTTGGTAGTGGGCATAGTACGTTATCATTCCCCTAGAATATACAAACATTTACTCTTGTAAACCAGTGTTTCTGCCATAAAAGGGAAATTAGGGGTAGCCTAAAATAATAAAATTAATATCATTTTATATTTATTAATGAAATATTAATTTTTGAATATCCATTTATTAAACAAGATCCTGAGAATTTCAAGTAAAAAAATTTAGAAGACTTGATGCCTTGGTATTTATCAAGATATCATTTTGTATTAACTGAATTACTTTTAACATTATAATCTTAAAGATAATAAGAGCTTAGTCATAAAAGAAAATGTCATGCTGTTGCACTTTGTTTTCTGCATAGTTGTGTCATAGATAAGAACATGTCTTGGGGCTGGAGAAATAGTGTAGCAGGTAGGACACTTGCCTTGCATGTGGCCCACCTAGGTTTTATTTCCAGAATCCCATAGAATTCCCCCAAACTTTGCCAGCCATGATCCCTGACTACAGAGACAAAAGTAAGCCCTTAGCACTGCCAGATGTGCCCTAAACTCAAATAGAGCATGTCTCTGACTTCTAGTGGCCCTCACACGTGACAATGATGAGCTAGATCTGAACCTTCCTTACTCCACTCTCCATCAGGGTCCATGTTCTTGTCCACAGTTTAACCAGCTTGTCAACAAACCTTGGGAAAACTATCTGCTACTTGGACTAGTCAAAGTACATTTGTATTATCATAACTATACTCATGTTATTCATTTGACCAGAGGGGATAAAAAAAAACTTTGCTTTCAACAAAAATAGTTTTTCAAAACAAAGATTTAAGAGATAACCAAAACTATGCTGGTTAGGAAAAATAATAAAGATTGCTGAACAAAACATTCTAGGGGCATTTCACATAGCAGAGTCAGACGTTCTATCTTGAGAAGAAACAGAAGAATTAATTAATAAAAAAATAGATTGTATTCTATAGGAACATGTTTTGAGTCTTATCTCTGCTGGTGGCACCAGATTTCACAGTTAAGCAAAGAGGGATTAAAATTTCACTTAATGAGATGGGGTATTTTTTTTTCAATTATTTTTAATTTTTCAATTTCCCCCACCATTTGCCACTTGTCTTCCCATTGTTCATCAATTTGCTGGTGCGGGCACCAGTAATGTCTCCATTCGTTGGGAATGAGGTCCATTATTGTTACTGTTTTTGGCATATGGAATACAGCACGGATAGCTTGCCAGGCTTTGCCATTGTTCTGGGTTTGTCCCAAGAAGCCCAGTCTTTTACTATGATTTATTTTATTTACTTTTTATTGGGGGGAAGAGAATGGTTGTGGTTACAATGCTACAAAGAAATTTAAAGGCATGATCAAAATGGAGATGTTACTGGCATCCACTTGAGCAAATTGATGAACAATGGGAAGGCAAGTGATACAAGTGATACACTTGAAGAAATGATCAATATAATTACCTGACCATATGTGGACAGTAACTTGGGGCTGGGATCAGGTATCCAGAGTCCACGCCAGACTCTCATACCCCACATGTACACCTGAGGCAACCTGTTTAATCTCTCTGTATCATACTAAAAAAAGAAAGCATAATAATAATAATAAAATATTATAGGACTATATAATATATGGATTGTTGTGTGCATTTTAAAATGCATTTAAGTTCTTAAACTGCCTGAGTCGATAGTAATTCTCAAAAAATATTAGCTCAAACTTATTTGGCTATTTCTAGGTCAAACCAACAACAAATATCCATGGAATATGAGCACTATAGAAGACACTGTGACATTTGCAAAGAAAGAATGATTCCCAGCGATTATGATGCAATTCACTTGTATCACTTGTATCCCTTGTCTTCCCGTTGTTCATAGATTTGCTCAAGCAGGCACCAGTAACATCTCCATCGGTCCTGTCACATGCTAGTGTAGCCCAAGGGCATCTGCTCACTCCAGCAACATGAAGAGCCTCAAACCATTCCTTCAGGTCATGGGAATGAGGTCTATCATTGCTGCTGATTTTTGACATATCAAATATAACATGGGTAGCTTGCCAGGCTGTGCCATGTGGGTGGGACACTCTTGTAGTAGCCTCTCATCTCATGCATTTATTGATGAACCATGCAGCAACAAGGGGCCATGCGAGATGGGGGAAAGATCAGCTTTTCTGCTGGGTGGAGCTCGGATGAGCTGTGGACTCTGGATGTTGAAAATGGTGGCCCTCATGGTGTGGGAGTTCCTCTGGCTTCTTGTGAGGCTCTGCTGGTATGGCGGGCCAGGGCTAGAACTTCGCCTTCCCTCCTGGACACCTCATGATCATCTGCCACAGGGAGAGCCAGTAGCAACTCTGCTCTGTGTATCTATATACATATTTGTATACATATTTATATACATATTACATATTTATATACATAAATATGTGTATTTTATACATAATACACATATTTTAACATGATGCAGTTAAAGAAAGAAAAACACAATTGTAAGAAAAACAACAACAGCAACGGGCCAGAGAGCTAGTGCAGTGGGTAAGGTGCTTGCTCTACATACAGTTGACATGGGTTCCGTAGTCCCCGACATCTCATATGATCCCCTGAGCCTGCCATGAGTAATTTCTGAATGCAGAGGCTAAGCACCACAGAGTGTGGCCCCCCAAAAAAACACAAAAAAAAGAATAACAACAAAAATAAATGGCACGAGTCTAATAAACTGTTCATTAGTGATCAATAAATCAGTAAATTGTGGAAACATTTACTCTCAAATTTATGTTTTTTCTTTTTTGGGTCACACCCGGCAATGCTCAGGGGTTTCTCCTGGCTCTGCACTCAGGAATCACTCCTGGCGGTGCTCAGGGGACCATATGGGATGCCGGGATCGAACCCGGGCCAGCATGGGCCAGCCGCGTGCAAGGCAAACGCCATACCCGCTGGGCTATCACTCCCGCCCCATAATTAAACGGTTTTTAAGTAAAAGATCAATATGAAAAGCAAACAGTCCTGCTTTCTTTAAAGTAATAGTGGTAAGTAGCAGGGTAATAACATTCCTAAAATTCTCTTGCTTTTTTAAAAAAAATTCTTTATTGAATCACCATGAGATACAGTTACAAAGTTGTTCATGCTTGGGTTTTAGTCATAGAATATTCCAGGTCCTGTCCCTTCATCAGTGGACATTTCCACCACCAAAGTCCCCAGTTTCCCTCCAACCACCTTTCCACCCCTCACCCTGCCTGCCATAGCCTGCCTCTATAGCTGTTCCCCCTTCTTTCTCTCTTCCCCTCTTCCTCCTCCCCCTCTTTCTGGGCATTATGGTTTGCTATACGGTACTGAATGTTTATCATGTTTATCCCTTTACCTACTTTCAGCGCTCAGTTTTTGTCCAGAATGATCATTTCCAATTTCCAACTATTTTTCTCTGTACTCAGGAATTACTCCTGGCGGTGCTCGGGGACCATATGGGATGCCGGGGTTCAAACCCAGGCTGGCAGAGGCCGGCCGCATGCAAGGCAAACGCGCCTAACCGCTGGGCTATCGCTCCGGCCCCAACTATTTTTCTCAAGTAGTCTCTTCTCTGTCCTAACTGCCAACTCCACCCCTCCACTAGTGGCAAACATCCGTCTGTGGACCAATTCTCCTGGTCCTTGTTTCTACTGTTCATGGGTGTTACTTTCATGTTACATTGTTTAATATTCCACAGATGAGTGTACTCATTATATGTCTGTGTCTCTCCTTTTGCTCATTTCATTCAGAATGATATTCTCTATATCCATCCATTTTTTTATAAGTATTTTATTATATCACAGTGAGATATATAATTACAAAGATGTTCATATTTGGGTATTGGTCATACAGTGTTCCAGCAGCCATCCCTCCACCAGCGCCCATCTCCCACCACCAATGTCCCCGGTTTCCTCCCGCTCCCCAGCCCACCTCCATGGCAGGTTCTTTCTATCTCTTTCTCTTTTCCTTCCCTTCCAGACTATGAATTACAGAACATACATTAAAGGGTTGTCATGTGTATCTTTTTGCCTCTATTAATGCTCAGTTCTAGGTTGGTATTAGTACTTTCGACAATTGTTAGCACACTATTCCATTTTCTGTCTTACCTGGCCTCTGACTCCCACACGTTTGTGATAATTTCCACCTTTGTATGTCCATCCATTTATAAGCAAGTTTCATGATTTTGTTTTTCCCAGTGGCTGTGTACTGTTTCATTGTGTAGATATATCATAGTTTCTTTATCCAGTCATCTTTTATAGGGTCCTCAGGTTGTTTCCAGATTCTGACTGTCGTTAACAGTGCTGCAATGAACATAAAAGTGCAGATGGTGTTTCTGCTGTGCATTTTTGGGCTCCCAGGGTATATTCTCAGAAGTAGTATTACTGGTCATATGTAAACTCAATTTCTAATTTTTCAAGGAATGATCATATTTTTTTTTACAAAAAGATTGGACCATCACCATTCCCACCAACTGTGAATGAGAAATATGAAGGGGTCCCTATTACCCCGAATCCACGCCAGCACTGGATGTTCTTGATCTTTCTGATGTGTGCCAGTCTCTGGCATGAGATGATATCTCTCTGTTGATTTATTTTGCATCTCCCTGATGATTAGTGATGTAGAGCATTTTCTCGTGTGCCTTTTGGCCAATGGTATTTCTTCTTTTGGGAAGTTTCTGTCATTTCATCTCCCCAGTTTTTGATGGGATTGGATGTTTCTTTTTTTGTAAAAGTTCTACCAGTGCCTTTTATTAAAATCTTGGTCATTATTTTATCTTGATCACCATTTTTTGAGGCACAGAAGCTTCTTAATTTAATGTAGTCCCATTTGTTTATCTTTGCTTCAACTTAGTGGTATTTCATCTTGGAAGATGGCTTTAACTTCAATGTCATGGAGGATTCTTTCAATGTTTTCTTCTATGCACCTTATGGATTCAGGTCTGCTATTGATGTCTTTAATCCATTTTGATTGACTTTTGTGCCTGGCATTGGGGCCTGAGTTCTGTGGTTTTTTTTTGTTTGTTTGTTTGTTTGTTTCTTTGTTTGTTTGTTTTGCATATAGCTGCCCAGTTTTTCCAGCACCACTTGTTAAAGAGCCTTTACTTCCTCCACTTCATATTTCTTGTTCTTTTATCAAAGATTAAGTGATCATATATTTGAAGCTATTGTGTCAGGATATTCAACTCTATTTCATTGGTCTGTGGATCTCCTTTATTCCAATGCCATGCTGTTTTTACTACTGCCGCTTTTAATACAGTTTGAATTTAGGGAAGGTGAGACCTTCTTTCTTCTTTTTCTTAAGGATTGCTTTAGCTATTCATGGGAGTTTTTTGTTCCATATAAATTTTAGGAGTGTTTGATTTATCCAATTAACGATTTTAGAAAGCAACTGTTAGTTATGCAACATATAAAGGAATGTTTATATCAAAACAGCAGCTTACATAAATGTATCCATAAAACCATGAAGATAATATTTTTATTAATTTTCCCATGCAGGGAATTGAACCAAGGGCCTTACATGTGCCAAGCATATACTCTACCATTAAGTTACATCCCTGGCTCCACAAAGATAATCTCTCTCTTTTTAAGTATTTTATTTTTTTTAAATATTTTATTACACCGCCATGTGATATACAATTACAAAGATGTTCATGTTTGGGTTTCCGTCATACAGTGTTCCAGCACCCATCCCTCCACCAGCGCCCATTTCCCACCACCAATGTCCCCACATCCCTCCCCCCCCCCCAGCCCGCCTCTATGGCAAGCTCTCTACCTCTTCTCTCTCTCTCTCTTTCTCTCTTCTCTTACACATTGTGGATTGCAATACATACATCCAGAGATCATCATGTATATCCTTTTTCCTATATTCAATGCTCAGTTCTAGGCTGGTATTATCACCTTCGACAAATATCAGCACACTGTTCCCTTCTCTGTCCCACCTAACCACTAACTCCCACATATTTGTGGTAGATTGTTGCAGGACTCCTAAGGGCCGCTGCATCTGCTCTGGATTGCCTCCCGAAAATCACTCCGTAGATAAGGGGGGTAGTCTAAATGTGGCAGTTTATCTGACCATGTATGCTGTACTAGCTGGTATAAATATTCTCCCATGCTATCACAATCATCGTGGGACTAGCTAGATCTTACCAGCATATTAGCCTGGCCACGTAAGGACACCTAAGTAATTAGACCAGAGAGAAATGCTGTTTGACTCCAAACAAACAAGCATGGCTCCCTGATAAAATATAAAACTACAATGAAGTAGAGGAGACTTGTGAAGGCTTGGAGAAATATTTAACTGGCATTGGTGTTGGTCCTTGGTACAGTGACATGCCATCTCAGAAACCCCCTTCTCTACATTTCAAAGGCCTTCCCAGCTCAAAACATTAGCACAGTAAAGGCCCTAGGTGAGATGCAGGGAGGGGTTACCTGAGGGCATTGGACCCTCCCTGCTTTCCATAACAATGGGAGGAAGGTCTGAGTTGGGGGGGGTGGGGGGTGGGGGGGGGATAAACTTGCCGGTTCCCGCTCTCCCGGGCTTCTTCTTCCCGGTGGGATCTCGCCTTGTGAGCATTTATTCCCTTGGAAGTTTCACACGTGGTGGTCGCCATCTTGGCCTACACGTGGCTGGGGTTCTAGCCTGGAATCCTAAGCATCGGGTTTTTCCTTTTGCTGATTTGTATGCCTGAACCTGTGATAAGTAAAAGTCTTTTAAAACCGCATCGGACTCCTGAGTGTTCATCCATTCCTCGCCTGCTTCGGAGGTAGAAGGGAACTCGCTTCCCGGCACTGTTGGGGACCTCGCGGAGCGCCCTGACAGTAGATTCCACCTTTTTTTTTTTAATTGAAAGATGCTCATGCAGAGTTTTGGTTCTACAGTGTTCCAACACGCACCCTCCGCCCAAACCCATCTCCCATCACCAATGTCCCCACCTCCCTCCCCCTCCCGCACCTCAACCACTTGGCGGGTTCTGTATGTCATTTCTTTCCTCTTTATAGCTCCCTCCCAACAAACTTTCCTGCTCTTCATGGAATGCAGTGCATTAAAAGACATTACTGTTTCACTATTTTAGTTGACCACGCCATGCGACCTGGGCTCGAACTGGCTTTGCTCTGTTGATCTGGTCTGAGGCCGTTTCGCAGCATCCGGACAGCAAAAATGGTGGCTAGTGTGATGGGCGAGTCTCATCCGGCTGCTTCCGGGACCCCCCAGAGGCGACGGGCCCACTCCCAAAACCCATCTGCCCTCCTCGGGGTTCCATGGTCAAGCTAGGCCCGGCGCGAGCCGAGCGCCAGCCTCCCCAGCCATCCGTGAGGCCCTGTGCTGGCCTGTGGGCAGCTCCCAGCAGGGCCACCAGGCTCGACAAGATGGAGGGGGAAGGGACGACTACGCCTCTATCTGGCGACTTCCCAGTGATTCCCGCCTCTTGGAGCCGCCTACCTGGGCTCGAACTGGCTTTGCTCTGTTGATCTGGTCGTGAGGCATTTTCGCAGCATCCGGACAGCAAAAATGGTGGCTAGTGTGATGGGCGAAGTCTCATCCGGCTGCTTCCGGGACCCCAGAGGCGACGGGCCCACTCCCAAAACCCATCTGCCCTCCTCGGGGTTCCATGGTCAGCTAGGCCAGGCGCGAGCCGAGCGCCAGCCTCCCCAGCCGTCCATGAGGCCCTGTGCTGGCCCGTGGGCAGCTCCCGGCAGGGGCCACCAGGCTCGACAAGATGGAGGGGGAAGGCTTAGGTATTTTATTATACCACTGTGAGATATACAATTACAAAGATGTTCATAAGATGTTCATATTTGGGTTTCGGTCATACAGTGTTCCAGCACCCATCCCTCCACCAGTGCCCATTTCCCACCAACAGTGTCCCCGATTCCCTCCCCCCCTCCCTAGCCTGCCTCCATGGCAGGTAAAGATACTCTCTTTTAAACAGAAATGTTCAGGGGCCAGAGCAATAGTACAGTGGGTAAGGTGCTTGTCTCGCATACATGGTTAACCAAGTTTTGATTCCTGGCACTGTATATGATCCCTTGAGCCCTGCCAAGAGTAATTCTTGAGCTTAAAGACAGGAGTAAGCACTGAACACACCCACATGTGGCTGGCTGTATTCCTTTTAGACTTTTTAGCTTCCATCCAATAAAAAGATATGTTCACATTATTAATCTTGTTAACCTAGTCAAAATAATAAGATATAAAATGGAAATAAGAAGAGTATAGTCATTATTTGCCAGGATGCTATAATCTACTCAAACTTTCCAAGGAACAGACTTGGAAAAAATTATATAAAATTTATATAAAACTAAAAAAATTACCAATATGGTTAAAAACAAAGTTCATGCCAAGAAAACAACAACATTCTTAAAGAATGTGTTAATGAAAGCAAATGTAGAGATAAAAAATGTACTATAGTTACAATTATAAAGTTGAACACTGTCGGGGAACGCCGCCGGGTCCCCGACAGTGTCAGGACAGAGGTTGTCTTCTACTTCCGAGGACGCCGGGAGAAAGATGAAAACTCACGAGTCCGGTGCAGTTCCAAAAAATGGCTTTTAATAGTACAAAAGCTCTTCCACAGCAATCCAATATAATGAATAAACTCTAGCTCTGGTCCGAACTTAGACCATACAAAAGAGCCTAAGTCTCCCACCAAAGAGAGGATCTCACCCGAGCTGAGTCCTACCCAGAAGAAGGAGCAAAGGCCAAAGAGCAAAAGGCCAAAAGCCGCAGGAGCCAAAAGCTGAAGGCTGAGGAACCAAAAGGCAAAAGGTGAAGGGGCCTCAAGTCAGCCCCTTATATACACCAAAGTAATCCAATCGGGAGGTTGTCATGCCAACAAAGAACCCTAAACAGAGGTGTAGTGCCACACCCTATTGCAGGTATAAACAAAGGTTACACCAAGGACTAATCCCGAGATTATCTCTTATGTAAAACACTGGAGAGAGAGGGGGCTGATATAAAGTAATGCATCTTAACTTCATGAGCTTCATGTAATCTAGATGGTACCCACAAGGTCCTTATTATCTGCACCAGGGTGATTCTGAGTATCTTGTTCTCATGTACTGAAAGGGTCATACTCGCCTGCTTAGAGCAAACTAGTATGATCCTTCCTATAGTCTACCTTTAGTCTCAGCGTAGCCAGGGTGGTAGTCTCCTGGTAAATTCTAACTGTCCCACGTTGGGTGCAGTGGGTATAAAGAGGAGCTGTGCCAAATCTAGAAAACATAGAAGCCTTAGTAGATGTATAAGTCAGAAGTTATTCAATCAAGGTGACTTCTGTAACAGCCACACCCTCTAGAAGTGTTTACATAGAAGAGAGATCTCATTAGAATGAACATTGGCTTAAATAAGATTAAGCTGGGAGTGAGCAAAACAACAAAACTCCCAGATTAACTAAACATGTCCTCCAACAGAACACCTTCAGGGCTACAGTGATAATAGATCCATTAGTGCACTTGTCTTGAATGTACCTGACCTGAGTTTTATCCCTGGCTCCTCATAAGATCTCCCAGTGCCAGCAGGAGAGATTCCTGAGCACAGTCAGGTATAAGTCCTCAGCACTGCTAGATATGACTCCAAACAAAACAAAACAAAAAAGTTAAACACCTTGAAATAACTTAGAAAGGCTAACTTGCACACACACCCCCAGAAGAAACATACAACAATCTACCAAGAAACAAAAGACAATTTAAATCAAGACCAAATATTATATTCTTTATAATGAATTGCATAATTGTATGAATACTTTCACAGATGGATTTATAACCTTTGATCAATTAAAATAAAAATACCAGCTGAATTTCCTCAAAGTTTGGATGGTGGTGTATTGTGCTCTAGAAGGATGACTAAAGGGCGATATCAAATTTCATTTAGATATAAGAAAATAAGAAGTGTCTTCTACATTTATGTTTATGCTCTAGAGACCCAAGTATACACAGATGCATAGGAAAAAGTCTGAAAGGAAATTACTTTTTTAAAAATCGAGGTAATCTTGGTTTACAAGACTATACATGTTTTAGGATGATACTTTCATATGTCTTTAAAATATGTGTTATCACTTGCCTATCCAAACACTAATATTCCTTTTCCATGGACATTAGCTGTCCTGTAACCCACTTCACCTTTTCAATCCCCCTTTCTCCTCTGTTAACCTGCCCTCAGAGTCCAAGTGTTTGTTGTTTTATTGTTTATTCTCCTGTTTTATTTCCTTTTATTTTCTTTATAAATGAAATCATCTAATACCTATCTTGCTCTTTGACTTATTTTTCTTAGCATGATTCCCAACAGTTTCATCAATGTTGTTGCAAAAGCAAAACACAAGATTTTTTCCTTTTCTCATAGCTGAGTAGTATTCAACTAAATTAGTTTTTCCATGGCAAATGACAAAATTCACATTTCATCAACAAAGATAAGGGCTCCTTTTCCCCACACCTCTACTAGAACTTATTGTTTCTGACCTTATATGTACATAATACTATTCTAACTGGTATGATATGATATCTTGTTTTGATCTGCATAGGAAATTACTTGAGAATTGTTTACTTCTGGATGATGAGATTATAAGTAGTTAATATAAGTATTTAATATAAGTATTTAATATAAGTAGTTAATATAATTATAAGTAGTTAATATTCTTATCTTTTATATTGAAACTACATTGTAACTACTTACTAATTTTAAATCAGTGAAAATATATTTTGGAACAAAGATAACAACAAATACAAAGAAATAGCTTGAACTTTGGGAATAAGATAGAACTCCAGTAAGAGACTAGAGTCATGGTACAGCTTATAGGGTGCTTGCCTTCCATGCCGCTGACCAAGATCCATCTCCAGAATCCCATCAAGGGAACTTGATGCTCAAGTTCAATAAAACTGAATTGGTATACTGAAAAGTCATTTACAAGGACTGTAAATACATATGAACATATTAAATCCTATATAATAGTTGACTTCCTAATGCCCCAAGACCACAAAAAAAAAAAAGTTATATAGCTAGATTTGGCCTTCAAGGAAAGGAACTATAGGTAGGAAAGGTTTAGAATTTTTTCAAAAATAAAGATAGCTTTAGAAGAGAAGAACATCCATGGGTAGTTGGTGCAGGAAAGTAGTTGGGCTGAGGAAGGAGTTAGTGAGTGGCAGTCAGGAAGGATGAATAGATTTTTTTTTGATTCTGTGCTTGCCTTGGGTCAAGATTACCAAGGCTGCTTACTCAATTTGGTTCCACTTTACAGTGATTGACAGAAGTCTCCTGTGAACTAACTACACTATTAGATGCTGTGATCGTCACAAAAGCAGTGTAAAAACATGGCCCTTGATCTCCAGGACCTTTCAATCTGGTTGTGGAGGAAAGATAACACATGAACAACTTGAAAACAAGACAAAAGAATAAATAGATTAAGTGCCCATCAGAGAGGTTCAGAGAATTGGCATAATAGAAGGCTAGTGAAGGATAAAATTTAGGGGTCAGGGGATAAAGGAGAATGTTCATGCCCCAGGAAACATGTTGTGACTTGTAAGTTCTGCCTTGCATCCTCCATCCCTTCTTTCATGTTGCATAAGAATCCTAAAGCCCAGAGGGTCCCCAGACCAAGTCAGTCCTTAGAAATTTAGGCTGTCTCTTAAACAATAGCTTTGTTTAAGAGATTTACATTTTTGGTCCCATCAAGGTTTAATCACATCACTTTTATGACAGAAAAGAATCTGACAGGAATCCTTACATTTTGTAAATTTATGAAACTGATCAAGTTGTTTTCTACAAAAGTCAATTTGTCCTAGCTGTGATCGTGTATGACATGCTAGCAGGAAAATTTGTTGTTGTTGTTGTTGTTGTTGTTGTTGTTGTTTTCCATAGACTATTTGTGAGATCAACATCAGCATGGGATTTCAGTGAAAATTTCTAAGGAAATTGGATTATTCTATATTCCTTGATAGGAATTCACAGGCAAATGGAATTCAGGTGAGATCTGAAGAGATAAGACCTTTGTTTTTGAAGGCAAAACAAAACCTTAGAGTAGTCAGAGATTACTCATATAGAAAAGAGTTCAAATTACAGAAGGAATTTAGCCTCACAAAATCAGTTGCACTGGCTTCTGTAGAAAAGCATGACACATCACCATCATTGTGCGTAGGCTGATTTAATAAAATCACCATACAACTTATTAAAGCAATTTTGTTTGGGTTTGTTTCTACTGTGTCATGTGAGAAGACAGGAATTGACACATTATTTTTACAGTGAGTTTATTTAATCATCTAGGATATTTCTAGAACATGACAAAATCGAACGCAGTTAAAAATTTAGCATTCCCTGAATGAAGATACTTGGTCTCACATTTTGTCCTTGTGTCAGGCAATAACACCAAACATAAACACACTCAAAGTGCCCTTCAGTTTCTTTGGTAGAATTTCTTTGACACCTGTTAAATTTTAAAGTGCTCTGTGAAAGCATTTTCTTAACTATTCAACTGGCTCTTGATTCATTTATGTGCACAGAAATGCTCTGAAAGCATAAAATTGAAAGTATTCTACTTACTAACAATTTTTCTTTTGGTGTCTATACTCAAAAACTTTCTTAATATGGTCCTACTCAAAAGTGGACAGCCTATTTGAAATCTTTCTTGGCCAGAATCATGCAGATCTGATATATTGCCATGAGCTCTAATGTGGGTCGTTTTGATGAGTAAGTATGAGAGGACCACTGTGTGCTTTTATGCTAAATTTCATCTGCAGTCCATGATCACTGAAACTCCAATTTCAAAAAAAGAGAAAGAGAAATCTATATTCTTGAAATAGCCAAATCTCCATCAGTAGTTTGTTATTTCAACCACCTTTGCCACTGAACTGAGTTACTGAATATATATATCACTGTGTAGATAACATGTTAATAAAATCCAAGCTACCAAATCAAACATGCTTCTGAAAACTGACAGTCACCCTTTTCCTTCTCCCGTGGGTGGGGGCGGGGGGGGGGCCCGGGGGGGGGGCCGGGGGGGGGGGGGTCCGAATCTTTTCCTACATACTCATTTACAGTATTCCTCACTCCTTTGTTCCATGAAAAAAGTCCTTCAATCCCTGAAATGTCCTCTTCTTCAAGTTACTACTTCTTGGAGGCACCACCATCTCTAGGATGCCTTACCTCATTGTGAGATGCCAAGATCAGCCTCCTCACACTTCCTATATTGTGATAAACCTTCAGCAAATACTATCAAGGAATCAGGCAACTTGAATGCTGATCTTAGCTTGGTCATTTGTTAATTATATGGACCTACTCTCAATTTTAGTTACGTTCTATGTAAAATGGGGTTAATGACTTCATTTGTGTCTCTTCAGACTGATCTAAGAATTAAAAAAAAGCACGCTGTACAAATAGTATAAGAGCCTGGCATTCAATAAAAATTAGCCCAAGGATACTCAGCCAGAGTCACTGTTTTTTTTTTCTTTACTACATTTAAACTATTTATTTAAGCTAGGGATATTTTTAAATGTATTTTGAATTTTATGTTACATATTATTAATCCATTTTCCAGGAATTCTTACAATCTAAATATGTAATCTAAATGCACTGTTAAACTGCTGAAAATGACTTTATAATGAACCAGGCCAAATTGTTATTCAAGACAGGCCCACCTCCAATTTTATTCAGAAAATGAGTGAGAATATATGCTTTGGGGCACAGAAAGCGTATTTTTCCCTCAGGAATACAATTCTATAATCTAAATTTCTTGGGTCTGACTGCAGTTAACCACATAGTTGTCATGACCAGAAAGAATGATAGTATTTCTTATTTGTAGATATTCAAGTCTGTTAAACAGGAAACAATATAATGATTGGTCACAATAAACAATGATCAAATACTCAATAAGGCCTTTTTATTTTTAAACTATGGAGCTGCAAATGTTATTTCTTCTCTGACTGTGTCTGTTGACTTAGCTTCTCTTATTGTCTGATAGTTCATTACTTATGCACTTATTTAACTAGGTCTCAAGAAAGAAGTAATGATAAATTCAGATTCTTTTAGAAGCTTTAGGATCTAAGGATATGAACATCCTTTCTGAAAATAGATTAAGTGAGAAAAGTATGTTAAAGCAGCCAGAGACTGAGGTATAACTCTGCTGTAGAATACTTGTTTGCATGTGTAAGGTCCAGGGTTCAATTCCCAGGCAACATAGAAATTAATTAACTAATTAAAATAAACATCAACATAGTAAATAAATTCTAATGAAATTATTAAGTTCCAAGAACAAAAGGGAGAAGAAAAATTGGTTTATCTTTCAGGAACAGTTTGCCGTCAGCTTTTAAATCAGAATTTGCCATCACACCAGTAAAGATCAATATTAAAAGGTAATAAATACCTTTAAAAAGCTAAAGAGAAAACAATGATCTTGAACCCCGAATTCTACAGTCAGATAAAGTATAAATGCAGTATGAGGATGAAATTAAAATATTTTTATACATGCAATGACTTGTAACCTCACTGCTCTTGTATCAATTCTGGGTATAATTTACTTTAAGGAATGGCCTATTATGTAAGGATGAGAGAAAAGCCACCAGCACTTAATGTTAAGTTTAAATTGTTCTTTACAATGTGGCTATAAAGCTCAGTGTAATAATTAAGAAATGTCAATAAATAAAGGAATAGTTTATAAAATCAGTGGTAAATGTGCTGAAGAGAGATAAATGTCTTATGCAACATTAGATTATGAAACTTAAAAATCTCAGCATCTGTATGTATATGAACACTTATGGTTCTATCATACAGAAAAAGTGGTGAGTACATTAGTAGAAGAGTAGATAGGAGAGAAGTTCCAATTTCTACTAAGTATAGCCTTGTGTTCTGGATATTTTATGGAATAAATATGTATTATTTTTGTAATTCTGTAAAGAAAACAAGACTCAAATAGTACTCTATTGATGCAAAGTATATTTCATGTTTTCAAATCTTCAAAATCCCCTAATTTGTACGGGTGGAGTAGCAGAGATTATATTGTTAGAAACTAGATGCATATTATATGTCATGTGAAAATATTGACAATGTAAACAGTGACATCCAGCTAGAAGGAAGTAAGGGGCAACAACTAGGGAGGAAGGGAAAGAGGGAGGAGCCTAAATGAACAGAAATGGTCTAACTCAAGAGAAAATGACTACTGTTCAACCTGGAAGGGACTGAAATTTGTTGTCAGCTTATATTCTGTGACATGTGGTATCTATCTCTGAGTAGATTAAGGCTCTCTTAAAGTAAACCTCCCATCTGGACACAATAGTTAAAACTGCTGAAGGAAGAGGGAAGCAAATACAGACTACAAGGGCAGCAACAATTTTACCTTTGGGAACTGAAACTATTTTTGCTCAGAAAGTTTGCAGAGACAGCATTCCACATTTGGCCTCATAAGGTTATACACATAGAATGTGCTGCGTGAGTGTGTGCATACACACACATATATATACACACACTCACATAATAAAGTGAGTGCCCTCCAAAAAAATAACCTAAGACAACAATAGCCAATAGGTGCATGAAATGTCATCATACTTATTAAACTTCCATTTTGTGAGTAGATACAGGGGAAATAAAGATAAAAAAGGCTCGTCTATCACCTGTGCCCTCAAGGAGCTATCAGAAGAGTGAAATATGTAAGGATCCAAGAAGATAATTACAAAGCAATTTGGAAAGTTCCAAACTGGAGGCAAAATAGGCAAAAGCCACACATCCTGACTTGATGCTCTGCGGGATGCAGGGCTAGGCAAGTTGCTTCCTCCATTTGAGGGCCCATTTCTGCCTTCATAGAAACAGTATCCTAGTGTACTACTTCCTTCTGAGTGCTAAATAAGATAATAAAGAAATCTATGCACTCCATCTACTCCCAGTAAGTGTTAGCTCTGTTATCTGGGATAGCGGATTAAGGACTCTGGATTGAAAATGTCACACTGAGAACTGTTTGTCCCTCTGCAGAGGCACAGGTGTCTCATTCCAAATCCTGCGCCACCTGGGTCAGAAGATGCTGCACAAATGGAGCAAGATTTGCCTTGAGCCAGGAGAGGAACCTAGGTCAGCAATTGGCCCCTAAGAATTCGATTGATTTCAATTAGTATCATTGTCAAGATTGCTTTCAAAGTAGGGAGGGATTAATGATAACTTTTCCTACAGGGTATCAAGACAATGTTCTGAAGAGGGGATAGTAGAAGAAGTGGTCTTAAATTTTTTAGATGGAGGGGCTGGAGATAGACAGACAGACAGACAGACAGACAGACAGACAGACAGACAGACAGACAGACAGATAGATAGATAGATAGATAGATAGGATGTGATAATAGATAGATAGATAGATAGATAGGAAGTAAGGATATCCTGGACACCTCCAAGGAGAGAAAGTAAAAGCAAAGAGGCAATCAAGAGAGCTGCATGAGCGAAGACATAGACAATTCGATGATGATGATGATGATGATGATGATGATATGACATGTGCAGAGAAATGGATTAAAATGGTTCTGAAAATGATGTGCTAGAAGTCTAGTGAGAAATTATAAGGCAGGGAACCTCAACAATGCATCTATTGAAGAAATCAGAGCAGAGCAGGAGAGTGTGGTATGAACAGACCATAAATAGATGCCGGGAAAAACATCCAAAGGCAGGTGGACCCAGCAGAGGAAACCCAAGAAGAAAGTTTAGAGAGGCAGAAGCCGGCGAAATAAAAGAGGCTGAGAAGGAAAGAGTTTCAATAAGGAGCAACTGGTCAGCCGTGTCAAATGGTGCATAAATGTCAAGTCAGTTGACAAGGAAAAGTGAGGCCACTGCGCTGGCCAATTGGAAGGTTGCTGAAGGGAGAGCATTTTTAATTGAGCAGTGTTGGTGGAGACCAGAGGGTAATGGGTTGAAGAATTAATGAGATGTGAAGACGCTAAGTACTGACTAAGTATAGACTGCCTTCAAGAAGCTCGGCGATTAGAAAAAGGCGAGAGAAACAAGTCTTAGCACAACTAGAAGATATCCACATTTAAATGTTCACATTTTTTTAAAAAATTCATATATTTTTTTAAAAAAGGTGCTAAATTCCCAAAGTTATGGAGAGAGAATAAAGAGGAACTCTACATGGGATGAAGAAAGCTAAGGGGAAGATAGAGGTGTGGATCAGAAAGTTAAAAACGTCAAAGTATGAGGAAATTAAGATTTCTCATCAGCGGCAGGGGCGGGGGGGCATGGTGTCAGTGAAGCGAGAGAAGAGTTTCTGATTAATTTGTTGCAAAAGCAAAAGACAGCTTAACTGTGATGAAAGGAGTCGAAACAAAAATATTCCTCGCTGTGCCACTCACTAAGCCAGAGGCATGGGATGGTTCCGATTAGAAGGCAGATCCCACACACAGGACTGGAAATGGGCGGAAAGTGTCGAGGCTTGACCTACACTGTAACTAGAGTCTGGTCCTAGCTGAGGAAACGGTCCGCCTTCACTCCAGGTCTCTCTGAAAACATGTACTACTCTAAAGGAAACCTATCCAGAATAAGGGGAATGAACAGTTTGAGCAGCATTTGGCAAAGGACTGCCCGGCAATATGAATGACTGGAATTTGGAATGAACGAGATTACTGGATGATGTGAGGTTATTTTGCTTGTTTTATTCTTTTTTTATTATTATTAAGTTACAGTGAGATAAACAGTTACAAAGTTGTTCATGATTGGGTTTCAGTCATACAATGTTCCAACACCTGTTCCCTCACCATTGTACATTTCCCACCACCAATGTCCCCAGTGTCCCTTATTCCACCCCCACCCCCAGTCTGTCTCTGTGGCAGATACCCCCTCTCTTCTCCGCCCCCCCCCCACCTCACATGATGGTTTGCGGTTCAGGTACTGTAACATTATCACATATATCCCTTCAGCACTCACGTGTAGTCCAGAGCGATCATTTCCAACTGTCGCTGTAATAGTGGCCCTTTCTCTGTCCTAACTTCCCTCCTCTCCTTCCGCCATTTGTGGGATATAAACACACACACACACACACACACACACACACACACACACACAGTATGAGACTATTACCCAGGATGATATGCTTTGTTTTCTGAAACATCTAGAGAAATCTGTCTAAGAATGTTCTGTCAGCTCTAGGAACACAGCCCAAGTGTTGTTTAGATAAACCCTGTGATCGTTCCTTGGCTATGCGGTTCTCAGTTTCCACATCTGTAGAGTAAGAAAGATTAGATTAGTCTTAAGTCTCTCCAGTCCTAAGGCTGACGAAATCTAATAATTCTATCCTTTGCATTGCCTTCACTGGCAAGAAAATGTGTCCCTGAGACAGCACTGATGCCCTATCTCCCTAACCAGATTGTTAGACCCAGTTTTGTTTTGGTGTCCTTCTTTTATCTAAAAAGAAGTTAGAAATGTGTTAAAAGATAAAAACAGTATTAGGACACTCTGGGTGAGGTCAGTTCTTATCCAATCAGGAGACTTTTATGTGGAAGACATCCCTGAGTGCGACTGAGCCTACTGGTTTGAAATAAACATTTTGATGGAACATTCTACAAAGAAGAACTGGTTCTTACATGAAGAAATTAATGCTTACACCCCAGTGCAATAGAGAATTCGTTTCTGAAACATTTTCATGTTGTTATGTAAACATAACCTAAGTGTGTCTGTTAGAGATAATTGCTAATAGTCTTCTAACCTAGTGACTGGGGAGGAGGGCAGGGAGAATAAAAGCAGATGAGAACTATAAATGAGAGAGAGAGAGAGAGAGAGAGAGAGGCAATGGGGAAGGGCTGGTTTATATTAACAACCAAATGTGTCTTTCGCAGGCCAGAGACAGATATTATTTTTATAGCTGGTTTTTATTTCTATTTCTATTCTTGTTTCTAAGTGGACAGATGATTTCATAGGATCTCTTTCAGGGCTGGTGATATATGTGTGTGAGTATGTGAGCTGGAATATCTTTTACATCTTCAAAGTAAATGCAGACAAAACTCATATCTAACTTATGTAACATTTAAATGATTTTTAAAGATGAGAGCACTTTTCATTTTAGTGCATTTAAATCTACTCTCGCCTTGTTTCCTTTTGCTAACCTTTCACGGAAAAAGAACTAAGAAGCTGGCTCCTGATCAAGCTCCCAGCACAGCCAAGAAGGAGAAGGCCTTCTGGAGGCGCCACTCACGGTTTGGAACATGGTATCTGATTTCAGCATGTGTGGGGTGACTGATGCCTGGGTTGATCCCACATGAGATGTGGTGCTTTAGATCAGAAGAATGGGACCAACCCTCCAGGCTCCAAAGGGTCTTGCAGGGGCAAGATCATATTTGTGCTGTCCTTGAGACACCCGGAGATAGTCAGATCACCACAGCCCATGACTGATGGCCCCTGACTTCAGCACTCACTGCAGGAAAGACTGCCAGCTCTCAGACTGGGCCTCCCTAGGCTTCTCTCTAAAACGTTTGGGCCACCTGCCTATCAGAGAAAAAATGTCACAGTTAGCAAGCACTGAAAAAAAGAAAGTTAAAAACCCAGTCGGGAAGAGGTCAGAGCCAAAGCACAACCAGCAGTTGTTTTGCTGTTGTTGTTGTTGTTGTTTCCAATTCGGGATAAGACTCAAGTGTTCATTTTGCATCTGACTGGCTAAGAGACATTAAGGCTCTCCCAAAAAGGCAAGTGACTTC
The DNA here is from genome assembly GCA_021461705.1 of Cryptotis parvus. NCBI lineage: Eukaryota > Metazoa > Chordata > Mammalia > Eulipotyphla > Soricidae > Cryptotis > Cryptotis parvus. The sequence goes on along the minus strand of JAJIBD010022235.1, from coordinate 151,230 downwards.
CTTCACCTCTCCCCTGATAATATCTGCCTGCTCCTCCTGGCTGTGCAATGAAATGTCCTCCAAGTGTTGTGAACGTACACATCTGCATCATTTTCTCTTCTAGCATTTAGTGTTGGCTGCATGAATGCAGATGGGGACAGGCCGCAAAATCAGAATTCAAATGAACCAGGTGGGAGCCCGTTACTATCATTGTTTTGCGAATGAGGTGGCACCAAACTGAGTTATGCGAGCAGAGAACAACAGCTTGCACCAGCTCTGGGAGATGCTACAGTTTTCTGGTGGGAGCTTTTGTTTGTTATTCTTGTTGAGTGAATCCTTCACAGAATACACTTGGGAAGCCAGTGTGAGACAAAGCAGGCTGAGGCTTTAATTTTTCTTACATTCAGATGTGGGGAAGTAGTTTGAATCCAAAGGATGTTATTGAGCACAAACGTAAGCCTGGAGCTGGGCCCATTGGGCGTAAACCTTAGGGGCTATTAATCTACAACCTTCAATTTGTAAATATGCTGGAGACTGAGTCAGTAGAAAAAAAAATAATTTTAAACATCTGTGGTATTCTTTCTGTTCCAGATTAATTACACTGCATGTTTGTTGACGCTGACCAGAATTTTCAATATTCTGATTAAAAGACACAAGTATTTTTCTATGTGTTTATCACTTAAGTCCCATGAAACTTTCTCTCTACCAGTGTCTTTTGTTATTTATTTTAGCTCCTAATTTTGTTCTTTAGCTCACCTTCTCTAAACGTCTCACTTTTTCTTGTGTGCTAAGTGATAGGCAACTCTTTCTCAAGTATTTATTATTGCTTTGAAGAGATACCTTGTTAATACACAAGTCCCCACCCCCGCCCATACACATCATTCAATCAAAATGATGATATAAATGAAAATCCAAAGACGCTGTTTAATCATTTGGAGAGGTTGATAATTATTTTCAATCAGCTAAGATTGCTCTGTCAGTTCAAAGGATTATTAATGAGAGTCAAGTTTGTTAATAGACTGCAAGCAGCCCCTTTTTTCTGGGAGAGTGGGAAGTTATCAGGGAAGGTCATTCTAGAAAGTACTGTGGAATGTTTAGCTTGTACCTTCATGAAGCTGCTACTCTCTCTGGATGAACCCACTAAAAGTTCCATGCTGCCATCCATGAAGATAACTTTCTTGCATTTATTCCTTGGGAGCCTTAAGAAAAGGAGAATCATGAAGAACTGTATGAGTTTTTCCCTAAAATAATCCAACTTGGAAATCAGAAATGGGCACACTACATACACCATATTTAGGAGTCAAAATTCTCACCTCCACCAGAAGTCCTTTTGGATTGAGTCTTTCTCCTTTCCCTTATCTATTCCTCTTGTCCCATCACTGCCCCACCTTTCTGTGACTTCCAAATGACAAGTGAGTTCCTGTTTGTGGACCTCAGTTTTTTCTTTCACAAAACCCCAAGAGCTTCTCCTCAGACCTCAGCCTGTACCCAGGATCTTTTCTTTCTCTTGGAGGTCCTCATCAGTGTTGAGTTTCATTTTAAGCTTGCTACAGTCTGGTCCCTGGCATTGTCTCTGCTCAGGCTCAGAGTCCTTGGAGCTGCTGACTTCCCTCTTCCAAATTATAAGCCCTTAAATTAATTTTGTTTGGTGGGTTTTACTGAAAATCACCAGAACAGGAAAGTAAAAAATTACTCCATACAGAAGAGATATGACCACACAAGAACTCTTCCATAATTGCTTCATTAAAAAAACAACATTTTTTAATAGGAAGTATCATAGGAAGTATCAACCATTTACTGATACTTCCTACACATTGAGCACTGTCCTCTAGGATCTCATAGTTATTGTTTTGGAGCTAAGTTTCTTAGGTGATGTTGGGTACATGCCCTTGCCTTGCCAAACAACGCTCTAACCTAGGCTCAAAAGAGGACAAAATAAAAGCCGACAATGCTCTCTCCTAGAGTAATCTTTAGCTCTCTACAGCTTTTTAGATGAATAATAAATTTCATTGGTTTCCTAATCATATACATGATAAAATCATAACATAAGTGACTTGCATACACATGTAAGCTGTTACTTTAGTAATAATGGAATTATTTGACTTTGAGTTAATGTTGAAAACTTCAGAATATCCTCTCATTTTCTCATATTGTCCATCTGTTCTTTTGGTTTTTTTTTGTTTGTTTATTTTACAGAATACGTTGTGAAATCTAGTAATTTAGTCAGCAGCTATGTACTGATGTGCTCAAAACAGATTATCTGGGCGCCAATGCATAAGGCACTTGTCTTGCTTGTGGATGATCCCGTTGGATCAGCCCAGGCTTGATCCCAAGCATCCCATATTGACCCTCAGATCACCAGAGTAATCCCTGAGCACAAAGCCAGGGGCCACCCTAAATGGTATGACCCCAAACAAATGCACTGATTATCTGATTAGAAGTAACAAGGGGGGACCATTTTTTCACAGCATTTACCAATTTCTTCGATATCTACACTTCCACCAACATCAATATCAGATGTTCCGCTTACAAGCATTCTTCCAGGAACAAAAAGAGCCTCAATCCATTCCGAATGAGGTCTATAATTGTTACTGGTATTTCAGACTACCAATAATTTAATCAACAGCTGGCACAAGCTCCTGTAAGCTAGTAAGAACCAGTTCTAGCCCCCTATTGACCCTTCCAGTCTTTTCTGTCATCAAAACCTGCTCTGTGCTTCATCTCCAAAGGACTGTTTGGGAGTTGCCTTTCTTGTGGAGGAGTAATAGAACCTGTTAATCCCCATAAAATGGCAGCTCTATTCAGTATCAATACAATGCACTAGAGTTCAGAGTGAGGTTTTGTTTTCATGACTTTCCTGGGCTTAATTATGTATACAAATATAAGTTATGCCTAGCCAGCTTTTAAAAGAATGGCACCATGATGAATATGGACTTTGGTAGAGTTACGGGCCTGCTGGGTAGAGTTTCCCAACAGCCGGCTAATTCCTGCTCACATTCCCAGAAAGTGTGCTTCCTGGTCAGAGCACAGGAGCTGCCCCTGACCTCATCTCCAGCAGTCTGCACAGCTTTTTGCCCCAGCACGTCCCCTAACTCCCACCCCAACCAACCCCCCTGGCCCAAGACTAGAGTATTTCTATCACCCTGAGCACATTTCTAACTGACTGCAGCAGTTTAAAATTTCAGGTCCAGCAAGCAAAAAAATGTAGCAAGAAATTTAAAGGGGATAGCAAGGCTTATACCCAAAACATCTCTCTGGTGGTTCCCTTAGCAACAGCTCTGACTCTTTAGGACTCACCTTAGTTCCACACTGCTTGAACAATCATTGTCAGTCCATTTCAAACATACATGCTAAGCAGGGAATTGATTTGGGGGGGTGGATGTTATTTGCTTTTCATTTTTGTTGTTGTTTCTATGAAGAGAGCAAATCTAGGGTCTCTTTCAAGCAAGGCAAGTACTCTACAACTGAGCTGTCTCTCTTGCCCTTTTTTTTTAAGTATTTTATTAGGGGCCGGAACGATAGCCCAGCAGGTAGGGCATTTGTCTTGCACGCGGCCGGCCTGTGCCGGCCCGGGGTCCCCCGAGTACCGCCAGGAGTAATTCCTGAGTGCAGAGCCAGGAGTAACCCCTGAGCACGCCACGTGTGACCCAAAAAAGAAAAAAAAAATAAAGTATTTTATTATACCACCGTGAGATATACAATTACAAAGATATACGATTAAAAAGTTCATATTTGGGTTTTGGTCATACAGTGTTCCAGCACCCATCCCGCCACCAGTGCCCATCTCCCACCACCAACGTCCCCGGTTCCCTCCCCTCCCTCAGCCCTCCTCCATGGCAGGTTCTTTATTTCTTTCCCTTTCTCTCTCTCTTTTCTCTTTTCCTTCCCTTCCAGACTATGGATAACAGAACATACATTAAAGGTTGTGTCTCCTGCCCTTCTAAGCAAGTTGAAGAATCATATGACATTTTCAAACAATGGTTTAAAGTCTCAAAAGTACTTGCTTAAGATACCAGGCAGTAATATGTGTATTATACATATGAAAATACATATGTCTGGACATATAGATGAAAAAGTGAGGAAAAACAGAAAATATGAATCTGTGGCACTGATTTCAATTATGTAACAAATGTATCTTGGCATGGAACATAATATCTGAAAATGAAAATAGCTGTATGGGGCCCATTGTGAGGCTAAGGCATCATTTTATATCTTGCTTAAAATTATATTTGTTTCTGTTACAGATAACAAAATGCCCCTGGTGCACTTTCAACAATCATTTATTGTACAAAGTAACTTGGGGTTACCTCAGTTTACTCCACCTCATTTCTTTCTTCCTCTGATGTCTTCAGGTATTTAATCAGTCCTTTAATGTCTGTGACTTGTGTGTCTGAAATTGACCTGAACTCTTGGAAGGCAAAAGGACTTTCTAGTTTTTGCCACTGTACACTTAAGCTACTCCCCCCAAGGGTATTATAATATTTGAATTTCATAAAAACACATTCAAACTTACAGTTCAAATAATGTACCTAATAAATAAGAGAAAAGAATCTTTATTGCTTTGCCCACTAGTAGTGTGATTTCTAACACAGCACTAAGAGCATCTGCACCCCAGCCACTATGACAAAAGGATAGTGGTGTTCACTTAGGATGAGGATAGTATATCAATCAGGATGCTGTCAGTGAATCAAAACTACCACATCAATGGCAAGTTGTTAAAGTGGCTGAGCTTTGTAATGTATGGGATCTGGCAGGAAATAGAGACAAAGCCATATCTGTGACTGGCAGGCTTGCTGTGTGGCTGGGGCCAGCAGTCACCATGGCGATTGTGCATAAGTGGAAGAGAGTGAGAATAAACTAGAACCTGAGGGAATATGTGAGAACCCATGAGGACAAATTGGAATTCTCTGTTGTCCTTCATCACACACTAATGACAAGTGGCCTGCCTGGGAAAATCACTGTGCTGTGGTTATATCTGGCTTAGGACTCAGAGAAACTGAAAAAGGGTCCAGTGGTTGGTAGAGGAGCTTGGCATGCTCCAGAAGATGAGCATCCATACACATAACCAACTTTCAACTGGCTTCTCACATTTAAATTTTTTTTTTTTTTTTGCTTTTTTGGGTCAATGCTCAGGGGTTTCTCCTGGCTCTGCACTCAGGAATTACTCCTGGTGGTGCTCGGGGACCATATGGGATGCCGGGGATCAAACCCGGGCCGGCATGGGCTGGCCACGTGCAAGGCAAATGCCCTATCTGCTGGACCATCACCCGGCCCTCCCACATTTAATTTTAGTGGGTAAACTATGGCGGCTTTATCACTTAGGAAGTGACATCTTATATCAAATAGTAACCTGAAATTTTACAGGGAAAGGGATTATGGGAAACATAGTTATGGTTTAGCAAATTAAACAGAACCATACCGCAGACCTATTTACTTCCCTCCTTAGAGTGAGTTTGTAGAAACAACTGCTATAAGAACAATAAATTTAAGTTTGATTTAATTTGAAACTTGGGACCCAATTTTGAGACCCTAGAATATCCAGAGAACTCATCTAATTGTCTGGTTCTCATATCTAAATTCAATTATAAAGAAGTTACCACAATGGGAGCTCTTTATAGGAAAAGGATAGAAATCAAGGATTCAAACTGGGAACTCTTTGAAATTACATTAATGATTTTCTTGTTTCATGTGCCTTTACTGCATACAAAAAGATATGCTGGGTATATTACAAATACTTCATCTTCTTGTTCCCCCCAAGAGAAAGACAGGAGGGAGGGAGGGGGGGAGAGAGAGACAGAGACAGAGAGACAGACAGACAGAGAGGGAGAGAATAAGAAGAAAGAAGCAGTGGGTTGCTCTTTCATTAAAAAGGCATTATGCATTCATTACAAGAAGCAGCAGCCAAACATTTACAGAGCCCCTAAGTAGTTCCTGAGCTAGACACAGTGCTGATACAGCACCCTAGTATAGGGCTGTCTCAAGGAAAGATTGGGCCAAGGGTCAGAGTCAGCTCTCAACATGTTTGAACAGAGAGTTGCTTTCAAACAACCTCACACTTAAGCAAAATTTTAGCCACTGGTCCTGAGTCTGGGTATGAGCAAGGGCAGGTGCAAGCAACTACCACAAAGAACATTCTTTCAGAGAATGAACTTCTACAGAAACACCACTGCCAACTGTACTTAGGACTCTTAAAGATTATGAACAAACATCCATAGAAAGTTAGAAAACACCCAACTAAAAGTATCATTATCAATATCACCATAGCAGCACTGTCATCATCATTACTGACTGCTCCTGTCTGCATAGTCTGTAAAGAGCAGTTCTGTTGTCTTTCTGCACAGAGACGGAGCCCTAAATAAACAGACATCTTTGTGGACCAAACCCACTGCAGGTTGGAGAGACTGAGTTACTGGAAAGAAACCAAAAAAACTCTCTTCCTTAATTTATCTCACTCGATGGAATCACAACACTAGACTTCACTGGTGAAGACTAACACTGTGCTTCTCCCTTTCCTGAAAGGCATGCTGGGTATCATTATTTTGGAAACATGACATTTTTTACATTCATGAGTAGGGTTGGGTTTTGTTTTGCTGGCACTCTGTGCTTTGTAATGATTATTCACATACACTTTACTAACTGCCTGTCCAAATAAAAGTCAAGGGCTTCCCATCAGGAATTTGGGGGATTTTCTTTTCCCCTCCACCATGGAGAACTTAGAGGGGGTTGACTCAATCAGCTGGTGACAACTGATTGCAAGTTCGCCATTATTCTACAAAGTTTACTTGACTTTATTTGATTTTATTCTAGAGTAGGGAGAATCTCATTCTTCTGTGGATCACATATTGTACTCTATTAGTTGGTAAGACCAGAAACAATGGATTTTTTACTAGATATGAAGGAATTATAATCAAGTGAGAACAGATGCATTGAAAAACTATAGACAAATGCTAGTCAGTATATTTAATTGTTAAGTTATTCTTGATGGTGAACCATAGGTATTCATGTGTATATGTTAAATGCTAACCATCATGTAAAGGACAAGTCCAGTGATTTCATATTTCACTAATTTACAAGTAACTGAGTTTCAAGTCATTTAATTTTTATTAATGATATGATAATATATAATTATGTTCATTAGTATAAAAGCTCATTTATTAGTTTTAAATAAAATAGCTCATATTAATTAGTATTATTGTATTGTATTTCATAACTTAAAAATTTTATAAAATATAAGTATATATTTAAGAGTATATTGTGCTCTAATCCACCAAAAAGTAAAAATTTTATTTTTTAAAAATTGTATTTCTTGAATGGAACAGTGTGCTAACAATTGTCGAGGGTACTAATGCCAACCTAGAACTGAGCATTAAATAGAGGCAAAAAGATACACATGACAACCCTTTAATATATTATCTGTAATCCATAGTCTGGAGGGGAAGGAAAAGAGAAAGAGAGAGAAACGAAAAGAAATAAAGAACCTGCCATGGAGCTGGGCTGGGGGAGGGGGAGGGAACTGGGGACGTTGGTGGTGGGAGATGGGCACTGGTGGAGGGATGGGTGCTGGAACACTGTATGACCAAAACCCAAATATGAACTTTTTTAATTGTATATCTTTGTAATTGTAAAAATAAAAAATTAAAAAAAAAAAAAAACAGTATGGCACAAAAAATAAGACCAAAATAAAAATGGATAGTAGACTTTTTTTTTTTATTTAGGATAAAAGTCATATCAATGTTAAGCTTTTAAAATACAAAGATTTTGTTTGTATCTTTTGCATTGGGGCCACAACCTGTGGTACTCAGGGTTTATTCCTCACACTATACTAGAGATCACTCCTGTCAGTTTAGGGGTGCCCTATGGGGTGCTGAGGATATGAGGTGCAAGGGATTGAAACCGAGTCAGCTGCAAGCAAGACTCTTGCCTTAGCATGGCACCATCTCTCCAGCCCTCAACTGTATCATGTTGTAGTAAAGTCTAGGTTTGCAACTGAGGTCTTAGACTATGACACAGATTCAACAACAAACAACCCATTATCTGCAAAACTCTGTTAAGATCATCTCTGTTAAGTGGCCATAGAGATAGTACAGCAGGTAGGAGCTTCTTTGCATGCTACCAACCTGGTTAGATTCCTCAAAACCACATATAGTCACTTGAGCAATGTGAGAAGTGATTCCTGAGCACACAGCCAGGAGTAGGCCCCCCACACAACCAGGAGTGGCCCCAAAACAAAAGATTCTCTGCTTGGCATTTTATAGGAAATTAGTTTTTATAAGCTAAACAGATGACAGATATTTTTGTGTGTGGTATATTTTTTTGATTGCTTTATCTGGATTCTGATGATTATTTTCATTATAAATATTTGTTAGAGAAGAAATTTTATAAATATATGCTATACTTATATTAATAATAAAAATGTAATACAAAAAAAATTGTATTTCTTGGTCCTTTCCTATAGTCTCATAATCCCTTGACAAAAAATATTAACCTCAATAAAATACCATAAATATACAGAATTTTAAGCATGCATAATTAACACATATTCTCATTTATATTTATTAAATATAATAAAAAAGAAGGTACACCATGACAAATTTGCTATATGCCAGACATTATGCTAAACACATTAGGTCTGTTATCTCTTTTAATCTTTATGACACCTAGATGGAAGTACCATTAGGATTTGATGTGTTCATACACGAATATTATAAGACGCAGAAAGGGAAAGCAAATAGTCACGCAATCCAGAATGTAAATGGTATACAGCTATGCTTTCCATCACAGCTCTGATTCTAGACTCTGAGCTTTTAGTGACATAGTAATGCCAGTCATGAACTAGTGATCCTTAACATGTAGGGGATTCTGAAGCACTCAAAGAATCTAATCACCGCTGAGAATCTCTTCTTAGAAGAATGTTCAATCCACAAGTATACTCACATACTCACCAACTCCCCTGGTATAAATTTAGAATATTTTTTAGACCTAGAAGAATATCCAGAATCTCCTTTGGATTTAAAATTCAATTGGAAAACTCCCATTTAAAAGCATTTCCTCAAGTCTCCATATCTGGGGATGGTTGTCTCTTTAAGGAGTCGAACTCTGCAGGGAGAAGGATGATGTCGTGCAGAAAGTGTGCCAGCTACTCAGACACCTGAATGCACTTCCAATGACCACAGAGACTGAGTCATGAGGGAGGCAGCCAGTCCTATGGGATCTGAGTAAGGCTTTTCCCACCTGTAAGAATAAATGAGGAAGAAGAAGGCTGTAAGGCTACCCTCTGGGGAAAAAAGAACAGCAACTGTAATCATCAGACCCTTCTGACATACTTTTCACAAGCAGATGGAGCAGACCAGAGAGCTCTCCAAATTGTGTAAGCTTCTGACGGATTGTGTAGCCTTTCTACATCTCCACTATGGGCTCTTCTTTTTTTTACCTGCATATTCTTTACTCCAAATATCAGCGCTCATCCTCTGGGTACTCCCGTTGGTTCATGCAAACTCTTCATTTCTGCACACTCCGGTTTTAACTTCCTCATTACTTCAGGTTACATGACACTTCCTCTTTCTAACTTTACCTCAGGGGGTTTTGCTTTTGTCTTTTCTGCTACTGATTCTACCATGGGTCTTAACGGGAGTGTGTTGTCCCATTCTTTGAACCATTCCCAATACAGAGGCCTGATTGCAGCTAATGTTTTTACATGTGGTGATGCCCAGGTTTTTAACTAGTCTGGAGTTTGTGCTTGTCACAGATACAACCAGTATCCAATCAGTGCAGCTGATAGCAAAGAAAGTGAGGGACTACGAAACAGAACATACCCATGCCTGGGCATACTTTCCCCATTAAAAGATAAGGGCTGGGGGAATTCCCATGAACAGGCAGACTAATAAACTAGTTATTCGAAACCCTGGGGACAAATTGGTTATAGGACACCCCAGTGCATCTTTATACATTGATCCATGTCCACCAGGAGGATACAGCCAGACCCTTTCCGAGAGTATTAGATGACAGGTATATGCTTAGACAGAGATTAAATGACCCAGGAAATTCTCACTACTGATGGAACATCAGAGATTGTGGGAAATACCTGGACCTGAGGCAATCAGATGGATACATCTGTTGCTTGCTGTCTACAGTACCTGCACCCATATTCTTTTTCTTTTTTTCTTTTTTTTTTTTATTATATAATCATGAGATAGACAATTACAAAAGCTGTTCATGATTACGTTTTAGTTCGTACAGTGTTCCAGCACCCATTCTTCCACCAGTACACATTTCCCAACACCAATGTCCCCAGTTTCCCTCCACCCTCCCCCAACCTTCCCCCACCACCCCCAGCTCCTCTCTCTCTCTCTCTATCTATCTACCTATCCTACTACCTATCTATCTATCTATCTATCTATCTATCTATCTATCTATCTATCTATCTCTCTATCTATCTATCTCTTCTCTCTCTTTCTCACAGACACTGAAGGGTTATTATGTATATCCCTTTATCCCTTTCAACACTTAGTTCATGTCCAACACTACCATTTCAAACTATTATTGGCAAACTGGTCCCTTTTTCTGTCTTACATACCCTCTGTCCCCCATACACTTGTGGTAGATTCCAAACACTGACAAGTCCTCCTGGCCCCTGTCTTGCCTGATCTTGGACATTAGTCTCATACTGTTTTTTTATATCCCATAAATAAATGCAGTCATTCTATATTTATCCTTTTCCTTCTGACCAATTTCACTCAGCATGATATTCTCCATGTCCATCCATTTATAGGAAAATTTCATGACTTCATTTTTCCTAACAGCTGCATAGTATTCCATTGTGTAGATATACCATAGTTTCTTTATCCAATCATCTGTTTTCAGGCACTCAGGTTGTTTCCAGATTCTGGATATTGTGAATAATGCTGCAATGAACACAGAATTGCAGATGGTATTTCTGTGTTTGTCTTCGTATATTCCCAGGGTATGTTCCCAGGAATGGTATCGCTGGGTCCAATGGGAACTCAATTACTAGCTTTTGGAGGAATGTCCACATTGTTTTCCAAAAGACTGGATCCGTTGGCATTTCCACCAGCAATGAATGAGAATGCCTTTCTCCCTGCATTTGCACCAGCACCGATTGTTCTTGTGCTTTTGGATGTGTTGCCCACACTTACTCTGTCAACCTCAGGACAGACTATGCTTCTGATGCTTTTTAGTGGTTGTTCAACCTTGTTGAACCTTGTAGGTGGAAGTGACTCTAAAGGAGCGGGTGGGGAATAAAGGGCACTGTGAGACATGCAATTTAAAACAGCAAACTAGACAGAGCTTCAAACATTATCTAATCTCTGCCCACCTCTACCCCCAGAAAAGGAGTGAAGTAGTCTGAACCCTGAGAGAGTTGAGTGCTAAAATAAAGATGCATCCTGAGAGTTGGTAGGAGAACTCCAAATTTCCAGTCCCCTTCTTTCTTTATTATCCCTATATTGCCCACCATACTGGTTCTGGAATCCCTTTCCATAGAGTAGTCACTTCTATATAAGGTGGTGTCACCTAAGTCACCTCTTAGACTATCTATGGGAAATTGAAAAGGTAGCGACAAATTCATGGCTGGAAGGGGGTCAGAAAGCCCTTCATATGGGCATTGTGAAACACAAAGTTACTGGGATAGGAGTTAGGCAGGGAAGAGACAGGCAGAGAAGGGAGGGAAGAGGCAGGGGGAGAGTAGGCAGAGGATGGAAGACATGCACATCTGGGCAAGACATGTAGGAAGGCAGAGCCCAGAGGAAAATATTGTGTGATGAACAAGTCATGAGATGGGCAAGAAGGCGGGGACCTAGTTACAAAGCCCTTCATGTACCATTCTCTCTCTTTCCCATGAAAGATAGTGATCTTGGTTTAGAAACATCATTCTAATGACAATCTGGACAGTATGTATCAAGACCTTAAAATCAGGAGCAGGAAAACAAATTAGGAGTTTCATGGCATAATTTAAGACAGTGATGATGGTGTTCTGACAATGCCTGTGGCAGTGGGACCGAGAAAAGGGGAAAGAGTCTCTAGATATATAATGTATCATTTAAAGGGCTTGGAGATTAATTGCACACCATGGGGTGTAAGTGATGTGAGGAGAGAATGAGCGTAGCACACAGCCACATTCCTGACTTAGGTCATAGGTCTGGGGTGGATTATGGGGGAGATAGCCGAGCATGAGCCTACAGAAAGCTGGAGTGCAGATGCCAAGTTCAGTAAAGATGGGCTGGGAATGGAACTATCTGCAGTTCTCAGAACACATAGGATGGCAGTTGTCAGCATAGCCAGGAGCGCCATTTCCAATAGCACTGACCCCACAATCCTTTTGAAATTCCTCTTACCTCCTACCTGTAGTTGACTCTAAATCCTGAGAGGGTGGCATAAATTAGCATTTCTCTGTCTGGGGCCAGGATATTTCAAGGGGTCACAAGTGAAAAATCATGTAAATGGAGGCCACAGTGTAAAAGTAGGGGGCTAATCAGTAGGGTGAGTTAGAGTGGGGGCACAAGAAGAAAAACAAGTTCAGAAGGGGGCCCGCTGTCAAAAGATTGAGAATGATCTAACCTATTCCCACCAGAGACTGGAGTGAGGGAAGAGGAAAACAAAGAATGCCATCTTCAGAGACACTGAGATTTAAGGCTATGCTCACAGGTAGATCCCTGCTTTTAAGGGTATGAAACCCTGAGTTCCATCCTCAGCACTGTCATAAATAAATAATCAAAAAATGCACTCAAGGGAGTGTAGCACTGGTGGAGGGCTGGGTGCGGAACATTATATGACAGAGACCCAATTGTGAACATCCTTGTAATCGTATATCTCACAGTGGTCTAATAAAAAAATGCACTTAAAAACAAAGAGCAATGATATAGCCAGAGAAGAACCCCAGGAACCAGAAGAGGACAGGTGCAGAAAGGGGTCCGATAAACTAGACACAGTGGTATTTGCACTCTCCTGAGCCCCACAGAGCTTAGACAAGGACCCAATAAGATCCCACACATGAAGGTGTTTTTCATCATCTCCAATAATAACATGAGCAGTTGACCATAAACTAAAGGCCCAGCCCAGTGTCCCTAGCAATAGGAGATCCTCTGTAGTCCACAGCTTTTCCCAACACCTGTCTCAGCGCAGGGACCAGGTTTCAATAGTTTACACCCAGAAGTGGGATGGATCTTGAGGAAGTAAGAGCCTATGTGTGGAATGTGTATACCTGGGTCACTCACTGAGTGCCATGAGTCCTTCCGTCATAGAAAACAATCTTACACAGATGACTTTCTTTGACATATGATCCAATCAGGGGATTGGATCATATCCAGCAGTGCTCAGTGTTTACTCCTGGCTCTGTGCTCAGGGTCACTCCTGGAAGTTCTTGGGAACCATATGAGGTGCTGGGGATTGAGCCTAGATTGGCTACATGCAAAGCAAGTGACTTAAACCTTGTACTATCTCTCCTAAAATGCTTATGTCTTTTGCTTGGTCTCTCTCTCTCTCTCTCTCTCTCTCTCTCTCTCTCTCTCTCTCTCTCTCTCTCTCTGTCTCTCTCTGTCTCTCTGTCTCTGTCTCTGTCTCTGTCTCTCTGTCTCTCTCTCTCTCTCTCTCTGTCTCTCTCTGTCTCTGTCTCTCTGTCTCTGTCTCTCTCTCTCTCTCTTTCTCTCTCTCTCTCTCCTTTTCTTCTTAGGCAACAATTGGTGATACTTAGGGCTTGATTTTGATTCTGTATTCAGGATTCACTCCTGTCAGGACTCAAATGTGGAGCAGGAAACAGAACCCAGGTCAACTGCAAGCAAGGCAAACGCTGTATTTTCTCTCTGGCCTCATAAGCTTTGTTTTGCTTCATGCCCTCACAGTTTCAGAAGGATGGATGTGTTCCCTACAGTCATTGAAAAGGAGACTAAAAATGATTTCCTGTAGGAAAATAAAATACATAAAAACCTATTTCCTGTTCCCAGCAAGCACCTTACTCATGTCTCTCTGTTGTCTGGCATGCTGCATGTTCATATCCAAATCAATCTGAACTAATTTTGCAAGTAAAATGTGTTGAGAGCTCCCCTTAAGTGCTTTCCCAAATTCCAAACACTCAACATCTGCTTGGCTGGACTCAATTCCTAGTCTTATAAGTCTCCTTAAATCCACCAATTTGACTTGTCATAATTTATCATTTCAAAAATCTGTATTATTTATCGCCCTTGATTACATTATCACAGGTGTTCTGTTCTACTGATGTTTCCCTCAATTTTTCTTATAGTCTCTTGTGAAATCTGTTGTATCTAATTTACCAGGAGGTCATCTCAAACTCATTTTCTAGCCCTTACAAATTCCTTCCTGAATTTCCTCCGAGCTCCACTGTGCATTTTTTAAGGATGATAAACTCAGGAAGTTTATCTTCCAGCTTTGCAGATTTTCAGAGCATTTACATTTCAGAGACCGACTTTTTATGAGCAGATATTTTAGGTGTTTCTCCTAATCATCTTTCTTTTATTCTCAGGTACTTATTCAGTTTTGCCAAGGCTGACAGGCACTTTCCTATACTTAGAGTCTGCAGCCCTCCCCCCCAGCTTGCTTTTTAAGTACAAACTCTCTTTCTGCACAAGACCAACCTTCTACTTCCTCCTTTCAAATCCAGCAGGAGCGCAGAAGAGAGCAGCCCCACCCTGCAACCTTTGGTCGGGCCATCAATTCTTTCAGCCTCATTTCAGCTCCCACCCCTTCCAACCTCAGGCTAGGATAAGAACTGATGAAAGGGCAACCGTAGTTGCCAAACAAGCATCAAAGTCATTTGAACAGGTTTAAGAAAAGACTTTTTTTTGCTTCTTTTTTACTCTTTGTGGGGTATGTCCCCTCCAGAACCCATAGATGTGCAGGAAATTTCTGTCTTTTCCCAATACATGAAGTCAAAAACCAGCCAAAGCTGCCCGTGCCTGCCCTAGTAGACACAGGGATCCCTGTCTAACAGCCCAATGCAACATTTGTTAAATATCAGAAGGTCAAGACACCCACATAGAGAGCAGCGCTTAGTACCTAGCAGAAATCTCTGAAGCAGGGACCGGAGAGATAGTACAACGGATAGGGTGTTTGCCTTGCACCCAGCCGACCCGGATTCTATCCCTGGTATCCCATATGGTTCCCTGAGCACCATCAGGAGTAATTCCTGAGCAACAGAGCCAGGAATAACCCCTAAGCATCGCCGCGTGTGACCCAAAAAAGCAAAGGAAAATAAAAGAAATCTCTGGCACAGCCACTTCTGGACCAACTCTCTTCCATGCTATGACTTTCTATAAAGCAGGACTTTTCATGTGGTATCTCTCTGGGCCATACTTATAGGAGAGAGAAACTTACCAGGCATGAGATAAGAATTTCTGTGGGGCTAGAGAGATAGTACAGTGGTATTGGTACAAAGCACTTGCCTTGTGTGTAGCTAACGCTGGTTTGATCCTCAGCATTGCAAGCGGTCCCCCAAGAACCATCATCAGGAGTAGGCCCTGAGCAGCCCTGAGCGTGGCTCCCCAAAAAAGGTCCCCCATCACCCCCTCCTACAAAAGGTGGGAGGGTATCAGGATCTCTCAATGAATGGTCCTGGAGCAAAGAATTCTCGTGGATAAGAACATTAAGGCAAGGACTGCCATCATGGAGTCATCCTAATCAGTGTTTCACATCTTCAAAGAACAGCTTCTAGAGAAAATACTTGTTGCTCACACTTTCATTTCTCTGTCAAAGGGTCTCAGTTGTACCTAGTGATGTACTTTTCCCTAGGAAACTTCTTAGGACCCTTTGTTCATTGTCATCAGAGGACTCAGAAAGCTATCGGAGTTGCTTAATTTGTTCCCTCTGGAAAAACAGGAAAAACAAAAGAATGACTTGAAACAGCCCTCAGTAAAAAATATCAGTATGTGAGTAAGATAAGATATGTACCATCTTCCAGAGAAAGAGTACAGGGGTTAAGGTGTTTACCTTGCATGTGACTGACCCTGGTTTGCTTCCTGGCACTGTATACAATCCTCCAAGCACCACCAGGGAAATCCCCTAAACACAGAGCCAAGAGTAGCCCCTGAGCATACCCAGGTATGTCCCCCACTCTGCCACAATAACAACAACACAACAAAAGCAGCAGCAGCAGCAGCAGCAAAGATAAATATCATCTCTAAGCAATATATCAGATCCTTCCAAAGTAGAGAAAATTCTCTCTTGGAGTTTTTATTAAGACTAAATGAATATCATACATAATAAGAGCTCAATAAACACAAGCTATAATTATGGATATATAAATATACACACACATACATATTCACATGGACATAACTTGTTAACTTTCTTTACATTTCTATAAGAATGTTATCTTTCTTAATACATCAAAGTGCATTGTTTTCCTAGAAAATGTACCAACAGGAACTCACTAACTTTGGTAGATAAACAGCTGAATTTTCAATAACCCCCCAAGTACATTTCCTCACACTGGGAAGTAGATCATTTTTGTGTTCCATAACCATAAGTCCCTAGGTGCTGTTTCTGGATATTATTGTATAGAAACTTGGTTTCATCTACCTTTTTGGGTTCTCAAGATCTGCCCGGCCTGGACACCAGCACCACCTCCACCCCACCCCCTATTTATTCCAGCTGAGATCCGAAAGGCCATAGGAGTGAACAATTTCTTTGCACTAGAATCTTATCAGAAACCATTTTACCAATGGAAGGGAAACTACCCATCTGGCAGGGGCACAGCAGCTGTGGAAAGTTACCGATCCACACAGGAGTGCAGAAAAATCCATTCGTAAAAATCCTAAGAAGAGCAAACACCTCCCCTGGCAATCTCTCCTCCCTCATGAGGCACCAACCAAATGCCCAGGCCTGAGCGGTAACAAATCTGGACTCTGGCAGATGTCAGCCCTGGGCCCACTGCACAAAGGGGAGCCCTTCTTACTAACTCTGCGCTGAATCTCAGCACACTGAGAATTAGTTTTGGCTGCGAGGGAAAAGCCAATGTGAAAAACATCATCTGATGGACAGGATTTGAAATGAAAAACTACAATATGGCCCAGACTTGCAGAGCCTCAGTGCTTCCAGTGTGAAGGCGTAAACACTTTGGAGCAGCTCAGACAGACATACAGTGATAACCACCGGCAAAATTCAAGCATTGCAAGAGGGGTTCAGCCTGAAAACTCAGACTCTGGTTTTGGCGCTGTGAACCACGGGAGTCTAAATAGAGAGGGAAAGGTGTAGCTGACAGTTTTTACCTTGCCTGGCCAGGCCTAGAAACTGTTTCATGACTGCAGTTCTCTCTCCCAAAGATGAATAACACAAATTCTGGTGGGTATTTACCGAGTGGGGCAAGCTGGCTGGGTAGCTTAAAGACTGGGTATGGAAAGTGCCCAGAGCTGAATAAAAAGCAAAGGCAACCGGAACTGAAGACTCATCTCCAGAGATGGAATCTTGAGTCTCCTGGAAGGATGACCATCCTTCCGGGCCTTGGAAGATGGGACTTTTAGCGAATCCTGCAGGTTGAGGGAGGTGTATGAACAGAGGCAACTCAGGGTGAAAGAGAGGGTTAACAAGGTCCTGGGCTCCACTTGGCTAGAGGTGGCCACTATGGTGAATGGAGGCTGGGGAGAGTGGCTTGAAGGACCAAGAATCAGCCTGGACTCCTTGGGCATTTTCAACTTTCAGACCTTCTCTTAAAAGGAAAAGTCAAACGCATGCATCAAAAGAACAAATTGGAGTCAGGAGAACACCAGAGCATGTATCTCTGTGTGGGTTGTTTTCTTTTTCAAGCTAATCGAGAAATGATCACATATACAAATGGCCAACTGGTGGGTTATTGTGGTCTGCAAATGCTTATTCTCAGCATGGAGGTATTTTTCCTCCAAGGAATTTACCTCAAGCATGGGCATCATATCACCAACCTGAGAGGTCGGGGGGGTGCCTCCAAGCCTCAGGCTGCACCCGGATAACTCTTAGGCATTCTCAGACATTCATTCCAAGGAGGCTGTTTCTCTCTCTGCTGTGTCTGGCTGATTGAGTGAGGGAGACCTTTAGAATGATGGAATGAGGTAATAAGATGAAGGTGAGGAAAAGACCACCCCTCTGTTATTTTTTCAACTCTTAGAAGACCAGTTCAGCTTTTTGTTTTAGTGACTTTGAGTCTTACTTGTTGATAAGCTGAAGTGAAAAAGGACCTCTTCATCCTTTTTCATCTTCAGAGAAAAAAGGACCGAGACTGCTTTGAGTACATTAGTGCTCAACATGACTGCTGACATTGTTTCTGTTTCGTTTTTGTTTTGCTTTGCAAGGCTCCTCAGTTAGTGGATGCCAATAGAATTTTAGGAATTATTCTAAGAGGATATTATTGAATACTCACAGTGTTATATGTAACTATACATGCGTATCTTCAAAACATATCTCCAGCCTTGGGTCCCTAATATAGAAACTATGTTGTTAACAATCTAAGTATGAAATCTCATGTAGAGACAGATGACATTTATGTATATGAAGCCTTTATCAAGAAATGACTTACTTCCCTGGGAAATTTTTATTTTGTCTGTGATTTTAAGTCACAAGACCATATTCATCTAGTTAGTCACACAAAGTTAATGGAGCTGTTGCTCATTACATATGTTTTACTGCTATTTCTGTTATACTGTTATTTGTTTTGGGTCACACTAATACTACTCAGGCGCTCTGCCCAGCTCAGTGCTCTCAGGGACAGAAATACAACTTGGGTGTCCACCTGCAAATCACATGCTCGTTCTCTTGAGCTAGCGCTCTAAGTGCTTACTAAAATTTTGATAGTACCACATGTTGAATCTGATTCTTATCCTACTTTTCCTAACTATTTGTAAGTATTCCTCATCTCTGTTTTATTTATTCTGCAGAGAGAGTCTTTATATTATGAAGGAAGCAGAGGCAAAGTGTTAGGTGTGGTTTTGAAATGTTCTCTAATGTGGAGCCCTCCTTCTGGACCACATGCTGACCACTCTGATCACAGCGATGAGAACAGGAATTGGGGTTTGTGATGTAGAGATTCTTCTCTCTCTCTCTCTCTCTCTCTCTCTCTCTCTCTCTCTCTCTCTCTCTCTCTCTCTCTCTTCTCTCTCCCACACTCCTGGCAGGGCTCAGGGCTTACTCCTAGGTCAGGGATCACTCCTGCTAAGTATGGGACCATATAAGGTATTCAGGATCAAATTTTTGTCAGCCTCCTGCAAAGCAAATGCCCTACCACTGTACTATGTCTCCAGCCCTCAAGAGACTTTTCCCAATGACTTCAAATGTTGTGTGTTTCCCTGAGTCAGAGCAAAGAGGAGGCATCTTGGTGGGACTGTTCTATCTCCCAAAGAACTCAAGTCCGCTGAACTTCAACTGTGTCTCCTCATGGCAAATATCATCAAGCTCCTCTCAGATGTCAAATTCACAGAGAAATTGATTTTAAGACATACTATCATTAGAAGTTGCTTCTGTGAAGGTAATAGTGAAGAATGTTTAAGGGAAAAAGTTTTTAGACACACATACAAACACATATACCATATACCTTATATAAATGTTCAACACATGAATGCGTATTTATGATATGGATATATGATATGGATGCATGATTATGTATGTACATATGTAACTTACATTCATGTATATTGCATGCACTGTGATAACTGCATTAATTTGCAGACCCACGGCAGGCCCTGTCCATTTCAGCCTCAGGTTTATATCAGCACATCTTGAAATCAACACAGTGGTCACAAGAATACGTTTCACACCAGATCACATGGAATGCCTGGGAAGCCAACACCTCCCAAGTCACCACTAACTCTGCTCATTCTGTATGAAGTCTTAATGGAGAAATAAATCTGTCACATAAAAACTTTTTTTCCCAAGAAAGCTTTATTTCAAAGTCAAGGGTGAGAGGGAAAAGAGGGAGATGGGGGGGCAAACATTTTTGCAGAATAGATTCTACTGAAATGTCAGGTTCTTTCTTTATTTATTCACTTTTTATTCACTAGATAAAAATATAAGAGGAAGTTTCCCTTTCTTTTTACAGAAAGGAAAGTCCTTCAAACAAACTCCACAGGCCAAAGTCACACAACTAATAAAACATCATGTCAGTTCCAAATTCAAGACGACTCTCTTATCTGAAAGCCCATCTCCCTGCAAGAAACCAAACTTCCCAATTTGAAACTGTTATGATTAATTTGATATTGGTATTAGGTATATATTCCAGAACAGAGAAATGAAATTTGAAATTTCCTCCTCTTTTACCTTCTTGTTAAAAACAGTGTTCTAGGTTATTGAGGAAAGGGTACAAAAGTCATTTTGTAATTAGGGCTAGGAGACATTATGCAAACATACAGCAGAAGTAAATACTTACTACTTTTGGTTGTACTAATACTGAAACTAGACGGTGAACACTGAGCATACAGTAGTTGATCAAAAGGAACCTGAAAGCCTTTATGGAGAACTAATGTGCGAATTAAAACTTTGACACAGATCCCTATGGTAGGAGAAAAGAAATGTCCCTTACAGAGGTGGAGGGTTTGTAGTGAAGGGCAAAAAAAAAAAAAAAAAAAGGAATACAGAGTTAAAACATTTTTTTTTTCATTTTTACTAACCATTAAGTAAATTCATTTGGGGGTGAGGGGAGAAGGCATACTCAGCCATGCTCAATACTTATTTATGATGCTACACTGGGGATCATTCTCTTGGGCTCAGTGCCTATGTGTGGTGCAAGAAATAACAATTAATGTGGTCTGAAGGCAGGTTGACCATGTGCACGACACCCTACATGCTGCAGTATGGCTCTAGTCCCTTAAGTGATTTTATAGTAGTAGTAGTAATTTGTCTTGCTGCTGTAGCACAGTACTATAAACTGGTTGATCAGATCTCAGAAAGTTATTGTACCCTAATTCTAGAGTTTAGAGGTCAAAAGAAAGCAAGAAATCAAAGTATTAGCAAGATGCAGCTTCTAAAGTAGGTAGACCAGGAGGATTTCTTTGGAGCCTCCCTGCTGGGTCTATGGATGCCTTCTCCCTTTGGAGCCTCCCTGCTGGGTCTATGGATGCCTTCTCCCTTTGTCTTTAGTGATCTTTGCTCTCTTCCCACCTGTCATTGTGTCACATTCCCTTTTCAGGAGCATACCAGCCACACTGGATTAGCAATCCAGCACACTCTAACTCTCCATCAGAATGAGTTACAGCTGCCATGCCCCTGTGTCCTGATTCAGTCAGCCCCAGAGATAAAACTTTCACCTTATAGTTGTTAAATAATCATTCTAAATGTGCTCAGGTAAATGCTCCAGAAGCCTTAGAAAGTCCCATGCGCATGCCTGTCTCCACTGTCTTCTGAAGACTTATCTAAACACATCCACGGTAGTAATTGTTTCCAATCTAGGAAAACAACAACAAAAAGAGTTCCACATCTCCCAACTTTCTACTGTGGCAAAAGTCCCCCACCATCATGAATTTGGGGGCAGAGGGACAGATCACAGAAAATTGTGTGTTCCCTAAAAATGACCTTGATACTAGGAAGCCAGAGGTGACTCTAAAAGCACTTGACAGCAAATTTCTTTTAAATCATCATTTTCCTTGAATAACCATCCATCAGTGTGCTTCTACCTAAAGCAACTGCATATAAGAAGAGTCCAGCAACTGTCAGGTTTGTTCCAAATATTTGTTTGACATGCCCAACATGTTTTCCCATGGAGAGAATGTCTAACTACTTTCCTGCGCACACGAACAAAAGGGTATTGAGGAAGAGAGCTGACAGTGAGCTTTTGCAAAAATTCTCTTTATGCCAGCTTCCACATCTGTAACATGGACGTCATCACACTCTGCTTACCTTACAGATGTACCAAAAGGAAAAATCTAAAAAATGTGTAGCTGAGAAAAATTTATTTTTAATACTTATTATTTGACTCATAAATTTGTTCAAATGTGGTATGAAACCAGTCTGAAATCATACTCTAGTCATGCAAGAAATAACAATTTTGTTAAAAAAAACCTAAGAATGAGGACTTGTCAGAAGGCTGGGGACAGAGAGCTAGTACAATCACTAAGGCTCTTCCGGCTGGTCACTCACTTCCGGCTGACCTCATTTTGAATCCCTGGCATCACATGCTGGCTGCCATTTTTCCCTGAGGCACTACAAGGAGTCACTTCTCAACATACAGTCAGGAAGAGCCTCTGAACACTGTTGGGTGTGGCCCAACCACCCTATACCCCTATCCCAACTAAGAACTTTTTCATTAAAAATGTTGAAAGAAAAAGAAAAGAAAAGACAAAAGCATGGGATGGGGGGATTCTGAATCCCGTACTTAGGAGAAAGTAAAAGAGGAAGTTGAAAAAAGGGCAGCTTTTCCTTCCTTGGTCCCTCCCACCCCACTCTAACTCACGTTAACTTACTTGTTCTTATGATAAATAATGTGTCCCCCTGCTAGACTGGAGGCTCCCTGGGGGCAGGCATGTGAGGCTATTTGTTGCCCGATCTAGCCACTCACAAGGCATGATCATGATTGAGCCAATGCCTCATAAACAATGACTATTGCAAGGCACCTAACACACCTTCAAGAAAGATTCTTAGAACTACCTCATTTGGGCCTCTCCCTGACAGTCATTCCTAAGCGAAACCTGGTGCCTGTCTCCCTTGCAGTAAGAGCTTTGTTCTCATGGAGGACTGGAGATTGCCCTGGCCTCAGGCAGCTCTTTTGTGGCTGGAATTTGTAAATAGCATTCAGCCACAATTCACTGTAAAACTCCAGAGCACTATAGGTCACCTCTGGCTTCTCCCATCTGCTCCTCAGTGTATGGATGAACAAACAGCACACAGGAAACACACACTCTTGACGCCCGTCCATTTCTCTCCCTCACATCTTCCCAGGAGACTCTAACTGCCTTTTCCTTAGAAATCAATCCCTCACCCGTTTTCTTAGACTTGCTGTTTTGTTTTGTTTTTCCTCAACAAGCACTATTCTGAGAAGGGCAGGGGCGAGCCTTTTGCAGCCCACCAGACTTTTCAGCAGATCTCAGGGTTTGCCCAAACGAGGGAACCAGGGACTGTGGCATCCAACTACCCAGTCCTGCAGGGAGACTCTCCTGTTGCAAAGTCTTGCTCCTCAATCATGTCCCTGATGGAATTTTTTTTTTTTTTTTGGGTCACACCCAGCTAAGCTCAGAGATTACTCCTGGCTTTTTACTCAGGAATTACTCCTGGCAGTGCTCAGGGGACCATATGGGATGCCAGGCATTGAACCCGGGTCGGCTGCGTGCAAGGCAAACGCCCTACCTGCTGTGCTGTACAGCCCCCTGATGGAATTTTTAGAGTATGAGGCCCCAAATCAAAGTCCACACCCTCATTCTGGAGACCAGCAAATTAAAGTCAATAAAGGAGAGAAGGGCTGGCCTAAGTTCACTCCTGCAACAAGCCAGACACAGGAAAGCCCCCCCCTTCCTGCTGCGCCAGAAGACGGGAGAAAGTAGATGTGGCTGGCCCAAGAGGCAACAGGAGCTCTTCAGGGAAGCAGCAGACATTTGCCAGCTTGTAGCTTCTCCATAATTTTTAAAATACGCGTATTCAGATGGGCCCAGCAGGAGTTACTTGATTTTTTTGGTATTCCTTTTTCTTAAAAGAAAAAAAAAAAAGACTGTCTCAATAGATTATTTTCAAGTCAACTGTTTTGCCTAATGTATGTATTTAGGTTCAATTTTGGTTTATAATACTACAGATAAACCCTGACCCTCACACAGGCCAGGCCCGCACACCACTGTCTAATGGGCTGGCCCACCCAAATGTTCACTTGTTTGCATGCTTCATGGCTATATCTCAACGGTCAGTGCAGACTTTTTTGTGACGTGTGAGTGAACACAAAGGTTCTCAATGTAATCTTCATAGCAAAATAGCACCAATTTTAAGAGATGTGACTATGTTTTCTAAATTTCTCATTACAGGTTAATAAAATCAGGCTTTGAGGGGAACAAGTATACTCTAAGTTAGGCAAGTAGATAAACTAAACTTAAAATAGTTTTGCTAAAAAAGGTATATTTTTGCAAAAAACTAAATTGACAATATAAAATAAATTTACAAATAAACAATTTCATTTGCAAATTAAGAAATGCATTTCTAATCCCCAACACTGCAAAAAATTTTTCTCTAAAAGACTGAGTTTCATTGAGTGAGAAAGGTTGCTTCTAACAACCGAATTTGCAGAATGAAGAGGCCAAGAAAAATAAGAAAATTCTGATGATAATATTCCAGAGCCAAAAGGAGCCATGAAAATGTATTTTCTCGTCCCAACTATTTCAAAACCATGTGGATATGAAAACAAAAGCCCAACAGAGCAGGGACCGGCTCACCCAAGGCCGGGGTTGTCTACTGCTTCCCACTAGGTTCTTATTTTATCAGTTTTCAGATTGGGTAGGAAAAGAAGGAGTTGGGGCGGGGGGCAGAGTAGGAGCAAGGACTTTTCAGGACCTGTCACGAGTTCCACTCGACCACCTGCAAAGCCCTCCAAGTGTTTTTGTCCACTCTAGGTAGTTCTGGCCAAATAAAGTAGAAAGATCTTTCCAATTCACTCATCAAAACGCACCAGCAAAGGCTGGAGAGTCAGGTGTCAGTGGGGGCAAATGTATTCCAGACTCTATGAGAGAGATTGCCCATGCAGGGAGTGGAAGGCGTACATTCCTGAGCATCTTACCTCTCAGGCAGTGTTCTAAACCCAGAACGTTGTGCAGGCTCGGGAGATGGCGCTAAGGGCTGGAGTGCATGGTTGTGTGTTGGAGGCTGGGTTTCAACCTAGCACCACCTGGTGCAAGAGTGAACCTGATCCTAGGCTAAGGCTGACTGTGGAGCTCAGAGACAGTTTTGGCTATCACAGCTGCACAGGGGCTGCTTACTGGCTGCCAGGGGTCAGCCGCAGGAGCTTTGCCACAAAACATACTGCAGTGAAAACTACAATTTTTCATCCTTCAAATTCCATCCTGCCTCTGAAAGCCCACCAGTCGGAGAAGCCTCACTCTCTCTGAAGGACTAGTCCTGAGTCTAGGCCTATGCCTCTTCGGTGTGTCTCTGAATGCTTCCTTCCAAACCAAGAAATCCCAGAACAATTCTCAAGACTCGGCTATCTCTGCTTTCAGATCTTTCCATTGTTAAGTAAGCCTTGTTTCCCACCACTTGCCCCTACCCCCAACACCAGTCCCACTCTCTAAAAAATAAATCCAGATGAAGAGGTAAGCAGAAGAACAGGAAGCCGCAATTTCCATAAAAATACTTAGTGCTGAAAATACATGCGTAGGAGAGACTATTTGCCGTGTACTTATATTTTTCTTGCTCTTTGTTGTAGTTCCACCATCCTTGGTAAATTTGTTTTCATTTCAAGTGTTACAAGCAGTTATTATGTATTCCAGGCAGGGCTCCCAAGCTGTGACAATTTAAATGAGGGAGACTTTTTTTTGGCAGGAAAAATAATGATAAAAGTATAAATGGTTGGTTGAAACACTGAAGAAACGCTTACCTTAGAGAGCAAAATGCTTTCTAGGTGGCCTAAACAAGAATCCAAAATGAAAATGTTCGTCGCTTCAGAAGGGTAAGGTCTGGCAGGGAAGAGAAGTAAGAGACGGAGAATAAAGCCCTTTCCCACTCATACATGTGCCTTTCCTAAAGGGACTCCGAAATAGCCTGCAAGAATCTACAAGGTCTTTTTTTAATGTCTGAATCTTTTACATGCTGGACTCTAAGGAATGCAAGGGCTCCCAAGGGCAATATAGAGGCTCAAAAGGGACATGGGTAAAAAAATCTGAAAACTCTGTTTCCAATACAAGATCATTAATGTATCCCAGAGGTTGGGTCCAAACTGTTAGTTTGCAATTAAATGTTATTAATAACAGGAATAACACCTTCAAGGCTTACAGACTTTGTAAGATTCCTCTAAGACTTAAAAAGGCATGAAAATAAATACAGCGACCTTTGCACTACTTCCCAAAGCACACCTCGTCAGCGTCACCAAGAAGAGGGTAGAGGGCAAGGGTCAAAGTACCTTGAATATGGCACCTAGCAGTGTTGGATGGCTCCCACCCAGCACACTTTCAAAGTTCCTTTGAATTTTTTAATTATCTGTAACATCAGGAATTATTGCAGCAAAGTAAATGTAACCTCAATAAATATCTTTGCAGAAAAAAAAATCCTGACAAGATGCAATGCCCCTGAACCAAAATATTGAAATGTTACTTCTGAAAAGAAAATGTGCTTTCTTCAAATTTTTGACAAGGAGGTGAATGAGTGAGCGAGTTAGCAAGGCATGATTCTTATAATCCTAAAAGCCCCCGCTGTGGGATTTACTTTGTAAAGTAACTCAAAACTTATTGGTCTATCACAGTATTCACCAAGGTAGGGAATAGAATATGTTTTGCTTTTACAGAAGGAATAATACGAAAATAAAATGAACACTAAGGGAAGAGAAAAGAGCAATACTGATGATAAAGCAAAACATCCAGAAAGGGGAAAAGAGACTGCTAGAACATTTGGAAATTGTTATTTTGTTTATGTACTTTGAAATGTTTAATGCAGACTTTTATGGAGTTAACAAATGGAGAAATGAGGAAAAGCAGTGAATGAAATTTATTTAGCTTCTCAGTGGGCTTTTGATGGAATCCTACACAAGAGACTAATAAGAAAACTTGGAAACTACTGGGCAGGTGGTAAAGAGCTATCAGCCAAGGGTTAAGGATAGAGAGGGAGAATGCATGACCAGCTCTCCACACGGAAGAGGGTTAATAGTGGGGTGTTGGCAATCAGTATGAGTGTCGAATTTTGTTTTTACACTCGTGACAACAGACTAAATAACGAGGTGCTGAAATTTGCTGACTAAAGAAAACTATTTTCGTTCCCTAAGTCTATACAGATGGATGTGAGAAACATAGAATCCAAACTCGGTAATTGGGTACAACAGTGGCAGATGAAACTCAGAGCAGACAAGTGCAAAGTAATGCACGTTGAAAGTAGCAATTTAAATTACTCATCCACTTGGGTGAATTCAGAATTAGTTCTAAACATACAGGAAAAAAGATTTAGGCTCAAGGAAGATATCTTAATGAAGATGTATGCATGAGGCTCGGCAGAGTATTTAGAAAGAAGAAAGCAAATACACTCTTAAATTGCAGTAAGAATGAAAGAATATTCTCCAGTGCCATTACAGAAATTAATGGCACACTCTTGCTGCCATTCAGTCAAAATCGCCTTACTTCCAAAGTTAGAAGGTAAAAATAGAAAGAAACATTTGATAACACCCAGGAAACTCATTAGAAGCAATGGGGGAAAGACAGAGAGTTTCATATAGGAAGGTTTTTAAGATAGCAATTAATAACTTGATGGGAAAATGAACAGATGGGCCACATGGATTTTCCATCAAGGTATTTTTGCCCGTTCGGTTGTAGGTAGGCTAAGAGCCATGTGTAAACGGCATTGAAGATAAGCTGAGTGTCCTGATAGAAGACGGCGTGAGTTGATTGGGCCTCACTTCTGCCACGTCACCCTCAGTAGTCCGTTTCCCTCGGGGCTGCCATTTTCATTTACAATAGGATGAGAATAAAAAGCACTCACATTTATAAACATTATTTATTACGCTAACTTTACTTGTTCATCTCTTCTTCCAAACCCAGAACAATGCCCAAGGTTTCCTATTGAGATTGTAGAGTCATTCCAATAAAATCAAGGCAAGTGCCAGGTAAGGTTAAGTCACTGCCTCTACCTCATCCAGGAGACCCAAGATTTGCAAATCATTTGCACACTCCCCTTTGTCCTCTTCCTTGGGGGGGGGGGGGTGGAGGAGGGGGCTGGAAGGGGAGGGAGGGCGGGGGGGCTGGCCAGCAGCCCCCAGCACAAATGAGGAAAATGAGGGAAGACCTAGATCTTGCCGGACTTCATCCCTGCGGAAAAAGGAGAGGGATGGGCTTGGGAGAAGCTCTGCCTTGCCGCTGCTACTGCTGAGAAAGGAAAGAAAGAAAGAATGAAGGACACCCATGCAGCAGGGAGCTCTGGATAGCAGCACTCGCTTTACTGGACACAGTTTAAACCTTTTATACAATATTTGGGTAGAGGGGGTACAAGCACACATCACAGGACAATTGCAAGCTCCTGGGCCATTGTAACAGAGGAACAAATGACAATCACAGATTTAGCATTTGCAAGGTAATTTTGCAAGGTAACAATCATTGATTTACATATCCCTGTGGTCAGAGGTCAGAAGACCAGGCACATTCTGCCTCACCTTAGCTCGGATGTTTTGGGCAGGGCCCATTTCTGGGTCCTGTCCTTAGGGTCTTGTGGTGGGAAAATGCTGGACCCTAAGACTAGCAGCTGAGAGCCCAACACTCTTCCCCTAGGAAGCAATTTATCTGGGGATGAACCACCAGGTACAGGAAGGTTGGCTGCCCCTCTACACTCTCCGTTCCCTAAATGTTTAACTGAGATTGACTCTCTAGTTACCCGGAGGTAAACAGTGCCTAGCTTTAAGAAAAGGAGTCTGCTGATGGCGTGGCTACAATGCCACTTTACAGTGGTCCCAGTACTTGTTGGGGAAAATGACATCCTCATGTTCAGGCTAAGGATTGCATCATCAGGCAGGTGCACTGAAGCCAGAGGACCATAAGCTGGGGAGGTAGAGAGAGGTGGTTACTGGCTCACTTTCTGCAACATTCAGACATCCCCAGAAGATCAGAGCTGAGCTCTTAAGAGTCTTGGTGTTTTTTTTGACTGTATTTACTGTGTTGAGGCAATAAACGCAGTAAGGAACTTCAGAAGCACTGCTCCTTGTTTGTTTTTCTTCCTGAAATTGAATCCCTGAGCCCTGTGATAAACAAAAATAAACGACCAGCGAGTTGCACCAAACATCAGCAAGAACAAACCAAATATGAATGTAAAAATAGCATTAACAGAAGTGAAAAATTGAATTTGACCACAGAGTACTCCAAAAAGAGCATTTGTTCTGTCTTTTAAATCTTGCAAGTTGAGTGTTAGAATCCAGTAAGGGATGTGCTTACTAAGAATTTATCTTTTTTTCTCACAAAGGCATTTGAATACTTAATAAAATTATTTCATGAGACATTGTATTTTCCTCTTCAAAGATACAGATTCTAAAAAGAGAGCATAAGGGGATGCCAAAAGATAGTATAGCAGGCAGGGCACTTGCCTTTCACATGGCCGACCTAGAAACCCCACGTGGTCCCCAGAGTACTGCCAGGTGTGATCCCTGACTGTGGAGCCACAAGTCAGCCCCTGAGCACTGCTGGATCTGGCCCCGCAAAATAACAAAGTTAAAAAAAGAGAACATAAGGTAACATTTTCTCAGCTGCTCCACAGTATATGAGAGATGTTGGCATGATGCGGAACATCGTATGAAATGGAAAATTTCTGCCATAGTCGTGTTTACATAAGTGTTTTTACCTCTAAGCTCTGCACCAAAATACCTTAGAAGCTTCTCTTCTAGAGATACAAACTCCCCTTCCAGCTGCTGAATAAAGTAATCCCAATAAGTTCCAAAACCCTCCAATGGATTTTGGAAACTCCCATTTCAAAAGCTAAGATAAATTCTATTCTTAGACATGTATACCTACAATAAGCGTTATAACTGAGCCACAGTAAGAGATCAATAATAAAAAACAATAATAATAAAGAATAATTATAGCAATCAACTATAATAAAAGTTATGTGAATGTGGTCTCTCTCTCTCAGAATAACTCACTGTAGTTAATAGTCTTTAACTTCGGTTGACCGCAGGTAGCTGAAACCTTGGAAAGTGAAACTGAAGGGGAACTCATAGTTTGCTATTTTTAGTCTCCATCCACCATCATTTTCTTTCAAACTGCCAATCTGACTTGTAGACTTCCATATTGCTAACCTACCCCTCACCCCACCCCTCCCCAATCTCCACAGAGAAGAGAATGGAATATCTTCATACAAGCAATAACAGCACCCGTCTGCCCTCCCTGTTAATCCAAAACTGTTAACATAGACACATATGGGAAACACTTAATCAGTCTCTTGGGTATTGGTCATCTAAAAAGGGCAATTAAAACTCTTGTCTGGTATCTGAAAAGGACAGATGTATGAACCACTTGCAAAACTCAACAATATTAAAGCAAATAATCCCATCACAACGTGGAGAGAAGTGACCTGACACTTCTTCAGAGAAGACTTACAGATAGCCACCAGGCACAGGTGGGGGGATATTCATCATCACTGATCATCAGGGAAATGCAAAAGCAAAACAACAATGAGATACCTACTCACGCCAATGGCACACATCAAGACTGGGAACGGCATGAAGGTAAAGGTACCCCCTTCACTTTTGGGAGGAACATAAAGAGTTTATGGAAAACAGTATAAAATTTAACCCAAAAAAATTAAAACTACCATCTGAGCCAGCAATTCAATTCCTAGGCATCCACCCCAACATGAAAAATCTTATTCAAGAAGATAGGTGAGTGTGTTCTTTGTAGCACATAATTGCAGCAGTAACCAGACGATGTCCAACAGCAGATGAGTGGATAAAGGAGCTGTGTTCTGGGCCAGCGAGCTTGCGCAAGCCATTAAGTGCATGACACGCACTCAGGAGACCCAGGTTTGTTCCCCAGCACTGCCGAGACCCCTGTGCACTTCCAGGAACATCCTGTCTGGACAGAGCCAAGGGCAGTTACCTACTCCCACAAGCACTACAGGAATGGCCCCCAAACAAACAATAAAGAAGTCACTATATATACTCAGTAGAATATTACTTAGCTATTAGAAAAAATTAAATTCCTGGAGCTTTTTATGATGACATGTGTAGAACTGGAGAGGGTTTTACTAGGTGAAATTAGATAGAAAGACAAAGACAAATGCTAAGTAATCATGCTCACATCTAAGAAAACTAAAGGGAGCAGACAGTGACCAATGAAAACAGTCTTAAAGTTTTAGTCTTTTTTTTTTTCCTTTTCTTTTCTTTTTTATTTTTATTTTTTTTAAATATTTTATTACACCGCCATGTGATATACAATTACAAAGATGTTCATGTTTGGGTTCCGTCATACAGTGTTCCGCATCCCTCCACCAGTGCCCATTTCCCAACACCAATGTCCCCACTTCCTCCCCCTCCCAGCCTGCCCATGGCAAATTCTTTTCTCTTCTTACACATTGTGGATTGCAATATACATTCAGAGATCATCATTATATCTTTTTCCTATATCAATGCCGTTCTAGACTGTATTATCATTTTGACAAATATTAGCACACTGTTCTCTCTCTGCTACCCAACACTGATTCCAATGTTTGTGGAAGATCCTTTTTTTGAAAGATGCTAGGTAGAGCTTTGGTCCTACAGTGTTCCAAACGCACCCTCCGCCCAAACCCATCTCCCATTGCCCACCTCCTCCGCCCGCCCTCAACACTTGCGAGTCGTAGTCATTTCTTTCCTTTATATCTCCTTCCCAACAAACTTTCCTCTTTCGTTGACGAATGCATTAAAGACATTATGTTTCCTATTTTAGTGGACCAGCGCGGGGCTCGAAGGTTGTTGTGTTGGTCTGGGTTAGCGCGAATGGTGGGGTGGTGGGCGGTTGCTGCCGGGCCCTCAGGGCGGGCCCCCCAAACCCATCTGCCCGGTCGGTGAGCCGCGGGGCCGCCTCCCAGCCTCGGGCCCTGCCGGGGCGCTCGCGGGGCCCCAGGTCCGCAAGTGGAGGGGGAAGGGGGACGCTCCTCGACGGTGTTCCGCCTTGGGCGCTACCTGGGCTCGACTGGCTCTGTTGATCTGGTCGAGGCCGTTTAGCGTGGCAAAAGGTGGCTAGTGTGGTGGGCGGTCATCCTCGGGGCCCCTCAGGGCGGCCACTCCAAACATCCCCTCCGGGTCCAGTCGCTAGGCCGGCGCGCGCCACCCAGCTCGTGGGCCCTTCTCCCGTTAAGTTTTGTTAAAAGACATCAGAACTGTGCTTACCAAGAAATCACTGGAAGGATCTCATGGGCTCTGGTGGAGGGCTCATGGGTTCTGGACAATGGTCTGATACTATTGTTTCCTGAAAGCATAGAATATTTACACTCTTGTAAACCAATGCTACATGAATTTTTTTTAAAACTTCGTATATAGTACATAACTCATTTGTGAGTATTAATAGCTCACTAACAAGTAATGTAAATGAACATTAATTTTTAGGACAAAACTCTCCAAAATATAAAACATTTCCTCCTCCTCCAATGTTTTGAAATATTCAAAATAGATGTCAAAATTCATGTACTTCTCTCTTAAAAGAGAACATTCAGGTGTCACTTAAAGCCAGTTTGGTATTTTTAGAGTTAGTTAACATTTTGATAGTCTAGGCATAATGTTACTTAGTTTCAATTTGTGATTGAAATCTTAAAGTTACATCTTCATTCATATCAATGTATTCTTTCAAACTCAACATACATATAGGTAATGGTAGTCATGAAAGGATAGATTATATATGGACCCCTTTTACCCATTTCTCTCTCTCTCTCTCTCTCTCATACACACACACACACACACACACACACACCTGCTGCTGGTGAATACATATCTATCCAATGCATCTATGAGGTGGGAGGTTTTATTGTTTTGTTTATAGATTCTTCCCACAAGATAAATGATGCAGTCTTTATCTATCTCTTTCTCTGACTTATTTCGCTGAGCATAATGCTCTCAAGAGCCTGACATATCAGCACAAATGGCCATATTTCCTTTTCCTTTATGGCTGAAAAATGTTCCATTAGATGGATACCACAAGTCTTATCCATTCATCCATTAATGTGCACAGGTTTCTCCATGCCTTAGCTATTGTGAATAACGATGCAATGAACATGGGTGTGTATGTAGCTTTTAAGACTGTTTTTGTTTTCTTTGGATAAATATCCAGAAGTGAAACCGCTAGGTCATGTGGCTGTTCTATTTTTTTCTTCTTTTTTGAGGAAATTTGATACTATTTTTCATAGTGACTACACCTATTTATATTCACTCCAACAGGACACACGAGTACTATTCTCTCTACATTGTCACCAATACTTATTATTTTCTTCCTTTTTATTTTGTTGTGGGGGGGCATTTCCAGTGATGCTCAGGGACCCCCGGTGTCAGGGATCAAATTCAAGATCTTGTGCCTGCCAGGCGTGTGTCCTCCCTGCGTGCTAGCTCCTTAGTCCCATTACCTGCCTTTTTTTCTAATAGCCATTCAACAGGTGTGAGGTATTATCTCGTTGTGGTTTTGACTTTCCAGCCTCCTGATGATTAATGATGTTGATCATCTTTTTTATATACCTGTTGGCCATCTGTATGTCTCCTTTGAAAAATATTTAGTCAGATATTCTGCTTAGTATTTAACCGGATTGGGGTTTTGAATTGCATTGCATGAGGTCTTTTTATATCTTGGATAATAGCTCCTTTTCTTTTTTTTTTAATTTTTTTTATTTTTACAATTACAAAGATATACAATTAAAAAGTTCATATTTGGGTTTTGGTCATACAGTGTTCCAGCACCCATCCCGCCACCGGTAATAGCTCCTTTTCAGATACAGTGATTTAGAAATATTTTCTCCCATACAGTAGACTATTTTTACATTTTGTTGATGGTTTCCTGTGTTGTGCAGAAACTTTAGTTTGCTGAAACCCCACTTGTCTTATTTTTGTGACTTAAGCCATTAGTGTAAAATTAAAAATAACTGCCAAGATCTTTATCAATGGAGCTTTCTGCCTATGTTCTAGGATTTTTATGGTTTCAGGTATTACCTCCATTTCTTTTAATTCAGGGTGGGGGAGATAGCTTGGGCCACACCTGGGGAGACTTAAGACTTTTCCTGGTTCTATCTTCAGGAGTTACTCCTGATAGTGCTTGAGGGACTATGCAGTGCTGGAGTCAGCCAAATTTGAGGAAAGTGTCTTAACCATTTTACTATTTTTAGCTCTCCCTTTATTTACTTAAAATTAATTTTTGTGTGTGGTGTAGAATAGTTTTTTCCTGCACGTGGCTGTCCAGTGTTTCCAACACCATTTATTAAGTAAATTAATAAATTGTTCCTTCTTTGTTGCCTATTCTTGACTCCTGTTGTTTAAACTGCTTGACCGGGTGTGAATTTTATTAACTGTATGTGACTTTATTTCTGTGCTCTATTCTGTTCCATTAGTCTACATCTGTGTTGTGGATTTGTTTTGTTTTGTTTTCCTACTGTTATAGATGTCCCCCCAACTGGTGCTTGGGGGCCAAGTAATGCCAGGAATTGAATTCAAGAATTCATATATGCTAGGCATTTGCTTTAAATTTGACCTGACCCTGATGCCAGATTTTACATTCATGTCATACTGTTTCAATCACCACAGTTTTGTAATATAGTTTGAGAGCGGATCTCCAGTTTAGTTCCTTTTCCTTAAGATTGCTTTGACTATTCATGATCTTTTTTATGGTCCCACACAAACTTTAGCATGTTTTCTGCTATTTCCGTGGGAACATGTAAGTGGGAGGCTGGGAAGAAGATAGTTGAAATTTGAAAGCTAATGCTGACCATATTAAAGACCCTACGTTTGATCCTCAACATCCCATGGCTATTGGGTACAGTCAGGTGGCACTCAAACACAGCCAGGAATGGTCCTATGCCCCCACACACCAGTACCACTGAGTGTTTCCCTTATAAAAAACTACCTATAAGGGACTGAAGTAATAATACAGCAATTAGGGCATTCATTTTGCATGAGACTGACCTGGGCTCAATCTTCAGAAACCCATATGATCCTCCAAGCCTGCTAAGAGTGATCTTTGAGTACAGAGAGGGTAAGCCTGAGCACCACCAGGTTTGGCATCAAAACCAAACAAGAAACAAAACATAAAAACCTGCCCTTGAAGTTTTGACAAGAAATGCATTGAATCTGTACATTGATTTGAGCAGTTTGGGTTTTTAGAAATATTAATTCTTCTCGTTGATGAGTATGTAACATCTGTCCATTTGTGTCTTCTTCAATTTCTTTCTATGGTATCTCTATTCTTCTTTTCTTTTTATTTTTTTAAATATATCCCAACCACCGCAGCCAGCAAGTCCAGAAGAGAGACACTCCAGACCCACAGCTGAGCCAGCATCACCAGAAGAGAGACACTCCAGACCTAACCACTCCAGACCCACAGCTGCAAAGCTTGGCCCCACTTGGAAGCAACACATGGAGCTCTGGAGGATGGTAAATAGCTTGACCAGCCCCTGACTGAGTCCAATATAGCTCCAAGGGTTCACTCACATATGCAGGGGAGGGCCACGCTGCGGAGTTGGAGTGGGGATTTGGGCTCCTCCTCCCATTCCTCCACCTCCAAGCTCCAAGTCAGCGGGTGTGGCTGCAAGTTCCCAACCACCACAGCCAGCAGGCCTGGAAGAGAGACACTCCAGACCCACAGCTGCACCGACAGTCTTAGATAATACTGGAAGTTAGGACCAGGTCCTTCCCAGGATCTTTTACATTTATACACTGTATACAGTCTAGGCAGGTTCTAGCCTTGGCCAGTCATCCCAGTGAGCCTAGCAAGAAGCCAGAGGAACCCCCACACCATGAGGTCAGTCATTCTCAACATCCAGACTCCACAGCTCCTCAGAGCTCCACCCTGAGAGATAAAGGCTGATCTCTCCCCATTGAGGTTCATCAGTAAATTCTCGAGATGAGAGTCTACTACTGAGAGTGTACCATCTACACGGCAGAGTGTGCAAGCTACCATGTTGTATTTGATATACCAAAAAATCAATAACAATTATAGACCTCATTCCCATGACCTGAACAAATGGTTTGAGACTCTTTGTGTTCCTGGAATGAGCAGATGCTCTTGGGCTACATTTGCTCTCCACAGAGCGTATGGAGATATTCCTGGTGCCTGCTCGAGCAAATCGATGTATAAGGGGAAGACAAGTGATACAAGTGATCACATGAGATAAGCAGTTAAAAATTGCTTACGGTTTTCAGTCATACAATGTTCCAACACCCATTCCTTCACCTACACATATCTTGCCACCAATATCCCCAGATTCCCTCCCACCCACCACCTCCTGCCACCACAGCCGCCTTCTTCTTCTTTTCTTCTTCTTCTTCTTCTTCTTCTTCTTCTTCTTCTTCTTCTTCTTCTTCTTCTTCTTCTTCTTCTTCTTCTTCTTCTTCTTCTTCTCTTCTCCTTCTCCTTCTCCTTCTCCTTCTCCTTCTCCTTCTCCTTCTCCTTCTCCTTCTCCTTCTCCTTCTCCTTCTTTCTCCTTCTCCTTCTCCTTCTCCTCCTTCTCCTTCTCCTTCTTCTTCTTCTTCTCCGTCTCCATCTTCTTCTTCTCTTCGTTCTCTCTTCTTTCTCTCTTCTTTCTTCCTTCTTTCTACTTCTCCCTTCTTCTTCCTTCATCTTCCTTCTTCTTCTTCTCCTCTTACTTTCCTTTTAGGCATGTTTTGTAATATTGCTACTGAAAGGGTATCATGCATATCACTTTACCTCCCTTGGGCAATTGCAATGTCTTTTCTTTCTTTTCTCTTTTTTAAAGGCAGAAGTTTCCATCCTATCCAACAGTGCTCAGGGAGTTGGGCCGTGCTAGAAGGACCCCATAATGCAAGGGAATCAAATCTGTACCTCTTTCATACAAAGTATGAACTCAGTTTAAATCTATCGCCACACTCCACAATTTCTTTCATTAATGTGCTAGCTTTTAAAAAGCAGATATTTTTATATTCTGGTAAATTAATTTTTTTGTGTTTTATTCTTGTTGATGTAATTATACATGGCATTATTTTCTTAATTTATCACAATTTGTTATTTGCAGGTAGAAACTGAAGCAGATTTTTAATATGAAATTTTATTTTCTCAAACATCATTGAATTTGTTTATTATTTCTAACAGTATTTTGATGAGATATTTAAGGATTTCTATATGTAGCATTATCTGAAAATAGTGACAATTTTATTTCTTCCTTTTCAATAAGGGTGACTCATTTCTTTTTCTTCCCTAATTGCTCTAAATAGGACTCCGATATCATATTGAGTGAAAGTAGTAAAAACAGATATTCTTGCTCCTTATCTAGGGTGAAATGTTTCAATTCATGTTGAGTAAATCTATGTTAGCATAAGGCTATTTAGATATGGCCTCACTTATGTTGAGAGTACATTACTCAATTGTTGCTTGTTTGTTGTTTGGGCCACACTGGCTAGTGCTCAGGAGCTACTTCTGGCTCTGTGCGCAGGCTCTGTGCTACTTCTGGTGTTCAGGAACCATATGTGTGCCATAAATCTAACTGGGGTCAACTGCAAGCAGGTACACTTTCATGCAAGTGTACTTTCTCTCCCCCTCTACCTCAATAATTGTTTTTTGAGAGTTATTTTCATCTACGGATGTCAGAGTTTTTCAAATGCATTTACTGATTCATTGACTAAAGTACATGATTACATACTCTTTCAAATTTAAGCAACTCTATTGAAAAATAATTCAAATAACATGAATTTCATCCATTTATACTATACAATTCAATGTTCTTAGTACATTCACAGAGGCATACAAATTCTACCATGACTATTTTTGAACATTTTTATAACATCATAAAGAAGCCCCATGAGGTTTAACTATCGCTTCTATATTTTCCTGATTTTCTCCCTTACTCTAGTCCTAATCAATCACTAATCTACTTTCTCACAGTATATTTCCATGTTCTCTCTGCCCCATGTGGGTGAAGCTATGAGATCAATCCCCAGCAACACCACATCTAGAAAGATGCAGGTCAGGACATTCGCAGGACCACAGTGTGTGAGAGGTGTCATGCACCCCAACCAAGTGTGTTTAAGCACTGGAATAACCAAATGTGTGACCATCTCCCCACCCCACCAGCAGCGAGCACTGCAACCAAGCATGTGGTCACTATACCTAAGAGTACAATGATGAGTAAGCGCTGTAAAAATGCATGCAGCTGGGGTTAGAGTGATAGTGCAGTAGGCAGGGGGCTTGTCTTGCACACAGCTGACCTGGGTTAGATACCCAGTATCCAATATGGTCCCTCAAGCTCTGCCAGGACTGATTCCTGAGTGAAGAGCCAGGAATGAGTCCTTAACTGGGTATAACACAAAAACGAAACAACTCAAAATAAAAAGTGTTTAACTCCCAGACACTGCAACAATCAAAACAATAGAAGAGATTGGAAGGGGGAAGGGAAAAATTTAACTCATGTAATATATGGCCTCTTACGTATGACTCCTTTCCGTTAGCATAATGATTTGAAGGTATACCTGTGTTGAGCAAAGCACCTGTCAGACCTTTATTCCTTTTATCACCAAACAATATTCCGTTGTATGGTTAGATTACATTTTACTTAACCATTTATCAGCTTACACATATTTAGGTTGTTTCCACTTTTTTCGCTGTTTATTATGAGATAATGGTGCTATAAATATTCTTGTACACGTTTCGGGGTGAACATGTGTTTTCATTTGTCTTGGATACATAACGAGGAGTAGAATTGCAGGGTAAAATGGCCTGAGTCTATAGGTCTGTGGGTCTACATGTAATCATTTGTCAACCTGTCAGGCTGTTTTCAAAGCAGCTGCATCATTTCACATTCTCTCAAAGTATATGAGTTTCAATTTCTCCACATCCTCATCAAAACTTATTATTATTTGACTTGTTGATTTTTGCCAATCTGATGGATGTGCTGTGGTATCTTATTATGGATTTGATTTGCATTTCCCTGATGACTGCTGATGTCAAGCATTTTTTTTCCATGTGTTTAGTGCCCATAAGACATTTTCCTTGGAGAAGTATCAATTCTTTGTTCATTTTAAAAGTAGGAAGCAGGGCCAGAGATGGCACAAAGGTTAAGGTACATGCAGGAGACGCAGCATCAATCCGTGGCACTCGCGTACAGTCCCCTGAGCATGACTGGGACTGCAAAGAGCACAGAGCAGGAGTAAGGCCTGAGTATCACAAGATGTGGCCCCGAACTCAATAATTTAATTAAATTAGGAACCGTTTTGTTTTAAACCTTATCTTGACAGTCCATTTATCTGTTCATAAATAGTAAGAAAAAGCAAATAGTAAACAGGAATGAGTCGTGAGAATCTGGCGCACAGGTAACCTCAGCTAACAAGAGAAAGGAAACATTTTCAAAAGACAAAGATCCTTAAAAGCGCAGAAGATTCTCTAGTCCTATGAGAAATGACAGCTTCAGTTGAGCCCTGACAGAATTTCTGGGTTATCATAGGGAAAATGGCTGATGTTTTCTGTGATTAATTTCAATCTTCTTTATAGGATGACTTTAAATTCTATACGGATCATTTAAAATGGCTAGTCTGTTCATAAAAGAATTGAGAGCAATGGTGAAGGATTAACACTTGTTACCAATGGTGTGCTCTCAAATGCCCAACAACAGATTCTCCAGGGAGAAGGGAAGTCTGATTTGTACTTCCACCATAGCTGATTTCAAGCTAGCAAAGTGATGTCAACCAGTGCAGGCATTTCCTGGAGTCAAACAATTGGCTCCCAGGCCAGGAGAAGCAGGCCCCATGTGTAACCCATTAGGCACTGCCTTAGGATCTTTGATACATTACCTCATTTATGGTTCTCAACAACCTTTAAGAAGAAATAAGTGTCCCCTACCTGCTTGTAAAATGAGACTTTGATTTTATTAAGTTGTCCTGGAAGACTCAGCTTAAGATGTGTCTTTTGACCTTTTCAAAGACCATTCTACTTGGGACCCCATGTTTGATGCTTTATTTTAAAAAAGTTAGGCCCTCATAACCCCCCCAAACTAGACCCCCAAACATGTCTTTAATTGGGTTAAAGGGCATGTCTGAAAAAGAAGCATCTGTTATTCTAAAATTCAGCTCGTTTAGAACACCACAGGCTTTGACACCAAAGCACCGGTGAGGAGGTATAATATATAGGTACTCAGAGTCAGAAGCAACTAATCACAACTTCACCAGAAACAAAGAGACAGATGCCTTTGCAATGATAAGGCACAAAGTCAGACAGGAATTTGCAAACCAAGCTTCCCAGCACCCACCAGCTGAGCAGAGAGTGCCTCTGAGTTATCTAGACATCGTCTATTCCAGCATCACACCAGTGTCTCTTCTGCCAAAACCAACCAGTGCCAGGACTGAGCCTGGAACACTCACTGCACCAGTTCCTCAAGCCCCTGGTTCATACATGCGTGCGTACACACACACACACACACACACACACACACACACACACACACACACACACAGAGTCAGGGCATTAATGTCCCTCATCAAGCAACTTTATGGCAAAAGACAGAGCAGTTTATTTAAGCTCGTATCATGCAACACTATTTCTCCTACTTGCACTGACCATCAAGAGTCAAGGTACGGCCTAACTATACTTTCTGGCAGCAGAGCAAGTCTATCTTTGGATAGAATATTACCAAGATTCTATTAAAATAAAACACCAAATTCTCTACCCAGAAGCTAATGATCACTGTACTTAAAAATTTGTAATTAAACAAATTGTATGGAAGGAATCACTTATGCAATCAGTGGCAAGTTTCAACTTCTGTTTTCAGCCTGTATCAAAGACGTTGGGTTGATCCACTACAGGATAAGACATTCCCTTTGCCCTGCCTGGCACCTACAGTGGAATATGTTACTCCATATGGAAGCTGCTATTGTGTTTGTTAGGTAAGTTGGATTTGAAATTTAGCTCCCAAGCTTTAGTAATTGTCTCTTAGCATCCTAGGCGCAAACCTCACTACATAAGTAATGTCCAAAAAGACATCACTACTACAAACAACCCAAGAAAGATATCAATTAAGGTTTGGGAAAATCAGTTTTTATTTTTATTTATTTACTGATTTATTTTTTCTTTGGGGGTCGCACCCGGCAATGCTCAGGGGGTTACTCCTGGCTCTGCACTCAGGAATTACTCCTGGCAAAGCTCTGAGAGACCACATGGGATGCCGGGGATAAAGCCAGGGTCAGCAGTGTGCAAGGCAAACCACCCTACCCGCTGTGCTATCTCTCCAGCCCGGGAAAATGAGTTTTTAACTTACAGCCAGAATGTAGGATTATAGTCTCCCAATATCCTCAAGAAACTAGGGCAATCAATGTACACTAGTCTTCATTGTATTTTGACCTGCACTATTTTAAAACCTGAATGAAATGGATTAAAAAAAAGCAAGCGTTTTTCTAACCTTTCATCCAACAATGAATACAATAAACAGTAGCCTCATTCAGAGATCTTTGGTACAAAGCAGAATGCTTTGACACTTAATAGTGCCATTAGTATAGGCCTAGTAGTAGATATATTGAGGAGTAAGAGATAAAGAAGAAACACAAGAAGGGAGCAGTGGTGGATAGTTTGGGTGCTCTCACCTCTAGGCTCTTCCTCATTCTGGCACCTCCAGTCACCCCTCACTGTGGTTGGCCATTGAAAACTAGGACCACTTTCCAGGGCATCCCAGCATTCCAAACCCACCTTGATTATACCAGGTCCTTTGTATCCTTCTCCCACTGTCTTCACACTCACTATTCAAGTTAACCAGCTGGTATCTCACGTCCTCAAAACTGGACTTTGGGATTTAAGGAAATAAAATAAACTAATCTTATGAACTAATAGAAAAGAATCAATAGATGGACCAGAGAGATCAGTACAGTGGGGAAGGCATTTGTCTTGCCTACAGATGACCCACACCATGAATAATCCCTCAGAAATCTCAGGAGTGATCCCTGAGAGCAGAGCCAGGAGTAAGTGCTGAGCAGAGCTGAATGTAGCCAAAACAAAACAATCCAAACCCCAAAGTAGATAGCACTGCTTCTCCCGCCGCCTCTCATAGATGTATCTGAACTGCTACCTAGGGCCTCTTTGCGCCTAGACCTGTCCTCATCACTATGCAAGCTCCTCAACAGTACGCAGATGACCTAGCAGAAAACTAGTCAGCCTTCCCTGAGGGAATTATTTTCATTCCCACCCTGTGCAGGTTAAACCATAATCAACATTTGAGTCATAGAACACTCAACAAAGTAGAGAGCTCATATGCGTGTGTGTGTGTGTGTGTGTGTGTGTGTGTGTGTGTGTGTGTTGGAAGGGGGAATCTTTCAAAAGCCAAGCACTACTCTCTAGCGACAGTTTTTATCATTATCAAGCTATTGTGAGTTGTGCAACCAATTTTGCATTGCTGGAAGGTTCTTTTGTTTGGCCGCCAGGTAAAATAAGGGTTGGCTCCTTTAGACAATCTCCCTTCCCCTACATATTCTTCATACACAGAATTCCTTCAGAAGCCTCTGGAAATCCCTTTTTCAGAACAGGGGATGCAAACAATCCACTTGTTTTGATTCGAACCTCTGCTCTCCCTTCAACTACCCCAGTTAGATTCTCACATTCAGGAAAGCTTTTCCTACAATGGGTCGCCTCTAAATCAAAATGGCTACAGTCCAAAGGCTGTACCAAAGGAAAATATAGCTGGCTGTCAGCAAAGGCTGGTCAGTATGCTTGACCTTTCCTTCCTCTTGTTTTCATTTCTTAATTGTCGTGTCTATCCTAGTGACGTGACAAACATCTGAGATAGGGATTGCTTTTATCTTTGTGTTTTTACAGTGCTTCAGATGACAACTCTCCTCAATAAATTGAAAATCATTATTATATACAAATGCATATGCTAATGCCTGACCTGCAAGCTCAGATGGCAGAATGAATAAACAATTACTGGCAAACACCATGGTATGGCATTTCAATGAAGTCATCACAAAATCACTAGCAATTATCTTTGCAAACTTAAGGTAAGGCATCTATGGAGTATATGAGACAATGCACATTTGTGCTTTAAAAAGACAACCAGGACAACAAAAAAAATTAGATTCAATATCTTAACATTCAGATCCAGAAATATATTACGCTGTATATAGAGAAATGTATAAAAGACAAATATATTCACAATCAAATGGCATGGTAGATAAAATTAGGACAGATTTATCTAAAAGACAAATCTTATCACAACTAGTGCTGTGTGTGCAAAATACAAAATACGACAAGTCTGGGGAAATGGCATAGAAGGCAAAGAAACGAAATTACTTTTTACTGTTAGACAGTTAGAAATTTTGACTTATTTGACATTGAGCAATTAAAGACCTACATCCTGAAATCATCTTCTCATCAGGCATATTCATAAGTGATTAGAAGGCCTTTCTCAGTAAGTTATTATTAATGGTCCAGTGTCAGTCCAGAGATGCACACCTCATGGGATTCCAAAGAGATTGGTCTTAACCTGGTGCTATTTATAGTAGTGACTTAGATGATGGTAGAGAATATGGTTATTAAGTTCAGTGATGACATCAAACCGGGTGTGGTACATTCCACTTTGGAAAACTGGATAGAAGAGGCGAATGCTCCAGACAGACTGGAGAAGTGGGTGGACGTAAACAGGTTGAGGTACTCTAGTATAGCTCACATGGGAGAGAAAACAGATCACACAAGTGCTGGGTTCATTTTGTGACATCCTAAAAAGAATAACTTTGGAGGTCGGATTAACACAAATGACTGACATTGGGGCTTCTGCCAAAAATATGACTCTGAGTAAAAGAGAAAACAAACAGGAGCCTTTCCTGATGTTCAGCACAGATACAGGCGATTCTAGAGCACTGTCTTCAACCACACATATTTTTTACATATATACTTATAGTGTTC
Organism: Cryptotis parvus; assembly: GCA_021461705.1. Lineage (NCBI taxonomy): Eukaryota > Metazoa > Chordata > Mammalia > Eulipotyphla > Soricidae > Cryptotis > Cryptotis parvus. Next base: position 107,626 of record JAJIBD010022235.1, on the reverse strand, counting down.
GGTGGCATCTTTTGTTTTGTCTACTTTCCTTAGAAACTAAAATATTAAAAGATCGATGTTAAGTTTTCTTATGATATTTTTACAACTACTTTTGAATTAAATTAATTATTGCTGGATTTAGAGATGACTATAACACTATGCTACCCTCACGGCAGAGCCTGGCAAGCTACCCATGTCGTATTTGATATGCCAAATACCAGTAACAATTATAGACCTCATTCCCATGACCTGATGGAATAGTTTGAGGCTTTTTATGTTCCTGGAGCAAGCAGGTACCCTTGGGCTTTACTATCATGAGACAGGTCATATGGAGATGTTACTGGTGCCCGCTCGAGCAAATCAATGATGAACGGAAGACAGTGATATAGTGAAGTTGAGGGTGTAAGGGGAGCCACACTTGGTAGTGCTCAGGGCTACTCCTGGCTCTGTGCTCAGAACTCAGTCCTGGGGGTGGCCACCTGGATTGAATCAGGGTTGGCTGCACGCAGGCAAACACCATAACCCCTATATCATCTCTCTAGTCCCCAGCCCCACATTTTAAAGAGAAAAAATGTGGCCATATTGAAAACAAAAACTAATGTTGTCGTGTAAATTGCAATGTTAAGAGACCAACCCTAAGACAAACAACTAGAGTGGTGAACTATTTGGCCTAGAAAGGGTTGAGGAAGTCACTCGTTTTTTTAAGCCTAAAAAACTTAGAGGGAAGATAGAAAGAAATTATTTTCAACAATATTACCAAAAATTACCTAGGTCTGTTTTTGTTTCTTTGGTATGTTTTTTGGTTTGGTTTGCTTTTTTTTTTTTTTTTGCAGGGATGGAGATGTTGGTGTTGCTTTTTCTAAAAGCCGCGGGAAAACCAGAGTAAGCTGCAAACAATCAGACATTCTTCATCGAAACAAGGAATGAGACTTTTTTCAAAACTGGAAAAAAATCTTTATATATAGGCAGAAGATTAAATTACACATGTGAGAATGAAAACAAAAACAAAAACCATGTTTCCTGTTGTTCTGGTCTTTCTCCCCTTTTATTTAAAAGGGAAGTGATGGGAGAAGGCAAAAGGGGAAGGAACGTCCCTGAGTTCTGGAACACTTGCTTCTCAATATGAGTCTACAGGGCAACTTTCCCCCTCGCCTCACCCTCCCTTCTTCCCAGAGCTCAACAGTGCAGTGCTCTGTCATTTCAGAGACAGCCTTCGCAGATAACGCTGAGTTCTAATTTTGGTATAAGTGCTGCCGAGCGAGCACAATGCTGAGTTCTGAGGAACAACAAAGCTCAAGCCTCTTGACTTGACTTAGGTGGGCTGCAGCCACGGCCAAGGCACTACAGTCTTTTCATTCCTATCACCGGCTTTTGCTCAAACTTCACGGAATGTATATTACGTCCTCTTATTAACCCTTTCAAGAACTTCCCTATCTTTGGGGACCAAATAGTCCACCACCTCAAATGGAACTTGTCTAACCTCTTTGCCACAGCAAATTCTTCCAAGGGACTCAGAGCACTGTTGTACTGTCAATAGCCTTTATTTGCCCACAGACACACACAGCCTTGAGATGTGTCAGGTACTGTGAAATCACCACTCCACACTGAATGTCTGCACTATATTCCTACCTCGACTGTAAACTTTTTCAGGAGGACATCTATGTGCTCAATGGCTTTATGTTCTCCAACAGTACCCAATTCAGTGAGTACTAGGCACACAGAAGGGACCAAGTTAATACTTGAGGAGGGAAGGGATGGTTAAATAAAATATTTAAAGTAAATTCTATCTTAATTTAGAAAAAGTTGCTTACTACCCAGGATAACTATGCTGAAGAAGATACTCTTTTATAGGAAAATAAACGCCAACTATAGGGAAATAATATAACATTTACAAATCAGTATTGGGAAAAGTAGATGTTAACATTAGTAAACCCAACTAAAGAATCACAGTGCTCTTTATATGTAGAAAAGATTAGATGGCAGTTTCTAAAATGGTATAGATTGTTTAAAAGTAGGCAATTGACATTTCCACCTAAGTAAAAATTATTGTTATTATTTGCTTTTTTGGTCGAACCCAGCAATGCTTAGAGGTAATTCCTGGCTCTGCACTCAGGAATTACTCCTGGAAGTGCGTGGGGGACCATATGGAATGCCGGGAATCAAACCCAGGTCAGTCACATGCAAAGCAAACGCCCTACTCACTGAACTATCACTCCAGCTGCAGTTTTTTTCTCGTTTTAGGTTCCTACCCACTTGTACTCAGGGCTTACTCCCTGGCTCTGTGCTCAAGAATGATTCCTGGTGGTGCTCAGTACACCATTTGTAGTGCTGGGGATCAAACCAGGGCCGGCCACTTGCAAAGCAAGAAACTTACCCACTGTAATGCCTCTCCAGCCCCTGAGTAAACATTGTTTGGGGGAAGGGTAGTTGGGGTCACACCTAGCAGTGCTTAGAGCATGCTCCTGGCTCTGTGCTCAGAGACTACTCCTGGTGATGCTCAGGAAATATGTGGTGCCAGAAACTGAACCCAGATTGGCTGCATATAAGACAAGCTCCCTACCTGCTGTGTTTCCCTCTAGCCCCACTGAGTGAAATATTTTTAACATATACAATTATAAGAGCATATACAACATATATAATTATAAAAGTAAAGAGAAAACACCATATGTGTGCATATGTGTTTCACTTTAAGATGACCTGGTAAAATAAAATTTGAGCGTTTTTTCTATTTCTTGAGTTTTTTTTTATATACATTCAATTAGCCCACTATACCTTGTCTTCCCGCTATGGTCACCAATAAGAAGTCAGAAGGTAATGGCCATAAAATCTTAGATTTTAAGTTAGATAGACATCAATTCATTTATAGAGATAAATATCTCACAACAAGTCACTAATCTGGGATGCATTTTAATCTGTAATGTGGAATCTAGAAACTCCCTATCTTCAGCATTTTAAAAAAGGAATCTCACTACACACAATTGACTGAGAAAGTAAATTCTGCTATTATAAGCACTGTTCGGCTGTTTGTCATCTAAAGTGGTGAAATGTTCAGATCTTTGAAAAATACCAAGAAAGCATTATGGCGTGCCCTGGTGGAGAAGATTGTTTGACATCCAAATAAAACTTGTTCTTTGCTTGAATTACACTTTGTAGTAATTTCCCAGGAACCTGTTACACGCAGGAACACCAAATATTCCCCCAAATTTCCAAAATAATTCAGGGTGTCCAAAAAGTTCTTGTAAAAGCAAGTGGAAGAAATTGGGGTTGGGGAAATGAATTTTGGCATAAACCATGGATTTGAAATTCAGTCAAAAATAATAATTTCCCTGCCAAAAACTACGTTACCTCGTTTCTATCTGAGTCTATATAGTAGAAGTCTGTTTCTATACCAACTCATGGGATTTTCATTTAAGGCTGCCCACCACCCCATGAAACTCAATCACCTCTGTTCAACCAGTTGCTCTAGGGAACCATATTTGTTCTCCCTCTAGGAGGTACACAGAGCCAGTGACTATCATGGGGTGTCATCTCTGGCCAGCCAGAAAGAAGGCTGTGCCGAGTCCGACAACAGAATGAGGCCACAAGTAACAGTCATTATCCAAGTCTTCTGGTTGTCACAAAACCACCAACTCAAAACATTCAAAAAGGAGATTTCACCTTTCGAGAATCTCATTTGAGCTTTTCAAAGAGAAGCTTCAGTTTGGGGGCAGGGCTTGAGAACACTTTCTGCCTCAGGCAGGCAAGCAGGAATAGAAACTATCAGAGAGGGTAACGGTGAAGAGACTAGCTTCAGAGACCTACAGCCCCTGCCTCACCTCTGACATTACAAGCCATTTTAGCACTATTAACTTTAGCTTCTCCGTCTAAAAATAATCTTTACCTCAAGTTGTTCGGAAGGTTAAGTGAGAGAGTATTTGTACTGTGTTTAGGGCAGCACCCAGAAAACACTAATCTCCCAGTGAATTGAGCCTTTCTGGGATTATCTCTGTTATCTAAGATAAGGGAGATCATAAAGTTTCTAGAGACGGCCTGGATACCCCACAGAGTCACTTTCACTAAGGCAAGGCTTGTAATGGAGGAAAAACGCAAACCCACTGACTGGACAAACAGAACTTCAGCTGTCAGAGACACAGGGGCCTGTCTTTCGTTTGTTTTCTCAGCGCCTCTGACGATGCCTGAGGCACTTTGCAATTATTTCCTGAATAAACTGAACAAAAGAACTGGCCTGGGCACAGAGCAGGAACAGAAGTGATATCCTGAAGAATCAAAGGCCTTTGTAAAAGCACTGACAAAATTAAGTTCTGGGAAATTTGTTTTACATCAATGTTCTTTTAGGAGCATTATCCTGTCTTTTCTCCTTCCCTGTTTTTACTTCTTCGACACTCCTCATCTTCCAGCCAAGATTTGTGAACTCCAAAAAAATTTCAGCCAGATGTAATTCATTACAGAAGTGGCCAAGTATGCTTTCATTTCGTTTTCATTCAATATTTGTCAGCAGGTCAGATTGTGACAGTCATGGTACTAAGTGCTTAAAGATTGTGACCAATTTCAGTCATTCTTGCGCATTCAACAGGATATTCTCACAAGATGAGGGAAACCACAGACCATGGGACGGAAATGGGGAACAGTTCTTCAACTACTCTCTAAATACCCTCTCTTTGGGCTTGATAATACAGTCAACGCTTATTTATTGTTTCCCTGTTCCAGGGCCTCTATACTTCTTGGCCGTGGATTGAAATGAGACAAGAGGTACAAGCAGATGATTTGGGTATCTTTTCCCAAGAATGTGCTTTACAAGTTCTGGTGGCAAGTAACTTGTTCCTCTTTCCATCCCATTCCCAGTGTTTTTCTGAAATTTAAGTCCTCTGGATTTTGGAAGACTGGGCTGAAATTCAAACAAAAAGAGATGCAGAGTAATTATTGGATAAGGAGACATTTCCTTTGTTCTCTAATTGAGTCAGCTGTAGTCGCAGAATTTCCCCCAAATTCCCAAAATAGATCATGTGGATTTGACAGTCTTCAAAAAATTTTGATCCTGGACATCCCCTCCAAAATTTTTGAAGTCTGAGCAAGCTATAAAAATGTTGAAAGTATGTAAAAGGATATACATGATAAGCTTTTCGTATCTGTATCGCAAACCATAGTGCCCAAAAAAGAAAGAGAAAGAGAGAGAGAGAGAGAGAGAGAGAGAGAGAGAGAGAGAGAGAAGTGCCTGCCACAAAGGCATGGCAGGAGGAGAGAAACTGAGGTCATTGGCGGTGGGAGGGAAATGCACACCAGTGAAAGGATGGGTGTTGGAGCATTATATGAATTTCATGAACAATCAGACACGAACAACCTTGTAACTGTGTATCTAACTGTGATTCCATTAAAAAAAAATATTTTCAAAATGAAAAACAGAAATAAAGTGCTTTAACATAAAATAGTACAAACAACCAAAACCTATGTTATATTACAAATAAAAGCATAATTTGTGTTCAGTGTCAAGTGTTGATTTTTAAAAACCAATAATATAGCATTCATTTAGACATAAACAACTTCCACCTGAGAAATATAAGCTAAACAAATAGTAAACAGGGAATGTTTATGAATTTGTCACCTGAAAGGTATGGCAATTCCAAAGTTATGCTTCATTCCACTGGTTTTTATCAAAATACTTCAGGATGATTTGATGATTCAGTGAGTAAGATACACTCACTGCCTAACAGAACTCCAACACAACCTAATTGCACAAGGCAAGAAAGTAATCAAATTGGTATAATACAAAACATGCTTAGTGTTGTCAAGCATCCAAGTATGAGCTCCTAATCTAACGTAAGGTGAATTTGTCTCCCCAGAGAGCAGCTGTGCTACCCAGAAGAATCTCAGAAGAATTATGCACAAGAGGATCCTAAAAGGTGAAGAGAAAATTTCTAAGTGAATATGGCAAAGACCTAGGAATAGCAGCAGTCATTCTGAGATGCAAGACAGTTCAGTAAGACTAACGTAAAACATCTATATTGTATGGGAAATTGGGAAGAGATTAAACTGGAAGGCGCAAGAAGGCAGGAACAATCGGAGGCATGGAGTAGTTGATAATGGTAGCATTATACACTGAATTGACCAGATAAGTTCTATACCATAGTTCCAGTAAAATTAACAGTGACCCCCTTGAATAACAAATTGATTAGGTTCACAGTCACCGCAGTGATAGGAAGCCATTGGTGCTCAGTAAGTCAAGTATATAAAACTTGACCTCTTCCTTCAAAGCATGGAGATAGCTGAAGCAGACACAGTTACTAATAACGCAAAGAGAAAACAATTCCCAATGTGATGGCTATCGAGCAGACCTTCAAAGGAAGAATGAGATTGGAGCAGGAATTCCATGCCATTCTAAATATAAAAGGTGAGGCTAGGCTGGGAAATGCTGAATAATCAAAGTGGCGGTTGGGAAAGGCGTCTCGCTGAAAACTTAGACTCAAAGACAAATTGTTGAAGACCTTGAATGCTGCATCAGGGAACCTGAAATTGGTGTCTGCAATGAGAAGCTAGCCAAGGTTTCTAATCAAGCAGCCAATGAGATCCAATTTAGCTTTGGAATCAAAATCTCCAGCTTCTCTGTTAAGGATGCACTAAGGCACAGAGACAGATAATGGCGGCAGTTGAGAGGGAATGACATTCAGGGCTCCAGATATCAGAGCCTGATTGCTATCTGCTGTGAAGTTTGATTACTATGAGACGGAATTCCAGAAACGAAGAAAGGCAGTCTTATCTATGAATGATGGTAAGCAAAAAATGGAAGAATATTTACAAGTCTAGGAAGAAGTGTCAGCCAAATGGTACAAAAGAATGAGAAGATATTACAAAAGGTTTGATGAGTTTACAACTCCAAAGGTTATGGCAATGTTTACACACAATAAATTTAATAATAAATCATAAGACCAAATGAACCATGGAAAGGCTTGTGACAGAGCCAGAGCTACTAATGAAGGACCTTTTGCCTTCACTGACAGGGATGAAATCATTTATAATAATAGTGTATTCCAGACCAAGCAAGTGAAAAATCTAACAAATTGGGAATTTGAATTTTACTTCAATAATGTAGTCTGCTCACTGATGACACACCAAAATGGAATGGCCAGGAGACATAAGAAACAGAGACAGAGAGAGAGAAAGACACAGAGAGAGAGAGAGAGAGAGAGAGAGAGAGACAGAGACAGAGACAGAGACAGAGAGAAAGAGAGAGACAGAGTGCAACTTATTTGTCTCCTTGCTGTCATGTTTTTTTATTTCTTTCATTTTGAAGACAGCAGTGATACAATGTTTTAGAAGGGTACAAATTCAACTCAATATGTGCTATTAACATTTGATGACCTGCAGAGAAACCAGATCACTGCCACATCCAGTTGTGAATGGAAAGTTTTGGTTTTGGTTTTGGTTTTGATTCTTTAATGTTTAATAGGGGAACTAGAGAGAGTACAAGAGCTAAAGTACAAGCAAAAAGACTCAATCCCCAGCACCACATGGCCCCGGAGCACTGTCACAGGTAGCATTGCCCGAGTGACGCTGGTGGCCCTGGTAGCTCAGGCCTGAGCAGCCCCACTTCCTCACAGTCTTGCATTCAACTCTTCTGACCAATTGATCAAGAATCTCCAGGAGGGAATCTGGCCCAGAGCACAGCTCAGAAGCCGCCTCCGCCCCCACCCCCATTAACCAAAAGAGTTTCCTAGAGAAACTGTTCTTGCAATCCTAAGACAAGAATTCTGGGAGGGAGAGAATACACAGATAAAAGACTGTAATTCCCTAAATGAAGGCCAAGACTTTTCCACATCTATACCATAAATGATTGCTATGATTAGGAATTTCCCCTAAAATAACGATTTTTAAGAAAAAAATTTACACTAAGCAAGTAACAGATAATGTGTGTGTGTTTATTCACCATACAGCATCCTACCAATCAGTGTTTCAAATCATCAGGAGAAAATATCTGTTACCAAATTAAATAGATATGATTTTAGCCCCAAACAAAGAAAGCTGACATTTTATTTAGCCTACAGGGACATATCTCAGGTTAATATAGTGGTTTCTGTTAGCCTTTTCAAAATATTGAAAATAGCTCAAGGAGCTCATTACAATCTTCGAGGACCCTGAGGATATAGAAGTCTTTAACTGGGAACATTTTTTGTATTAGAGAACAAAGTTTCTAAAGGTGATTAAGAAGAAGCAAACTGCATACATTGTATTCCTCAGTTCTCTCCCATTTATTCCTGCATTTATTCTGTTTGGCAAGAGCATATTAAATACCAACCAGCTGTACAGTGGCATGGAAGTAGGCTGAGAGGATGAGAGCAAGGAGAGCAAAGAAAAAATTCCCAGACCTCAAAAAGCTCATAGCTCATAGTGAGGGCTGGAGCAGGTGAGGGTAGTTAGTTATGTTGCCTGAGGGGCTAGTGAGGGGCTCAGCCCCTGGCACTCCGTTTGGTACCCCCAAACCCTGCCAGGAATGATCCCTGATCATAGAACAAGGAAGAGCCCTGAATACTGCCAGTGTGGCTCAAACACAAAACAACGCCAAAAAATAAAATTAAAAAAGCTCACAGTATAGTCAGGAAGACAGAGATGTGATGAACCCAACCCAACTGGACACCAATTTAGCGCAAAGGCCACAGACACATTATTTCCTAGAGCTGCCTTGAGAAGGCTGGAACATCTTCTAGAGACATTAATGGAGCCAAGAGGTTATGGCGAAGCAGGGGTAAGTGAACTGAACAAATGGGCTAAGCCTTTCCCAGAAGCAGGAACAAGACTTTTGGAAGGCTCAGATCATGGGAGAGGATGAAAGGGATGAAACAACAAGGAATCCAACAAAAGAAGCAGGATGGGCTAATGTCAAATTATCTAGGGAGGACTCTAGGCTCTACCACTTAGAAATGATGACTTGCCACAAGCTACTCCACCTCTCTATGCCTCTGTTTCTCCAACTGTAAAACAGGGTCATTACGTCAAGCCATCCACTCTTCAAGGATCAGAATGTACCTTAAAGTGGGGCCAGAGCAATAGCACAGTGGCTAGAGTGTTTGCCTTGCACGGCTGACCTGTCTTTTGACCTGGGATGCCTGGCTGACCCGCCATCCCATAGGGTCCCCAAGCAACACCAGAAGTTACTCCACCCCTGAGCATTTCCAGGTGTGAAACAAAAAGCAAAGTGTACCTTAAAGCATTGATCTCAGCGATGTGAACTTAGTTATTGTTGCATGCATACGATGGTCTTCTGCTGCTCTGAGAAACATACGGACTGTGGGAAGCGAAGTTGGACTGAAACAGAACCTGACATTCTGAAGGACTGATTTCTCCTCCACACTTCAAAGATGCATTATTTTCTAGGGTCCTTGGATAATTTTAAACTGGGTAACAGGAATAAAGTGATATAAAAGTTGTGTTAGAAAAATATATAGCCATAACATATAGAATAGATTGAGAAAATGAAAGCTTTAGAGACACAGGGCTAATAGGAGATCGCTCCAATGACCCCCAAGCAAGCTTTGTTCCACTAAATGGTAATTTTTATAACGGATCGGCCATGATAAGTGATAAATCCGCTCAGAGAAGGAAAGTAGCGGTTTCTCTCGCTCACACCAAGTCTAAGGTATTTTCTGAAAACTTGTCTTCTTGAAGTGTTTGTTTGTCAGAGCAACAAAGCAACTTTAGAATTAGCATAGCAACCAATGTGGGAATTTCATTGTCAGATCAACACAGGGGAATGTATTGAAAGTCCTTTCTAAAGAGTTCCACACCTGTGAAAAGCCTCTTTGACTTAAATGTGATGACTTAACTAATGGGATAAATAAACCTTCTTTGAAATGCAGACGCAGCTTAGGAGGAACCTCTAGGAAGCCCTATTTGATATGCACAAGCGTCTGGAAACAGAGCCTCCCTCTCAGTCCCCTCTGGAGAAATGGGGGAAGATGATTCCTCTGAGGCCAGAACACCAGCAGAGCGGGGTCTTCACAGCTAGGTCTCCACCCCACAGCAGCTGGGCTTTGGAGAAGAATACATATTGCAAATCACCTTTGCCAGAAATCTTACACTGCCTGCCCCCAAGGGGACTTTGAAACCCCCAGAGCTAGGGAATCTAGAGGGAGAGGAGGGAAAAGAAATGTTGTCTAGTAAGAACACAACCCTCCTACCCATCAAATCCTTTGTCTAAAAGGGTGTGCTACCACTTTTTAAAAAGAAGGGAAGGGAATAAAGAAGAGATATGAGGGGAGACGAGGAAGGTCAACAGATTCCAATGAAAGGTGTTTGGCTCAGGAATAGAGAAAGGAGGGAGTGTTTAAAGAGAAGGGAAGGCTCCTTAGAGACAATAAAAAGTGCCACACAGGAAGGTGGTATGTTTTGCCCAAATAGTCTTTCTAGCCTGTTAACAATTAGGGGCTCTTTCCCACACTAAAAGCCACCCAGAAGTGATAACGTGCAAGTTGGACTCTTCTTACTGGTATTTATAAAGGCAACTGCCTACTGTTCCAAGAGTTAGCAGCCACCATAGGACAATCTGGGTCTGATGCAAATTCAAGGTCTGTGCCTTTGCAAGCAACTCCACTGAACAGCCTTGTGCATGCTCATCCCAACCTCCCTCTGAAGTACTTGGGAACATTTCCAGGAAAATACTGCATAAAAAATTGTGGTGTCAACCTTCCATGGAAATTGGTGGTACTTGTTTTAAAATACGTATTTGGATTCCCCACAAAGGTTTTCTATTTTATGGAAAGTTATTTTATTCTCATTTTATTCCCCTGTGATATGTTTACATCCAACACTTTCATTCAGACAAACTAGTAGAAATCAATTGTGCACTTATTTGTGTTGTTACAGTTCAGTCTTCTCCTTTCTCCTTCTGCAAACTTCAGTGTGTTTAAGTGCAAAAAACATTTTCCTTTTTGTTTTATAATAAAGAAAATTCTTTTTTTTTTTTTGGCATATAAAACACCAAAGTTTCAGCAGTAGACAAAAAGTTTTGAACATTGAAGCGGTCCTCAAAGATAGTAGAAATGTACCTGAAAAACTGATCAATAGGAAACATTTTTCAAATGGCTTAAAATAGTCCTAATTTCAGTAAACAAGGGAAAGAAAAAATAGATTCCTCTAGGTTGAAAATACCCTGCAGAAATGTCCACTTCTGACACTGCAAGAACAGAAGAGAATGGGAAAATACTCAGAAATGATTCCACCTGGAAGTCTTTGCCGCAGCTTTATTAAGGAGAGAGGAGCACATCAGCGCATTATAGGTCAGAAGAGATGAGTTTAATAAATAAAAGTCAGAGGTCTTGCTTGATCCCCGTGTCCCTAGTAGATAGTGCAGATCGTTACGTGTAAAACATTACGAGAATCCAGTACCCACAGAAAGAAGCTTTGTCTGATATATGCCTTATGTGCCATGGCTGCGTGTAGATTACGCAAATCATTAGGAACTAGCATGACTCCTCTCCATAAGAATTTCTCTCTAAAATGTGGAGGTTTAGGGTAAAAAACAACCTGTAAGGGGCCGGAGGGATAGCCCAGTGGGTAGGGTGTTTGCCTTGCACGTGGCTGGCGCATGCCGACCGGGTTCATCCTTGGCGTCCCATATGGTCCCCGAGCATGGCCAGGAGTAATTCCTGAGTGCAGAGCCAGGAGTAACCCCTGAGCATTGCCGGGTGTGACCCAAAAAGCAAAAAAAAAAAACAAAAAAAAAAAAAAACAAAACCCAACCTGTAAATAAAAACTTGTGGAAAACATACTCCAAAAGATATTATAGCAACAGGTCATTGACCTCTATTAAGGCCTGTTTGCTTTGATCAACAGTATCAAGATCTATTATTCTGATCAACAATATCAAGTTATTGTGTGAAACTGAAAAAAAAAAATGACTGGAATTAAACCTCACCCCTCTGTCGTTTTCTGTCAGGAAAGCTCTGACGCAAAAAAAAAAAAAAAATCTTAGCTTCCATATTTTATGCTTTTTTAAATTTTTGTTAATTTTGAGGGCACACCTGACAGTGCTCAGAGCTTACTCTCAGCTCTGTGCTCAGGGCAGTGCCTGGGGGCACCATCCATGCCAGGGATTGAATCTGGGCCTGGCTTAATTTCAAGTTGAACTGCTTTCTAGTATGTTCTCGTTTATTCATTCTATGTCCCTTTAGACTACTCATGTGCTAACGTCATTTTAAAGCTAAGAGTAGCTTTTGCCATAGTACATTTTTCCCCTAATGAATGAGTATTCTTTTCCTTGAGTGTCCATGGTTGTGTAAAATATCTTTATTCCCTCGCCTTGACTACCAGGAAGCTCTGAGAAAATATGCTTTGCTCAAGGTTTACTGATAGCATTATGCACTAGTCCTTCTTTGATGTTTCTACGGCTGCACTGCTCTGTGTTAAGGTTCTCTTGTACTGAATCATTTGAAATGCTGTTACTTCAAAGGTAGAAGATGGGGGATAGTAGAAAGAATATCTTCCTCTTTTCATCTAGGATCATACTGAAAATTTACATAATTTCCTTGCAGTGGCAATAAAAAAAAGAGGAATGGAAAGGTAAGAATTTTGGAGCAATTTCTCTGGATTTGGAGAAACAATGAAATGTGTTGCTTTGCAAAACTGAACTTGGATCTTGAGTCATAGTCCATCCCAGACTGTAAAGATAATGAACAGAATAGAAAGTCTTTCAACTGTGAAGTCAGGCAGAGGTTATTTAAAGTCCTCACTCTGCCTCTTGCAGCTGACTGACTTCAGACAAATTAAACTCTCTGGGCCCCAGATAACAATATTTTGTTGTTGTTGTTAGCAGAGTTGATATCGAGATTAAATAAAATAATACAGGTGAAAGCAAATGGCAGGCGTCATGGCCCAAAACAGGCATTCAGCAAAAAGTCTCTCTGCTTTCTTCCTTTCATTCACTTCTCCCCAGAGCACAGTTTTCTCCTGAGATATCAGATACAGCGTTGGCTAAGAAAATTCAGTGTGGCAGTTCATGAGAGCCACAAACATCACCAAGCACCGATTTTATTCTTGTTTAAAGGCTGGGTTGGGTTGAGGTGGGGTGGGGTGGGGTGGGGTGGGGTAGGGTGGGTTTAATGGTGAGCAGAGGACACAGGATAGAGGGAATCCCCAGCTGCTTGAATAAATTCATATTTTCTATTCTTATCAAATAAGATAATATATACTTATCTATTAGTTTCCCATCAATTTGGTTTCCACTCCTATTTCCAAAAATAGTTGAAGTAATTTGAGTCAAAAGCAAAGACAATCAGGCGTTTTAAAATAGCCTAAGCACAAAACATGGATCCAGAGGTCTTGTCAAGGTGGAATCTATCACAAACGTGTGGGAGTCAGAGGTTAGGTAAGACGGAGAAGGGATCAGTGTGTTAATAATTGTCAAAAGTGATAATACCAGCCTAGAACTGAGCATTGAACACAGGCAAAAAAATACACATAAGAACCTCTAAATATATGTATTATAATCCACAGTATATAAGAGAAGTAAGAGAGTGGGGAGAGAGAAAAGAGATAAAGAACCTGCCATAGAGGCAGGCTACGGAAGGCGGAGGGAATTGGGGACATGGTGGTGGGACATGGGCACTGGTGGAAGGATGGGTGCTGGAACACTGTAAGAAACCCAAACATGAACTTCTTTGCAATTGTATATCTCACAGTGGTATAATACAATACAAAAAAATTTTAAAAATAAAATAAAATTTACATATGCAAAAAATAAAATAGCCTAAAATCACTGTATCACTGTCTTCCCATTCATCATCGATTTGCTCGAGCGGGCACCAGTAACATCTCCATATGTCCTGTCTCATGCTAGTAGAGCCCAAGGGCACCTGCTTGCTCCAGGACCATAAAGAGCCTCAAACCATTCCATCAGGTCATGGGAATGAGGTTTATAATTGTTACTGGTATTTGGCATATCAAATACGACATGGGTAGCTTGCCAGGCTCTGCCGTGCGGGTAGCATACTCTTGTAGTCATCTCTAAATCCAGCATTTATTGATGAACCACGTGGCTGTGATAGGTTGGTCTGCTGGGTGGAGTTCTGACGAGAAGGAAGTCCAGATGTGGAAAATGGAGGCCCTCATGGAGTGGAGGGTCATCTGGCTTGTTGCAAGGCTCTGCTGGGGTGGCGGGCCAGGGCTAGAACCTGCCATCCCTCCTGGGCGCCTTGTGAGCGGCTGGGCACAGGGAGAGCCAGTAGCAGCTCTGCCCCATGTCTGTGAGAGAGAGCCTAAAATAAAAATTATAAAATAAAGCAGCCTTCTAACAAAAAGGTTCTGTAAGTGCTAAAAGACAGAAGAAAGTTTATTACCTTGGATAATTTGTAGAAATCTATACATTTTCAGAGGATCTAAGGCGGCTGATGCAGCAGCTTTTCCTAGTGGAAACTAACAGATTTGAGATAAACTAATACTAAAAATAGTAGAAGGAAAATGCTCATGGTCTTTCTAGAGAATGGACTGTCTCTCAATAGCCTAGAGGGGCTCCACTGGTCATCATACAGCAATTGCTAAATTGGAGATCACATGTTACAGAACATGATTGTTCGAGTTCAAGTCCAGAAAATTTTATTTTTTCCTTTTTTTCTCCTCCTGATTTCCCGGGTTGTGTCTACAGCGATAAAGGGTTCCGCATCCTTGATCATAGGTCATACATTTAATCTAGGTCATCACATACAATTGGTGGTGGTACCCCAGAAGTCACACATTGCTTTCAGGTCAGGGATCTCAGACATGCAGGTGTGTGGGGTTGACAGGGACCAAATTCACAGCCTCATTCTTGCAGGCACTCTGTCACTAAGTGATCCCTGGACCTCCAGAAATTCACTATCACTATCTTCCCGTTCATCATCTATTTGCTCGAGTGAGTACCAGTAACATCTCCATATGTTCTGTCTCATGCTAGAGGAGCCCAAGGGCATCTGCTTGCTCCAACAACATAAAGAGCCTCAAACCATTATATTAGGTCATAGGAATGACCTAATATAATTATTACTGGTATTTGGCATATCAAATGTGACATGGGCAGCTTGCCAGGCTTGCCGTGTGGGTGGCATACTCTTGTAGTCACCTCTAAATTCAGCATTTATTGATGAACTGCGCGGATGAGCTCAGCTGTGATAGGCTGGTCTGCTGGGTGGAGTTCTGACGAGAGAGAAGTCCGGATGTGGAAAATGGAGTGGGGATGGTCATCTGGCTTGTTGTGAGGCTCTGCTGGGGTGGCAGGTCAGGGCTAGAACCCGCCATCCCTCCCAGGTGCCTCGTGATATAGTCAGGCTTGATTATATAAAATAAAATATAGTCAGGCTTGGTTATATAACAGTAACATTCACCCTAAAAAATGCTAATTTGTCACATTCCATCACTGCAGGAAGACTGGAAGAGTCACAGTCTCTTGGGCTACCCAGCCCAAGGAGCCTCTGGGACTGTGCATCATCCGATACCTGGAGCTTTCGGGGTTGCATTGGCAGGAAAGAACTGGAGATTCATGTATTGCCTCAATGCTTCACTTCTTAGTCAAGTGGCTGGAACGTCATGTAGTCTCCTAGGAGATTCAGTCTTGGAGGAAAATCAGACCTTGGTAAATCTCAGAAATATCTATCTACCTTAGTGCTTATCTCTAATCTGCGCTCTGTGGTAACGGCTCTACATAATGGCTAGGGCGACAGCAGCTCTCTTTGGATTCTGAAGTGACCTTGGGATTCTGGTTAGAGGGACCCTCTTAGCATCTGCTGCCCCCCCAATCTCAGAAGGAAAGTGGGGTGCTCTGATAAGGGGAAAAGAACTGGACGTGAGGCTGTTTCTCCCTCTATTTTTTTTTGGCAGCCTGTTTCCTGTGTGGAAATAGGCATTTTGACGCTCAGTTGTGCCAGTGGTTCTCCATGGGGATGAAGTTTGGTTTTTTTCGTGACCTAGGTAATATCTGGAGAAATGCTCAAGATCGAGAGGTGTAACAGGCCTTAGAGGTGGAGTCTAGTGCTGTTCTGAAACTGGAGGACAGTCCTTCACAGCGGTATGGTGCAGATGTCTGTGGTGTAATGAGACAGGACAAATTCAGGAGCAGGGGATCCCCCGTTCAGGGACGAGGTGTCAGCCAACGCTTATCTTGAGTTAGCTCAAGATATTTTCATCGGTTAGATTTGTGTCTAGCAATTCTGAACACAGAAAGGAGAAAGGAAGATGTTAATTTACCTTTCGACTTTGTAATGGGACACCATATTAGTATGAATTAAATTAGTATGAATTAAGTTCCAGAAATTCCTTTTTTTAAAAAATAAAAGCTTCTAACACTCTGTAGTCTGGTACATTATAATAGAAAATTAATACAAAATATATTAACTCATATCTTGATGTATTAATTTTTATTCGGAAGGAGATCACATTGCCAGTAGCTCCACAGAGTAGAGCGTCTTCTTGAGTGTATCATTTGATCCTGATCCTTACTAGCTGACGTTGCCAGTGGCTCCACTGAGTATTGCGTCTTCCTGGGTGTGTCATTCTATCCTGATCCTTACAAGTCGTCGGGTCTATTAGAAATTTCCTTTGGGTCCGAAACAGAGAGGGAGGAGCATGGGGGGGTAGTTGACTGAGGCCATGGTAAAGCCACTGAGAAAACTTTCCCACACAGCAGAAGACACATCTCAAAGACACCCTTGTGTCTTTTATGTCCAGACAGATAACACAGCCAGATTCTTGTTCTTTAGACTCCGTTTCACTTTGATGCCCCACTGACCTTTGGCCTTCCATTCATACCTCTTTCTCTAGACGGCTCCTTAGATATCAGTTTTCTCTGTGAAAACGATCATTTATATTGTTTTGTGGCTTTCCCAAAGAGGCTTCAGGGTGCTGTTGTCCCAAGAGAGGCTAATAAGAGGCGCAGAGTTTTGCCCCTGTGACTAGATACATGTGATCCCAGCTCTCCAGAGCCAAATGGTACAGATGACCCTTGTGTTCTCCCTGTAGATACTTAATCTTCTAGATCCTTCCTAGGTTCAGAAGCTGAGCCCTCAGCTGTTTACACCTCAAAACTCCAGTGACGCTTACCTCGCTTCCAGGTTCTGAAAATGTAAACAGCTTTGTCATTCTAAAAAAAAGAAATTAATAAGGAAAATAGGACAGTGATGAAAGGCTCTGGTTCTGATAAAGGTCATGAAAAATCCCTGATTCACTTGTCAGTTAAAATTCACACTAGGTGCCTTTCTTTCCCAGATTTTCTTGGCCTACTGAACCATTTTAACTTGTCTGAACTGTGATGCTGCCTTCGGGTGTTTCATAATCCTAGTTACCTGAATTCCAATTTGAACTCTGCCACATTTGCCCCTGATCTTCTCAAACTGGTGATTCCAGTCATCAGAGGTTCTGCTGATGCACACTATAAGGAGGACCTCAAGATATTAGGAGCTAGTTCTCTATCTTGGTCTGAACAAGGGTCCTGATCTTCCATCAGTCACAGATCCATCGTGGTGACCAACACAAATTACATATACCTCTTGGCTGACATTTTGATAAGGACTTGGCTTTTTAAAGATTCCAGAGAGCCAAGAACTAATCTGGCAATCTCATGATGGCAGGCTTTGGTGTGGGAGGAAGGACTTCAGCTAACTGTGGTTTTTTACTAGTGCCAGCTGGTGCACCGTTGATCCCTTAAGGCTTGCCAGTGAGGCATATGCAATAGGACATACATTCCATAAGACAGTTCACATAACCTGCATGATTCTTTCTGGCTCTTTCATGGGATAGCTAAATTTAGGCACAATTTCTGTGCCACTTGTCAAAGTATTTCATTTGAGTCATAATTTTGCACCAATAAGTAAATGCCACAAATATTTTTATTGAGAACTACATGACACATATTAGTTCCAGATATGCAACATAACAATTTGATGGTTGAATGTGTTGCAAAACAATTAACACAAAAATTTTTAGTTACCATTCATCATCATATATAGTTACTTTCTTTTATGTGGTGAAGACATTTAAGAATGATTTTCTTCTCAACTCTCAAGTTCGTGATATGGTGTTGATTGTGATGGACACCATGCTCTGCTTACAAAGCCAGTAAGACTACTTATCTTGTAACTGAACGTTTGTACATATTGGCATCTTCACCCATTCTGCTCACTGCTCATCCCTTGGATCCCCCACGCCTGACAACCCCACTCCAGTTTTTGGATCAATGAATTTAGGGATTTTTAGATGTTTATGAATAGGTCTTAATTTTATAAATAAGCAAGGATACGTAATATTTGTCTTTGACTGAGGCTCCATCCTTGTGGGCCTAAGAGACAGTATAGCTGTTAAAGTGCTTGCCTGTATCCCGCTGACCCCCGTTCAATTCCCTGGCATCACCCTTAGCACCACCTGAGCACTTGTGGGTGTGTCCTCAAACTCCCCCAGTTCTATCCATGTAGTCATAAATAGCAATACTTTCAATTTTTCATTATCACTAAATATTCTATTATATGTATGAACCATATTTTATTTATCAATTTATCTATCATACACACATGGATACATTTTTTATGTTTATAATTTTACAAATTCAAAGAAAACAGAAAAATTTCCATCTATGGATACCTGGACCTTTTGGCTCCTGAAAGTGTAAACTACACAAATAGGTTGAAGTTTCCCCATGAAAATTCTGTTGTACACTCTTTAAGGCAAAAAAAAAATGGGATGG
The DNA here is from genome assembly GCA_021461705.1 of Cryptotis parvus. Classification (NCBI taxonomy): domain Eukaryota; kingdom Metazoa; phylum Chordata; class Mammalia; order Eulipotyphla; family Soricidae; genus Cryptotis; species Cryptotis parvus. The sequence goes on along the minus strand of JAJIBD010022235.1, from coordinate 88,959 downwards.
GAATCTAATAGAAAATCATTTATGCTAATCAGAGAATAACAGACCAGAGCACAAACTTGATCTTTAGTGAAATTCTGTAGTATTTAAACATAGTATTTAAACATACTTTTAACTATAAAAGTGGCCTCCAACACCCAAAAAAAAAAAATCTTTGAGTATTTTAAGGCCAATGAATACTGTACCATTTACTAAATTAATGCATATCAGAACATAGTTGGGTGGGACAAAAGACAGTACAGTGGGTAGGAAGATTGCCTTGAATGTGAACAACTCAGATTCTACCTTCAGTACCCCCAGGAGTGATCCCTGGACTCAGAGTCAGAGGATGAGCTCAGCAAACAGCAGGGAGTGACCCAACAACACAAGAAAAAAAGAACATATTGCTTCCCTTCATTTAATTTTAAGTATATATTTAAAGGTATAAACAGTGTTTGATCTATGATTAAAACTGTTTTCAAGAATCTCTTGATTCTTTTATCAAATCTCTTTTATCCCTGAATTAATATTCCTTTATCAGTCAAGTACAATGAAAACTAATTGGCTTGGGTGTCATGCCAACTGTGTTACGAATTCACACTGTAGAATGGAAGAGTGATGGGGATGAGGAAAGGAAGAGAGAGAGAGAAGAGGGAAAGTGGGTGATAGGTAAGAACAATATGTGAGGACAGGACACCATTCTCTTTTAGAATTAGCTGAATGAGTTTCACTTTGTGGGTTCCAATCCCATACCTTTTATCTAATCACCTAAGATCTCTGATAGCGGAGTTCATCTCACCTCATGAACTCTGGACTTTTTCTTTATGTCTGCATTCGCCTCTCCCTTTCTCTTCCTTTCCTTCCTTTCCCTTCCTTTGGGGTTTGGAGTTACACTCAACTGTGCTCAAGGTTTACTCCTGGATCACGGATCCAAGGATCATTCCTGGAAATGCTGAGGAGACCATATACAAGACCTTACCCCTATACTATCGCCTCCTGGCCCCAATTCTTTTTAAGGAAGTTTCCCTGATAAGCAACAAAGATCATGTTGTTGGATTACTTGTTGGTGTATTTTGCACTGGAACTTATATCCAAATTAACACTGTATTTTTTAAAAATTTTTTTTATTTTTACAAATACAAAGATATACAATTAAAAAGTTCATATTTGGGTTTTGGTCATACAGTGTTCCAGCACCCATCCCTCCACCAGTGACTATCTCCCACCACCAACGTTCCCGGTTCCCTTAGGTTCTTTATTTCTTTCCCTTTCTCTCTCTTTCTCTTTTCCTTCCCCTTCCAGACTATGGACTACAGAACATACATTAAAGGGTTGTCATGTGTATCCTCTTGCCTCTATTTAATGCTCAGTTCTAGGTTGGCATTAGTACCCTCGACAATTGTTAGCACACTGTTCCATTTTCTGTCTTTTTTTTTTTTTTTTTTTTTTGCTTTTTGGGTCACACCCAGCAATGCTCAGGGGTGTCTCCTGGCTCTGCACTCAGGAATTACTCCTGGCAGTGCTTGGGGGACCATATGGGATGCCGGGATTGAACTCAGGCCGGCATGTGCTGGCCACGTGCAAGGCAAACGCCCTACCCGCCGGACTATCGCTCCGCCCCCACCATTTTCTGTCTTACCTAGCCTCTGACTCCCACACGTTTGTGATAATTTCCACCTTTGACAAGACCTCCTGATATATGTTTCACTTGACCTTTGATATTGGTATCACAATATGTACATATATATTTATGTCATGCAAATAAATGCAGTCATTCTGTATCTGTCTCTCTACTTCTAGCTAATTTCACTCAACATGATCTTCTCCATGTCCATCCATTTATAGGCAAATTTTATAACTTCATTTTTCCTAACAGTTGCATAGTATTCCATTGTGTAGATGTACCAAAGCTTCTTTATCCAGTCATCGATTTTTGGGCACTCTGGTTGCTTCCAGATCCTGGCTATTGTGAACAATGCTGCTATGAACATAAAAGTAGGGATGGTGTTTCCGCTGTGTATTTTTGGTTTCCCAGAGTAGATTCCCAGGAGTGGTATGGCTGGGTCAAATGGGAGTTCAATTTCTAGTCTTTGGAGGCCTGTCCATACTGTTTTCCAGAAAGGCTGTACCGGCCGACTTTCCCACCAACAATGGATGAGTGTCCCCTTTTCCCCACATCCACGCCAGCACTTGTTGTTCTTGCTCTTTTGAATATGTGCCAGTCTCTGTGGTGTAAAGTGGTATCTCATTGTTGTTTTGATTTGCATCTCTCCGATGATTAGTGATGAAGAGCATTTTTTCATATGTTTTTTGGCCATTCGAATTTCTTCCTTGCTGAAGTTTCTGTTCATTTCTTATCCCCATTTTTTGATGGGGTCATTTGTTTTCTTCTTGTAAAGTTCTACCAGTGCCTGATATATCCTGGATATTAACCCCTTATCAGATGGGTATTGGGTGAATATTCTTTCCCATTCATCTAATACTGTATTTTTTAAAGCATCCTATCCCCCACTGTTGTTCCAGATACTATGGGAACAGACTACATGTGGGTTTATCTTATCCTAAACCCACTTCTATAACATTCTCTTAGGTGTATGAAAATGGGATGCATATGTATGCATAAAAATACAGTATGCATATATAATATACAATATTATTTATGTATCACCCAAAAGGAAACAACTTAGAATGTGTTGATAGTCATATATAGAATTTATATTCCTATATACATATATATGTATTCCCAGGAATATAGATATATGTATTCTCAGGAATATATATACTAATATATAAGAATATGTATGCATATATATGATATATGCATACAATATTCATATATATGTGAATAGGTGCCTAGAGGAAAGTTTAAATTACTATGGAAAATTTGGGATCTTGAGAAAGTAAAGAATGCAAGAGAGGCTGATTTTTTTTAAGCTTTATAAATGACCTTGCAAAATTATTTCACCTAGATTAGCACCTACTACAAACTATTCAAAGTTTCCTCAGAGTAACAAATGAGAAAACTGAAAAATTCTTTTCAGGTCTTCATAAAGTGTAAGTGTTTACGTAGAGCTGGTCTGCTTAACTGCAGGCGTGAAAGGAATGAATGTTATGTTTGGTGACTTCCACCTCTGAGTTGGGACTATTCATTCACACAGGAGCACACACGCTGTGATGCTGGGGCAGTAGTAGCCTGAGACATTGTAAGGATATTACACACACACACACACACACACACACACACTCACACACACACATTTAACCATACATTGTGAGAGGGGCCGTGAAGGAAAATAAGCCTCAGATATAATGGGCATCATAGTAATAATCCTTCCCTACCTGGATCAAGGTCCCAAAATGCATAGAATGACAAGGTATTAGAAAAACATGAGTAAGCAGGGTTCTGACCATGTAAAGTTTCAAATAATTGTCTCTCCTCTATTATAGTGGTAACAGAAATAACACAAAAAGCAGGATGGCCCCTCATTGCCCTAGAGTCCTTCTTCTGGTCTTAGCACCTCCCACTCTCCAGGTTCTTCAGCGGGTTTCATCCATTCCGAGGGGAACTGGTTCCCACAGTCCCTGTTGAAGAGCAGTTTATTCATTTACAACAGGAGGCAGCCCTTCCAGTGCCTGGAATTCTTGTGTCTACTTGCTCTCAAGCTACCCAAAGACTTGAGAAGTTGAGGCTTTCTGTTAATGGTGCTGGTCTTATCTTATGCCTATTTCTGCTCCCTCTGTTCACTCCCAGAAGATAGTCTTATCTCCGAGTTCTAAGGGCGCTTCTCTGGTGTCCTTACACACTAACTCCAGAACCTAGATTGTACATTGAATTAGCTTAGAAATTCCTCCCTCACTACAAATTAATGGAGTAAACAAGATTGTTTAAAATACTCAGAAGGACAAAAGCACTTAGAAGCACTCCAGCAAGCACTACTTGAAATGCAAACAATTGACACACTAATACAAGTCATTCTATCTTGTTATTACTCAGACATTTGAGTAACTAGAAGAAAGAACTGATAAAGCATCAGGTAAAAGAAGATCAAAATAGGAGACAACTTGAGGGCATACATTCTTTTTATATAGGAGAGAAGTCTGTATTTAAAAAAGCAATTGACTAGCATTCAGACTTCCCAGTAGTTTAAACTTTCTATTTCCTCCCGTACCTCAGCCACTGATGGAAATTATTCATTATAAAAAAGAGTTCTGTGATTAAAAGTATTCATAATTACAAAGACTAGATGCCACCAGTATCAGGTTTTACTCAACAGGAGTTAAGGGGCTTTCAGAGTTTTAGCAAATTCTTGGAGGTTTTCTTTTTCTCTTCAAGAATTTGTTAAATCTGTGCTTTCATTTTGTTGATAATTTTAAACAATTGTGTTTAGCATATTCTGTGTCACTCAAATGGCCATCTTTTAACATTTGAGTTTGTGCTCCCATGGTGTGAACATACATTACTTTGGGGCTGAGGAGTGAATGTTTGGGAGCGCCTTCCTACTTAGTGCTCAGGAGTTGCTTCTTACAGTGCGAGGGGACCACTTGGTGACAGAAATGAAACCCAAGGGTTTACAAGACGAGTGCTCTACCATCAAGTCACATCTAATGACTTGGTGGTAGAGCCCTAATCTATATTGCTTTTCTGTTAAAAACTAGGAAGAAATTAACGATAAAACTTTAGTGTATAAGTTTGATACACAAAATATACTCACACCATGTGAAAATCCAATGTGATAACAATACACTGTACATTTGTTGTGGTTCAAATAGAGCATTGCATTGCATGGCTCAAATATTTGTTGCATTATATAATGGGGCATTAGCAGGCTGAACTTGGCAGGAAAAATGTATGCCACAGTTCTTGTTCAGTTCTTGATTCACACTGCAAAGGATGACTTCATTTTAACACAAACTTGGCCATATAAATTTGGCTCATTTCATTTTGCATCCGTTCTCTTTGTTAGTTAGCATGTAAATGTGTGCTGGTGTTATAGCTATTATAGGAATTATAAACATAAGTGTCACGGTGCTTTTGCCATACTTAGTAAATGAGAATAATTTAAGTAAGCAGTTGAGGTCTCAGAAATGTTTCTCATTTGAAAGGGATCCATTAAATGACCCTTGAGACACACTAATCCAAGGCATAATTATTTAATATTTCTAAGCTATATATACCTTTCACTGTGATTTCTTTGGGCCCTTAGGTATTTTTAAGTAACTTGTAAAGACTGTATGGGTCATAAAAAAAAGAGTTCATGTGTTAGACAGAAAGCTCAAGAGACTAACACATGTCTACCTTGAGGAAGATTCTGTTCCTTTCTCCTCCCCAGTTTTTGACGGGGTTGGATGTTTCTTTGAAAGATCTACAAGTGCCTTATATGTCTTGGATATTAACCCCTTATCAGATAGGTTAATATCCAAGACCTCTACTTTGATACCTGATCTATCATCTTTGACCACTGCCCACTGTGGACCGGCTGCCCCCAGCATTACTCACTGAGACTCCGGGCACCAGTGCTAAACTCTCTGGCCTGTTGTCTTGGCTGGCTATTGACAGAAGTGGCTCTGTGGTCCCCAAACACCAGTTAGGAGGGTAAGGGTTGGCATAAAATACTTTTTATTTTATCACTGTATCACTGTCTTCCCGTTCATCATCGATTGACTCAAGCGGGCACCAGTAACATCTCCATATGTCCTGTCTCATGCAAGTAGAACCTAAGGGCACCTGCTTGCTCCAGGAACATAAAGAACCTCAAACCATTCCATCAGGTCATGGGAATGAGGTCTATAATTGTTACTGGTATTTGGCATAAACATATTATCAAAGTTTGTTTTGTGAAGCTTATTTTTTTTGTGGAGCTTATTTTAACTTAATCTGTAATAGTATCAATAGCAAAAGAATGCAAAAAGCAAATTCTTTCATTCTCATGAAAGTCTTTTGAATCACATATTAAGGTGAAAAAAAGTTCATGATTCAAATTTGTATATTCATCCTGGATTTTAATCTAAGTGCATATTTAAATATTAATTGCTAGGTAGCTACATATTATGATATTGGAATAAACACAAAATTCTACTTTCATTTCATGGTGCATTTAGTTCTTACATTTTGCATTTAAAAACCAACCAGGGAAGAAAATGTAGGCAAAACCCTCCACATCACGATCACGATCACGATCTTCCCGTTAATCATCTATTTGCTAGGGGGGAACCAGTAATATCTCAATATGTCCTGTACATCTGTGGGGGGAGGGGGTTGGCAGGAAATAAAGAGCCTCAAACCATTATATTAGGTCATGAGAATGATCTAATTAATTGTTACTGGCATTTGGCATAAACAAAACAAGCTTTAGGCTTGCTGAAGCTAAAGGCATCTTCAAAGATAAAACAGTACTGACCAAGCAAGTGGAAACAAAGATGTTTAAAGAAATGGGACTACATGAAACTGAGAAGCTTCTTCACCTCAGAAGAAATGGTGAATGGGGCCAGAGCGATAGCCCAGCAGTAGGGTGTTTGCCTTGCATGCGGCCGGCCTGTGCCGGCCCGGGTTCGATCCCGGCATCCCATATGGTTCCCGGGCACCGCCAGGAGTAATTCCTGAGTGCAGAGCCAGGAGTAACTCCTGAGTGTTGCCGGGTGTGACCAAAAAAAGCAAAAAAAAAAAAAATGGTGATCAAGGTAAAAGATAGCCCATAGATTGGGAAAGAATATTTACCCAATACCCATCTGATAAGGGGTTAATATCCAAGATATATAAGGAAAGAAAAACATACAACCCCATCAAAAGCTGGGGAGAAGAAATGAACAGAATCTTCCTCAAAGAAGAAATTCAAATGGCAAAACAGCATATAAAAATTCTCTTTATAACTGATCATCAGGAGATGCAAATCGAAACAACAAAGAGATATCATCTCACAACTCAGAAACTGGCACACGTCCAAAAGAACAAGAACAACCAGTGCTGGCTTGGATGAGAGGAGAAAGGAACTCTTATACATTGTTGGTGGGAATGCTGATTGGTCCAGCCTTTTGAGAAAATAATATGGACATTTCTCTCAAAACTAGCAATTGAGCTCCCATTTGACCCAGCAATACCACTTCTGGAAATGCAACCTGGGAGCCCAAAAACACACAGCAGAAACATCATCAGCAATTCTATGTTCACCACAGCACTATTCACAATAGCCAAAATCTGGGGAAAACCTGTGTACCTGAAAGCAGATGACTGGATAAAAGGATTATGGTACATCTACACAATGGAATACTATGCAGCTGTTAGAAAAAATGATGTCATGAAATTTACCTCTAAATAAATGGATATGGACAGTATCATGCTTAGTGAAATGTATCAGAAGGAGAAAGACATAGAATGATTGCATATATTAGTGGTATATAAAAATAATAATATAAGACTAATTTCTGTTACTGGGACTCTCTCAGAGGGGTGCACCACCCTCGAGAACATCATGCAACAATTAGAATGGGAAGGAATGGGAGTGAAGATAGATGGTCGGCAACTACACCACCTCCGCTTCGCTGATGACATCATTCTAATAACACCAAACATTAGCCAAGCGGCACAAATGCTGGCTGACTTTGACCGAGAATGTGGAAAGATAGGTCTACAGCTGAATCTAAAGAAAACTATGTTCATGAAGAATGAACTAGTTCCAGAGGCCCCATTCACTCTCAATGGAACAAACATCTCTGAATGCAGCAGTTATGTGTACCTAGGTCGAGAAATCAACATGATGAACAACCTAAAACCTGAGCTGCGCAGGAGGAAGAGAGCGGCATGGAATGCCTTCAAAGACATTGAAGAAATAGCTAAAAGGACAAAGAACCTCCGGCTCTGGGCACATCTCTTTGACTCCACCGTTCTCCCTGCATTAACATATGCCTCAGAGACCTGGGCCCTACGAAAGCAGGATGAGAATGCTATTCGGGTCTCCCAGAGAGGAATCAAAAGAGCTATGCTTGGAATATCACGCCTCACTCAAGTGAGAGAAGGAATCCGGAGTTCTGACCTCCGTCGCTATTCCAGAATCAGCGATGCTGTCTCATTTGCCAAGGCATCGAAAATCAGATGGGCTGGACATGTAATGCGATTTGGAGACAACCGCTGGACTAGAGCCATTACCGACTGGATTCCACGGGATATCAAAAGATCACGTGGCCGCCCACCTATAAGATGGTAAGACTTCCTTGTAAAGACCTTGAAGGAACGGTTTGAGGCTCTTCATATTCCTGAATCAACCAGATGCCATTGGGCTACATTGGCACGTGATAGGGTCCAATGGAAATGTTACTGGCGCCCGCTCGAGCAAATCGATGAATAATGGGATTCAAGTGATCAAGTGATAAGACTAATATCTAAGGCCAGGGAAAATGGGAAGGAAGATTTGTCAATAGTTACAATCTACCAAAGTGTGTATGGGGCAGTGTATGGGTAAGTAAGAGAAATGACCAGTTTGACCATAGTTGGAAATAGTAACACTAGACTAGTACTGATTAGGTAAATGAATATACACGTAGGTATTGCAGACCACAATAAGAAAAAGAAGGAAGAGGAGGAAGAAGGAAGAATGAGAAAGGAAGAAGGAAGAAAGAAAAGGAGAAGAAGGAGGAGGAGGAGGAGGAGGAAGAGGGGGGCAGAGGAGTGGGAGAGGAAGGAGGAGGAGAACAAGAAGGAGAAGAAGAGGAGGAGGAGAACTCGGAGGAGGAGGAGACGGGGAAGAGGGAAGAGGAAAAAGAAGAAGAAGGAGGATGAAGAGGAGGAAAGGAGGAGAAGGAGGAAGTAGGATGAGGAGGAGGAGGAGGAGGAAAGGAGAAGGAAGAGGAGAAGGAGGAGGAGGAGGAGGAGAAGAAAGAGGATGAGAAGGAGGAGGAGGAGGAGGAGAAGAAAGAGGATGAGAAGGAGGAGGAGGAGAAGGAGGAGGAGGAGAAGAAAGAGAAGGAAGAGGACGAGGAGGAGGAGGCGGAGCAGGAGGAGGAGGAGGAGGCCTGCTATAGAGGTAGAATGTGTGCAGGGCAGGGAGGGGAGAAACTGGGGACATTGGTGCTGGGAATGGATGCTGTAACACCGAATGACTGAAACTAGTGAACACTGGTGGAGGGCTGAGTGTTGGAACACCATGACTAAACTCAATCATGAACAGCTTTGTAATGGTCTATCTCACCGTCATTTCATTAAAATTAAAAAAAAAAATACTACAAATTTATTTTGAAACTCATTTTTGAATTTTCTTGGTAGCTAGTAAAATAAGAGGAATAGTTTCAGGCTAGAATTTTAGAGGCAGCTGTTCAATCTCTAGTTCTAATAAATTGAAGGCCAACTTGGGTCTAAATGTTGTTTTCTCTTTTTAACACCAACTTATGAGTCCTATACTGATAACGTATGCATATCAGACTTTCCATTACCAGCTTGAGGGAGACAGCAGGTAGGGTGCTGGTCAAATCCCTGCACCCCAGATAGTCCCCTGAGGCATGTCAGGAGTGATCCCTGAAGCAAAACCAGGTTTGGCCCCAAAATTATGTCCTCTCCCCACTGCCCCACCAAAAAATCTTTATATAAATTCAGTCTCTGCATGGGGTAAAAATGATCCTAAAGTTTTTCACAAAACAATTAGCATGACTACATTTCTCATTCTTTCTTTTTTCTTTCAACTGCTGATTTATTTATTTTAAAATTTTTTTATTATACCTCTATGCAATATAAAATTAAAAAAAGATGTTCATGATTGGGTTTCAGTCATACATTTTTGCAGCACCCGTCCCTCCACCAGTGCCCTATTTCCACCACTGATGAACTTTTAAATCATTTTACTACCCACATTTTTAAAAATAGAAATTGATACCTATTCAGTCACTGCCTTTTCTAACCCACCCGCCTATAATATGTCTGGTGGGAAATGCTGATCTAAAGCATTCAAGACACCTCTATCCTATTTCATTGAAGTCTTCATAAAAACTTGCTTCCTCTGATAATCTGCTCTGGTGTTTGAAAATTCTGATGTTTAGAAGTCCTTTGTGAGCAAGTCACTTAACCCCTCAGGACCTCAGATTTCTCATCTAGAAAATGAAGGAGCTGGTAGAAGAATGTTTTCACTGTTTTCAGCCCAGAATTGGAAGCCTATGGTTTTTTGTATTAGTCACAGCCTTAGTTTTTCTAGCTGCTTAGTATCATAACAATGTTTTACATCAAAATCATACAAGAAATCCTTACTATATAAGGCACGTGAAAGTAAAACTGAGAAAGTCTGCAGAAACAACTTGAAACCCACGGATCTTAAACTCTCTTTGACAAAAAAAAAGTTTCCCTTTTTTCTTTGTCTCAGTGGAAAAGGAGAAACATCTGGAAAGGATCCACCATATTAGTTTCCCTATGTGTGCACCAGAACATATGTATTAAGTCACCTGTCAGCCTTTTCGTCCAGATTAAATAGCTACTATAAGTCTCATTTCCCATCCCTCCTTTTTTAATGAACCATCTTTAGTTTCCTTAGCTCTTTATTAAAACACAAAACTACATGCCAGCCCCAATCTCTGAGAAGAGCCAAGTGTACTTTCCTTGCAGCTCCATCGTATGCCTGACTTACGCCTAGCACACTCCCCGTGGCTTTCTTTTGTTTAACAGTATCCTGTAGCTGACTCCTGTTAGACCAATAGTTCAGTTTGACCCACCATTTGAGGAGTGGGGACTGAGTTTTCCAACCCTCGTCAGTAATTTTCCATCCCCTACACATATCACTTGCTACCATTCTATGGAGCCTTGGGAAGCTTTTCCTCTCGAATATCACCCCTGTTCTCGATGGAGCATTTCTTCCATTCATTAAGGCCACTGGAGTTTTCTTCTGCCCTCCCACATACTTTATTCAACTTCAGAGCCAAGAATGTTGTCTGGCTTATTGTTCTAGTGGTAAACCAGTGAAAGTTTGGTTACCTAAAGAGAGCCTTATGAGGAGTGGCAGGAGCAAAATATTCCCTCCACATTCAGAGGTTGAAGTCTTCAAGCTCAGTCTCTCACAATGTTACCATATTTGTTTTGGTTTGGTTTTAGAAGCTTTACTCATAATTGCCCAAACTTGGGAAGCCTGCAGCGTCCTTCAGTAGGTGAATGCGTAAACAGTTGTCTATCTAGATAATGACATGTGGTTTAGCACAATAGAGACATGTTATTCAACCAAGAAACAGATGAAAAATTAAGTGCATTTAAGTGAAAGAAACCAAACTGGAAATAGTCTATACTCGGTGATTCAAATCTGTGACATTCAGGAAAAGGCAATAAAAAAGAACAGTAGATACTAGGAATTAGAAGACAGGGATGAATAAGAAGAGCGGAAGGATTATGAGCAGTGAAACTATTTGTTATGATGAAACAGTGGCTGGTCTATATCCTGGCACATGTGTGCAAGTCCTTAGAATGCTCGCCAGTGATCCATAATGTAAATTAAGGACACTGTGGTGTAAGGAATAATGTATCTAGGCAGGCTCATCAGTTGCAATAAATGCGCAAATTACAGTTTTGCAAAATATTGTCATTAGGAAAAACTGGGTTAAAAGCCCAAGAAAATATCTCTGTTGGTTATTGTGATATAACCATATTTGAAGATAATATATTTTAAAGCGTGATTATGTGCCAGGGAGACCATATGGGTGTGTCCGTATCCAACGTGGCTGGTGTCAGAGTGAACATAAAGAGAAACTCGGTTTTTATCACAGAGAATAGACAAGATGAGATCTCAGCAAGAAGACCATCTGCAGCCATGGGGAGAAGCCTCCAGAAGAAATATGCTGAGACCTAGAACCTGGATTTCTAACCTCTAGAATTATGACAGAACAAATGTCTGCTGTTAAAATCACCTAATATGTAAAAGATACGATGTGCCAAAAGCTTACACAGAATTAGACAATACAAATTTGTCTATGCTTATTAGGGGAAATGACTCAATACTTATTAAGTTTTCTAAATAAAAGTAGCTGGCGTGGACATGTTTATTGAAGATGTTTTAGGAGAAATTATACAAATTCTCAATCATGTCTCTCTGAAGCTAGAAACAGGAGTACTTTCTATGTGAAGCCAGAAATACACTGTAATCAAAATCAGGAAAGAGAGTGTAAGAAAAGGAAACTCAGATCAATATACCTCATGAAAGTCCTCAGTAAAATATTAGCTAACTAAGTCATATACATAACATGTATATGATTATATTCACTGTATCACTGTCTTCCCGTTCATCATCGATTTGCTTGAGCGGGCACCAGTAACATCTCCATATGACCTGTCTCATGCAAGTAGAGCCCAAGGGCACCTGCTTGCTCCAGGAACATAAAGAGCCTCAAAACCATTCCATCAGGTCATGGGAATGAGGTCTATAATTGTTACTGGTATCTGGCATATCAAATACGACACGGGTAGCTTGCCAGGCTCTGCCGTGCAGGTAGCATACTCTTGTAATCTTCTCAAAATCTAGCATCTATTGATGAACCACGCGGCCGCAAGTGGCCGCATGGGCCAGGCTGTGATAGGCTGGTTTGCTGGGTGGAGTTCTGACGAGGGGGGAAGTCCAGATGTGGAAAATGGAGGTCCTCATGGAGTGGGGAGTCGTCTGGCTTGCTGTGAGGCTCTGCTGGGGTGGTGGGCCAGGGCTAGAACCCGCCATCCTTCCCGGGCACCTCATGAGCGGCTGGGCACAGGGAGAGCCAGTGGAAGCTCTGCCCCATGTCTGTCTTTGGATCAGCATACCAAGGCCAGATTAAAAAAGACTGCAGCAGGGTGGGTCTTGATGAGCCCAGCTGTGATAGGCTGGTCTGCTGGGTGGAGTTCTGATGAGGGGAAAGTCCAGATGTGGATTATGATTATATTAAAGCATATATTTATAAAATAACTGGATGTTATTCCAAATATGATATGATTGGTCCAGCATTTTAAAATCAATTACTGCAACTTATTTATTTGTTGCTATTTTGGAGGTCATATGTGGCAATGCATAGGTGTTTCTCTTGACTCTGCTTTTAGGTATTACTCCTGGCAGTACTGGAGGCACATATGGGATGCCAGGAATTGAACCATGGTGGGCTGTGTGCAAGGCAAATGCTCTACCCACTCTACTATCGTTTTGGTCCAATTTATATCAACACACTAGAGAAGAAAAATCACATGCTCACACTAATAGAGGCAAAAAAGTCATTTGATAAATCCCGATACCCATATATGATAAAAAAAAAATTCCCAGTAAATTAGGGAATATCCTCAGCTTGATGAATAATATTTACCCCAAATCTAAACTAGCATCACACTTAATGCTGAGAACATGGCGCCAGTTCTGATAAGAACTGGTACTCTGATGGCGGCCTGAGCAGACCAATGCCTCTGACCCTCTGCCTGGTACTGTGCAGCTCCTGAATACTCCTCAAGGCACCTCCCCAAAGTACCACAGAGATGTCTCTATACCTCAAGCCAAAACAAGTAACAAAGGAAGGTCTAGGCTGGAGGCGTAAGATGGGATAAGGGAATTAATTGCCTTACATTCTGCCTACCCAGTTTGATTCCTGGCACTGCAGCTGATTCCCCAAGTACTTCAAGGAGTGATCCCTGAGGGTAGAGCCAGATCCTGGATTTCTGTGTCCATTTAGGTGTGCCCCCAGTCCAGAAAATAAATAAAAAGAATATCTAAATACAATGCCCCTGGGAGACCCCAGGAAAGCAGAATTTTTCCATCTGGAGCATGTGAGTGGATTTGTGCTGAGTCTTTACCGATGTCATAACCTCACTCCCTAAGTGGAGCTGGCGCTAATCTAAGGAGCAGGACTCAATGGCTAGGCTCCATGAGCCCTGTGAGAATAGCCCCAGTGGTTACCCAGCTGTGGACAAGAGAGTTGGTTTGCAAATCAGACAAAAGTTAAGAAACCACTGGAAATCTGAAAAAGAAAGACAGAAAGAAACCTAGATCCTCAGGGTCCACGCTCAATCTACTAAACCAAGACTTTCAGGAATGGTGCCCAGGAATCTTGATTTTTACCCAATTTCTCTGGTGAGATAGTACCAAGATCATCAATTTTTTTTTTTTTTTTTTGCTTTTTGGGTCACACCCGCGATGCTCAGGGGTTACTCCTGGCTATCCACTCAGGAATTACTCCTGGCGTTGCTCAGGGGACCATATGGGATGCCGGGGATCGAACCCGGGCCGGCATGGTCGGCCGCGTGCAAGGCAAACGCCCTACCCGCTGGGCTATCGCTCCGCCCCAAGATCATCAAGTTTAAAGGCCCTGTTTTAATAACATTTTACAGGCCATTATACATAATAATAGCTATATTTTAGTGGAACAAGAAAATACATTAAGAAAAACTATTATGAGTTTATTAATTATCATCAAGTGATTTATTATTTAGAACCAAATCTGTGAGGTAGAAGCTGATATGTATAAATCATTCTGGCATGCACACACAGGCAAGACATTTTTTCAACTTTAAGAAATTACCAGTTTGCATCTTGAGATTTAGTTCGATTATGTGCCTCTTGTCATCACCCAAGTACTAAAGTCCATCCATGGTTTCTGCAAATATGGATCTTTCAACAGATTATTCCACAGAACAGTCAAATATTAGAATTTTCTATTACAGACCTCATGACTAAAGGAGACTGAGAGAGAAAGAAAAGCAGAAATTGAAACTGTAGGCAATACTTAGTGCTCAAGTAGATGCTCCTCAGGCAGGTGGCTGAACAGATGGTGGAACCCAAGTTTCTTTGACTCAGCCACGACTCAGAGTCAAGGTCTTAGCAGGAGGGAAGAAGAGAAAAGGCCTTACCAAGGTCTCTTCGTCTTTGTCTCCCATTTCCCTCTTCCCTCTGAGAGAAGGTAGCTGTGATTGGGAGAAAGAGGCTTCCGTTTGTATTTTATTTTAAAACTCTCCAAGATATAAAATCCTCCATCTTTGTTTTTGTTTCTGTTTTGGAGACACACCCAGCAGTGCTGAGGGCTTACTCCTGGCTCTGTGCTCAGGGTCACTCCTCCCTGGAACATATGCAGTGCCAAGTATAGAACCTGAACCCAGACTGGCTATGTGCAAGGCCAATGCCTTCCCCACTGTAGTATCACCCCAGCCTCCAAACCCTCCTTCCAAAAGGACGAAAGCAAGTGAACTTGTTAGGGGGAGGATTAGGTAAAGCCACTTGGATTAAGCACAAACTTCAGTATTAGAACCCCAGCCCCACCCCAGGACTATGGACTCTCCCTGTGTGTTTGGAAGCCAGGCTTCAGTAAGTTTTTCCAGACAAGTTTGGGTGGAAGTCCAAGCTTACCCCTAAAAACTCCATTTCTTTCAAAGGTTTGCACCAATGGAAAATTTCCTCAGTAGCTCATTGGCCAGCAGCCCGTCTCTCCCTAGACAGGTACAGGCTGACCAAGTGTACAGCAGCGCCCAGCAGGAAGCGTGCACCACAGCATGCACCACATTTTCCCATCTGATTCCTTGGGAATCATCTTCGGAGAAAAACCTACCCTGACGACCCTCCCTCCTCCCCAAGTCCTTTACTGGGAGTTTGTTGTTATCTCCATGCCAAACCTTAGGGAAGAAGACAGGAAAGACTTAACATCAAATGTCAGGTGAGAATAAGGATTAGAGAGAAACCTAAAGCAAGAAAACAGAAGAAAAGACTGCTATTTGAATTGGAGAGTCTAGGGGGCCGGAGAGATAGCCCAGCGGGTAGAGGCGTTTGCTGGGTTCGATGATCCCCAGGCATCCCATATGGTCCCCCGAGCACCGCCAGGAGTAATTCCTGAGTGCAGAGCCAGAAGTAATTACTTCGTTTAGTAATTCCTAAGCGAAGAACCAGGAGTAACCCCTGAGCATCGCGGGTGTGACCCAAAAAGCAAAAAAAAAAAGTGAGAGTCAAGAAAATCTGACTGAGGTTTCTTTCTTTTTTTTTTTTTTTTTGGCTGTTTTTTTGGGTCACACCTGTCAATGCTCAGGGGTTACCCCTGGTTCTTCGTTTAGGAATTACTCCTGGTGTTGCTCAGGTGACCATATGGGATGTCGGTGATCGAACCCGGGTTAGTCACGTGCAAGGCAAATGCCCTACCGCTGTGCTATGGCTCTGGCCCCTCATTGAGGTTTCTGAGAGAGACAGAGAGAGAGAGAGAGAGAGAGAGAGAGAGAAAGAGAGAGAGAGAGAGAGAGAGAGAGAGAGAGAGAGAGAGAGAATGTCTGGAGTCTCCATGAATATAAACTTTTCATAATGACAAGGATTTTGTGTGATTCAGTTCTTCCACCATTGTCATGGGGTCTTGTGTTTTTCTGAAAACACAATTAGACATTAGGGAATGAAAAGACAATATAGGGGTTAAAGGGTTTGCCTTGTATCCCACTGACCCCAATTGAATCTCAACAGCGGCTACAGGTTCTCTGAGCACCATCAGGGATCACTCCTGTGTAGACTAGGAATAGCCCTGGAGCACTTGCTGGTGTGCTTCAAAACTAAACCCTAGCCTGATTAAAAAAAAAAAACAAAAAAAAAACATGTTAGAACCCCTAACACCCAAGACTAAAATAGGAAAATCAGTTTCTAGAAATAGGGCCATTACAGAAGTAATTGGCTCCAATAGTCATTAGGCTGGGCTTGAATCAGTATCACTAGAGTCTTTGTAACATTGGGGACACTTTGGATGCAGAGACATGCATCCAATGAAGGGGCATGAGAGGACGATGGCTGTTTGAAGGCATAGGAGTGACCCACACACAAGCCGGAATGACATAGAAGAGCTCAGGCAAACCATCACGGGTAGGAGGGAAGGAA
The DNA here is from genome assembly GCA_021461705.1 of Cryptotis parvus. Taxonomy (NCBI): domain Eukaryota; kingdom Metazoa; phylum Chordata; class Mammalia; order Eulipotyphla; family Soricidae; genus Cryptotis; species Cryptotis parvus. The sequence continues at coordinate 72,187 of JAJIBD010022235.1, read as the reverse complement.
AGAACAGAACAGCCTTTCCGTTAGGGTCCGCAGAACCAGTCCTGCCAACAGGACTGGTTCTTGGCCTTTGAGCTTCCAAAACTATGAGACAATAAGTAGCTGCTTATTGAGAGTAAGTGTTTGACTACTCAAGAGCCTTGTAAAGCTACTAAGACGTTATTAGAACTAGTTCTCATAGTGAAGGTAACACATAGATTACTCCCTTATCCAGGTTCAAAGGCTAATCTCTAATTCTTCCTAATTCCTCATTTCCAATCTCCCAATTCTTCATCTATTATTGAGTTTTCCCTGATCACCCTAAAATTAAAATTTGAGCATCTTATAGGGTCACAAGCCTTCATCTCCCTTTCATTATCTTCAAAGAAATCTGATTTTTCATTTAAAAGTGGAACCCATTTCCATTAGGTCCTCCACCCTGATGTCAACTTGCCACTATCCCCCCTGACACACAAGTAACCTCAATTCTGCTGTCATTGGCGCCATTTCTATTTTGCTTTATCATCTAATTCATTTCTCTATTTGTCACATGATAGAATTGTTCAATATTTTGTCTTTCTCCTCTGATTCAACACTCAAAATCCCCACTTCCTATTTTCCTGAAATTTTCATCCTTTATATAGCCGAGTAATATTCCATTATGTAAACATACCACATCTGTATCTAATCATCTTTCAGTGGGTACTTATCTGTTTTCATATTTTAGCTATTGAAAATAATCCTTCAATAAAACATCAAATTGCACATAACTTTTTGAGTTAATGATTTATTTTTTGGCTAAATTCCCAGAAGTATCTACCCATATCATATGTCAGTGCTGGGTTTTTTTTTTCATATTCTTTGAGGAAGTTCCGTAACCATTTTCAAAATGACAACACACCAATTTACAGTTCCATGAACCATGCACCAAAGCTCCCTTGCCTACACACCCTTACCTACACTTGTTATGCTCAGATGTTTTAACCATTTTCATAAGTTTAAGAAAATATTGAGGTTTTTATTTGCATTTAACCAATGAAAAATGATGAGCATTTTTTACATGCCTGTTGGTTATTGTATCTTTTTTGACAACTGTCTGCTTAGATCTTCTGTTCATTTATAAACTTTGAATTTGATTTTATTGTTTTTGAGTTGCATAAGCTTATTAGATTTACCAATGTAAAAAATTTTACACCATTGACAAAGATATTTTTAGTCCTACTGACATTTCCTTGTACTATCCAAAAGGTGTTCAACTTGATGTAGTCCAAGTTACTTATTTTTGCTTTGATTTCTCTTGCTATCAGGGTCCAGTTCCCAAAAGACATCGCTGATAATAGTATCATGGAACATAACACAAATGCTTTCTCATTTTTTAAGGCTTCAAGTCTCATATCTAGGTCTTTGAATTTACTTTTGTGTCTAGTTGAAGAGTGATCCAGTTCCTTTTTTTTTCTCCTTTGCCTGTGTTCTACCAAGTATTGAAGAGATTTTCCTTTTCCCACTGTGTGCTCATGGCTCATTGAGCACTGCCAGGTGTGACCCAAAACCCTCCCGGCACCCCAAAGCCCCTGCCCTGCATTGAATCTAATTCATAGTAGATTAAGTGACAATTATATGTGTATTTATTTGTGGGCCTCAATCCTATTTGTTCTATTTTTATTCCAATACCATATTGTTTTTATTACTGTCACTTTGTAGTATAGTTTGAAGTCAAGTTATACGATGCCTCTGTTTTTCTTTTTTCATGTTCTCAAGATTGCTTTAGGTTCTTGGGGTCTCTTGTGGTTTCATATTAATCTTAGTTTAGTTTATTTTTGGTTTTTTTTGCTTTAAGATTATTGAAATTATTTACAGATTGGATTCAATCTATATATGACTTTTGTTAAGAAGGTCATTTTGACTATAATTATTCTCCCAGTCCATAAACATGGAATATCTTTTAATATTCTTTTCTCTTATTTATTTTTTAAAGTCTGTCTTAGAGCTTTGATTATACAAAGCTTTTCATCTCATCTGTTCCTAGGTGAAATTTATTCCTAGGTATTTAATGCTTTTTGATGTGATTGTAAATGGAATTGTTCCTTTAGTTTCTTTTCCTCATCACTTATCTGCATATAGAAATGCAACAGATTTTTGGATACTGATTTTATAATCTGCCACTTCACTGTACTCATTGTTTCTAATAGTATTTTAATGGAGTCTTTAGGGCTTTCTGTATATATATTATCATATCATCTGCAAATAATGATGGATTTAGTTCTTCTTTCCCATCTGGATTCCTTTTATTTCTTGGTGTGACCTAATTTCTGCAGCTAAAACCTTTAATACTAAATGAGAGAGAAGTAGGGAGAGTGGAACAACTCAGGAACATTGAAACATCTCATCTCCTAGGAGTCAGTCCTTGATCTCCATAACTTCTTTCTTTCCTCGCTTCCCTCTTTCCCTGGGTGGCCTAACCTCGACTCCTCTGAGGTTCTTAATTTAAGTTACTAGCCCCTCTGGCCAGCCTTCTCAAGACCCCGAGGAGCAGTCCAGGTGCTCTTTCTGTGTGCCCAGAGTTCTTGGGGTTCTTTACCTCCTTGTACCCAACAGTTCTAGCACTTGGCTTCACTTCCAAGTGCCAAAGGAATGCCTGCTTCTTGGAAAGCCTTCCTCAAATGAGTGAACAGTGAGCAAAGCATACTCCATCCTAATCAATTCGACCCAGAATAAGATTTTTTCCTTTGAAGGGATGAGGCATGGGAAAGGTGAGATTGCCATGGATTTTCCAACTGTGTGAGGAGCCATTGGAGCTGGATGGAGCTGAAACTTTCCTTAATGGTTACAAGAGGAATTTAGACGTTCAAGAACTGGCTCCTCCGCAAGACATTGCAGCAAATGGAGGCTAGTAAACAATCTTCCAATTTTGAGCTGACCTGAACCAATTTTGGAGTCTTTTAAAAAAATTTTTCTCCTACAGGTGATGGTGTCTTCCCGTCTCTTCCAAAACTCTGATTCTATTGGGGCTACTGGAGAAAAAGAAAATGTTGCAACTAACAATGCACTGTGCTCAAGTGTCCAAAAAGCAGATATTCTTGAGGTTTAAAAATTATCACATAGTCCAGTATGTGAGTCCAAAAAAGGGAAGTTTCCTTTTCATTCACATAAACGAACGTGCACATTTGCCAACACACATCATTTGAGGAAGGCATATAATAATCAGAATTGAGTCTCTTGGGAATTCCTGAAAGGGGAAATGTATCAAAATTTCCAGTACTCAAGAAACGGGGGAAAAAAAAAGTCTGGTAAGTAGCAGAGAAAAAAAAAGGGGGTGGAGACCTCGCTCTGTTCAGCAGGAAGTCTTCAATGGCTATCGAGTTTTGAAAAAAAAACTCAGCACAAGTCCTTATTCTAAGCGCTAGACTCGCTTTTACCACATAAAGAGCAAAATAAATGCTCGGAGCAACCACATCTCGGTGTTGGGGAAACAACTCGACTTTCCCACGTGAGAAAGCAAAAGAGCTCCAACCGGGCAGTAGCCCAGACCTGCTTTAGGGATTTTATTTGCAAGTCAATGAGCCAAATGGACGACCGGGCTAGCTGTGCCGCGGTCTGGGAAGCAAGGTTATTATTATCCCTATTGCCCCACTGAACGATTTCACTGGAAAGGAAGAGTTCTAGCCCTGTGTGCGCGCACAGTGCCACACGGGACGTACAGCTACGCGCCCACCTCCAGAACGACTTTATTTACAAAGCGATTACCATGTTATCTATTTGTTTTCCTTTTCCAGCAACAGCAGCCGTACTCAGCCCTCGAATTTCTTAATTACAAACCCGTTCGCTTCTAAATCAACCCCAAACCGGGCTGAGCCCGGAGGGAGGCTGTGCAAGTTTGCACACACCCCCACCTCCCGGATCAAGGGCAACAGCAGAAGCAAGAAACTGTGTATGTGCAAAAGGTGGATCTGGGGACGAGGATCGCTGAGTTTGTTTACAGAGCAGAGACGCCTCGGCTCGGATGCCAAAGCTACCAAGAGCTGCAAACGCAAACTTAGCAGAAGCACACGTACCCCGGGAGCGGCGAGCCGGCCCGAAAGCGCGGACCGGATTCTCGGGAGCGGAGGCGGCCCAGCCCGCGAGCGCGCTCGGTCCACCTGCAGCCGCTGCCGCTTCCCCCGCCCCCAGCGCCTGTCCTTGAAAGGAGTGGAGGAGAAAAAAAAAATGTACCGAGCCGCGGACTGTCCCCTTCGGGTCTCTACTGCCGCTCTGAAAACACAAAGACGCAGTCCTGAGAATTGCGCTCGGGGCAGGGGGCTTGTCCGGCGATGTAGAGCCCCCACTCGGGCAGTTTTGCAGCCCCGGGGAGGCTTCTGCAAAAGCCGGGGAAGCTGAAGCGCACTTGGGGGCGGGGGTAGGGGTGGGCCCGAGCCGATCCTCTTTTCCCGTAGAAGGCAGCCCCGATCGCGGGGTGAGCCGGTTGCCTTAACTGGGGGTGGGGAGCTCTGACCGGAGCGGTGGGGGCAGTGAGTTTTCCAAGATTCTTTCCGGGTGGGGCGCTCCAGGGAGCTGCTGCTTTGGCCCAGTGTTTGGGGGGTGAGGGGAGCAGGCGGAAACTGGCGGGGGGGGGCAGCGGGGCGGCGCCTGGGCACGCAGCCTCTGCGCACGTGCCGCTGGCCGCGGGGACGCGGCTCCGGGAGGCCCCGGTCCTGGTGCCCCCTGCGATCCGGGATCCGCGTTTTCGGCCCTCCCGCCTGGGAGGCTCTCGCTCCGCCTTCTTGAAATCCCTTATATTAACTGTGGCCAAAGCCCTAAGAAACACAGCTCATTGTTGGCAGCTGCCGGGCGGTCTTGCCGAGTTGCGAGGGCAGCGGAGAGGAAATAAAAGGGAAACGACTCCGATTCTGCCCAGCGGCTGCTGCAGGAGCTCGGCGCCGGCGTCGCGAGCGTGAGCGCCCCTGCACGCCCCGAAGGCCCCCTCTATGAGCTGCTGAGCCGGTCCTGGACCCGCCGATCCCGCCCTCGGTCTTCGGAGCAGAAATCGTAAAGACGGAAGGTAAGCGCGGCGGGCGAAGCCGGCTGGGGCCGCTGCCAGCCGCGTCCTCCGAGGGCTGGGTCTGCCCGGAGGAAGAGCGTGAGGCGGAGCTGGGGAATAACAACAGGATGTGCACCAACAGGATGAGGAGGGCTGTTGGTGCCTGAAGTTCGCGGCTCGGCTCCGGGGCACTTCCTTTATTAGGCTGAGCCTGGGGCAGCCGAGGGGGGTGTGGGCTCGGGTCTTTGCCCCCCACTCTCAGCCCGATCGCCTGGGGAGGGGGCTCGTGCTTGTGCAGCGCCCGGGCTGTAGCATGGCAGGTCCGCCGCGGTGGCGAGCCCGGGTGCACATCCCCGCTCGTGGGATCTTAGAGCGATGATGGTGCTTCGCAGCCGACGTGAGCCCGGGAAGACGTGGGGAGCCGAGGGGGAAAGAGAGCGGGGTGCGCGGCGGTGGGCGACGCGTGTGACGCGGGGCTCACCGTCTGTCCCTCTCGCTTGCAGGACTGGACATGGCAGACCATATGATGGCCATGAACCACGGGCGCTTCCCCCGACGGCACCAACGGGCTGCACCACCACCCAGCCCACCGCATGGGCATGGGGGCAGTTCCCCAGCCCCCATCACCACCAGCAGCAGCAGCCACAGCACGCCTTCAACGCCCTGATGGGCGAGCACATACACTACGGCGCGGGCAACATGAATGCCACGAGCGGCATCAGGCACGCCATGGGGCCGGGGACTGTGAACGGGGGCACCCTCCGAGCGCGCTGGCCCCCCGCGGCCAGGTTTAACAACTCCCAGTTCATGGGCCCCCCGGTGGCCAGCCAGGGAGGCTCCCTGCCGGCCAGCATGCAGCTGCAGAAGCTCAACAACCAGTATTTCAACCATCACCCGTACCCCCACAACCACTACATGCCGGATTTGCACCCCGCTGCGGGCCACCAGATGAACGGGACAAACCAGCACTTCCGAGATTGCAACCCCAAGCACAGCGGCGGCAGCGGCACCCCGGCGGCTCCGGGCGGCAGCGGCACCCCCGGCTCGGGCGGCACCTCGGCGGCGGCGCGGGCAGCAGCAATAGCGGCGGCGGCAGCGGCGGCAGCAACATGCCCGCCTCGGTGGCCCACGTCCCTGCTGCAATGCTGCCGCCCAACGTCATAGACACTGATTTCATCGACGAGGAAGTGCTCATGTCCTTAGTGATAGAAATGGGTTTGGACCGCATCAAGGAGCTGCCTGAACTCTGGCTGGGGCAGAACGAGTTTGATTTTATGACGGACTTCGTGTGCAAACAGCAGCCCAGCAGAGTAAGCTGTTGACTCGGTCGGAACCCCCCTCCCTCCCACCCTCTCGGGGAGAAAGAAATCAACACCCCCACCCCCCATCCCCGACTTCTTCTTCGGTGTGAATTAAAAAAAAAACCAACAAAAAAAAAAACATTCCCTTAGACACAGTATCTCACTTTTCAGATCTTGAAAGGTTTGAGAACTTGGAAACAAAGTAAACTATAAACTTGTACAAATTGGTTTAAAAAATTGCTGCCACTTTTTTTTTTCTGTTTTTGTTTCGTTTTTTTGTAGCCTCGACATTCATCTCCCTTATGTAGTTAAAATATCTAGCTAACTTGGTCTTTTTTGATGTTTGTTTTCACTCCTTATTTCCTCACTTTCTCCAGTGCTCAACTGTTAGATATTAATCTTGGCAAACTGCTTAATCTTGTGGATTTTGTAGGTGGTTTCAAATGACTGAACTGCATTCAGATTTATGAGTGAAAGGGAAAAAATTGCATTAGTTGGTTGCATGAACTTTGAAGGGCAGATATTACTGCACAAACTCTGCCATCTCGCTTCATTTTTTTAAACTATGCATTTGAGTACAGACTAATAGTTCAAAACATGCTAAACTGGAAGATTAAACAGAGGTGGGCCAAACCTATCTGGATCAGGAAAAGTCTTACTGTTCACTTTCAAGTTGGCTATATCCTTCCCCCATATGTACAGACAATAATAGGGTGTGGAATGTCGTCAGTGGCAAACATTTCACAGATTTTTATTTTGTTTCTGTCTTCAACATTTTTTGACACTGTGCTAATAGTTATATTCAGTACATGAAAAGATACTACTGTGTTGAAAGCTTTTTTAGGAAATTTTGACAGTATTTTTGTACAAAAACATTTTTTTTGAAAAAAATACTTGTTAATTTATTCTATTTTAATTTGCCAATGTCAATAAAAAGTTAAGAAAGAACTTGTTTTCTAGAAGTCATTTTGGGGGGTGGGGAGGGCTCCCTTCGGTGGCTTTTCATTTCCCCCTCTCCTGAAGTTGAACATTTTATTGATGAGAGTAAGCATTCCAAAGGATAAATTACAGGACAGGAAAACAGGTCATGATGAGCTTAAGCAGAGAGCAGGATTTAACATAATTGGCATAATGCTTCATTGTTATCATTGTAACGTGCCTCTTGGTGTGGTTTAATCAAATGCTACAAAGTTGTCAAAGAGCATTTTTTCCTTCCTTAATTGCCGTCAGGCTTGAGTGTACTCCAGCGCGCTGCAAAGGGTTGAATACTATATATTAGCAAAAATGCTAACCGTGTTTTCCACTCGATGAGAATGAGGGGAAAGCAGTGTTTAGTGCTACCTGGCGCAACTACGTGAATGGAGGTAGATCGGAATAATATACTGGAAGATGGATGAGGTTGACATTAAATATAAATCTACCTTTATCTCTAGTGACGAGTTTTATTTCTCAGCCCGAAGAGAGGCACACATTTTCCAGTTTAATCTCCGAAACAGCCTGTGACTGGTTTATAGTCCTAAGAGGAAGAGGGCACAGCATTCCACCTTGAGGCTTTCTTGTGCTCCTATAATATTTAAAATTTACTCTGGTTGATGCAAAGGTCAAATTACAGTCTTCACAAGATGTTCCCTCTGACGCATGCCCTGTTTTCCTGAATCCTAAGCTTTTTCTTCTGAAATCGGGTGCAAAGGAGAGAAGGATAAGATTTTCATTTTACCTAGATGTGTTATCAAGAAGCCAGTTAAGGAGGTGTCAAGTTTGGACTTATATAATCAAGGAAAGAAAAAGTCAGGTTGCTAAAACTCCAGTGATCACCGTTACCAGGACAGGAATCTTGTTGTTTCTTAGGCTTTGATCTGAGAACAACACACATTCAAGAAAGTATAGACTCTTTTGGACTTGACCTGAGGAGGAATAAAGAAAGGAGGCTGGGAAAAGCCTCACAAATAATTTTAGCTGCTTGGGTCCTAATCTTAAACTCTCTGTTTCATCGTTTTAAACATCAAGAGGAGGAAGAAACAAGTGTTAAATTACAGTGGGTCTGGCAAAAAGGACTGATTCAGAACACCTACACTCTGTAATTTGTTTCCAAGGCAGGCCATGGAACATTAAGATGCATACTGCAATGGGGTTTTTCTGTACCTCTATAATTGACACTTCCTCATTAAAAATTATGTTTCAAATAAATAATTTCTCAAAAAAAAGCCCCCAGAAACCCCACTGAATCAGTCAAAACTCTTTTTTTCACCCTGTCTTAAAGGCTTATCCTGATTCCCCACGTTAATAGTTAAAGGTGAAGTTTTATTCAGCTAAGACATGTCAATACTAAATCTGCAATCAGCAGTAAATCTTGGCTAAGCATTTTCAAAGTAAGTTTTTCTTTCTCTCTTTCCCCAGAGGCTCAAGTGAAAAAAATATGTTTGCATACATATTAATACAGCAGTTCTAGTGCTTTCCCCCCCACACTAATGGGCTGGGGGAAGCTATTGAAGGCATTGTGGGTTTTTGTTGTTTGTTTGGGGAGGGGGCATTGACATAAAAGAAAAAAAAAAGCAAAAGAATTGTCTTGCAACCACCCTTCACCATTCTGCCAGGGAATAAGCCACAGCACCTGCTCTGCCACTAAATTTCTCCTGCTGCTCTGACGCCGGAACACGTATGTGGAGAGATGCAGAGCCCAAGGAACTATTATTAGATCCTGAGCCTGTCTCTGGCAAAACAGGCCAAACAGGAGCTGAGTGAAAAGCACAGTATCTCTTCAGCACAAGCCCTAGCCCCCGCCGCCCCCTTCTCGTTCCCTAGCATGATCTCTCTTTCATTAAAACTCTTTCCTGATCAACAATTGAGCAGATTCTATGTGATATCTGCAGGTCTCTCCAGCAGAGAAAAATAACTCCCTTGTTTGAACAACCTGATTAATGAAACCTGTACAGTGACCTAGATCACCGGGAGACTGGCAGACATTTGCAAAACCTTTTGTGGTCTTGATTCCTACTAAGTTGCTTATAGCATATGGAGAAATTTGACCTCTGCACCTTGGCTGTTTTTCAAAAAAAAGTTCTAATATGGTACAAGAGAGCTTCTGTTCTTTAAGCTTTTGCCCACAAATAGACACTCCGCGCTTGATTTTCAAGCAACAGCACATCAGAATAACCTGTCAGAAGTCCACAATAATAGGAACTTGTACCTCCGCCTCATGGCCGCTAAAATCCCGGTGGCAGAGTCTTTGCTGGAGATGATAAAGACGTTGTGGCTGCGGATGGGTCTTTGAAGAGTAGTTACCTAATCACCACTGTTTATGGGGTGCTAGGCTAGCGCACTAGGACCAGAAGGCTGACTTCTATTGTGAAGTTTATGGTCTCCGTGACTTTTACTACTGTAAACGCCTGGGATAGCTATAAATTGATGTCAACATTAAAGGCCAGATCCTTTAGAGCCAAATATTAATCCACTAATCTATTATGGGTGGCCAGCTTTGAAATATAAACTCCCCGGTCCCGCGCATTAGGTGTTTTCGCCCCCTGGTGGAATTTCTTTAGAAGGTCAAAAAGAAAGATATTTTCTGGGAGAGTTTTTGTTTTATTGTTTGGTTTGGGGTTTTTGCTTTCGTGGGTTTTCTTTCTCCCCCTTGCCGTTTCCGAAGACTTCGTTTTCTCTCTCTTGAAACAAACAGCCTATGTTTAAAGCAACACATTCTTGATCAAAGAAGAGTCCAAAAAATTTCCCTACTTACCAAAAAACTTGAACCTTTTAATGTGTGGTCATTCAGATTTGCCTCAAAATATGCCTCGGCCTAGGGCTTTTCTTTTTTAAAGATACAGTGAACAAGGAGGCTTCAGAGCTAACCCCATGTACTCTCTGATAGGAGGCTACTGATTGTGCTGATTGTGTAGAAGTGCAAATAATAGTGCATCTGATAGCACAGAGTTGGAAAGGTGGAGGGAAATGTTCAGGAATGCAGAATGGGATCATCTCCTTTGGAATGTGACCAAGCCACAGGCTCTAATCTTGTGAAAAGGGCCACAGGATAAACTAAGAATAAAAAGAATTCATTATTTTTCATTATTTTCATTATTTTCATTATTTTTCATTCTAAAAATAAGAATGAATTGCTGAGTAATTTATTCAGCAAAATTTACTTTAAAATAAAGTTGGCAGATAACATTGTCTCCAAACAATAAATAAATTTAGAATTCAAGGAATGTAGGACTCAAGCCATGGGCAATTTTCTTCTCTCCACAAGTATTGTTTGGAGAGCACAAAGGAGGTGTTACTCACAGCTTCAGAGATGGTATTTATCATTTTGGTACTGTACCACTATCATCAGAATCAGGGCACCCAGGCAGGTTAAAGCAGTGAACAATAGGTAGCACATCAAGTGACTTAGCAGATGAACCCCTATTATCATGTGTTCTGTTTGTCTTTTCCCCCTAGAATAGAAGGAACAATGGCAATGTCAGAATTTTAATTGCAATGGACTGGCTTACATTACTTGACCTATTTTTATCCAGCAAGCAGAGAAATGATTCTCTTTCTCCCCATCCCACCCCCAGCCATACTTACTTAAATTGGTAGAAGAAATTTAAGGACCTAATTTAGCAAATAATATACTGTTCATAAATAGTTTTCATTTGCCCTTGTGATAAATAAGACACTTCTATATATTGAGACATTTTAAGATACCTAAAATAAAGAAGTATTCCTCTGCAGGGAGAGTTAAAATTGTAAGCAAAGCTACGTAATGGATTAAAAAATATTCTGAGCAGCTAGTGTGAATGTTGATGGCATATTGATATTTACAAACATTATCAAAGAAATGCTAAGAAAAATGGGGCTTTAACAATGTTCTGGAACTGAATCCATAGTTCTTGAGGGAGATGGTGGGTCCAAAAGAATATCAACCTAACCAATCTTTTCCATGAACTGATAAGGCTGGATCCTTATCAGTTATGCTAACACTAAGGTTGTCAGAGGGAGCCTGAGGGATGTTTAGGGTGTTTTTCGAGAACTTGGTTTGGCTAAACCAAAGCAAGAGAATTGAACCAGCTGACACAAGCAGTGATTATTATTATTTTCTGTCCACATTGTTGATTTTCATTAAGCTGATCTAATCTAGAAGATTAGTGAGGCGGGGCAGGGCTGTGGGGTGAGGACAGTGGTTGACAGGATTCTTAGAATTTCCCAGTAGAGTTGTCATCAGAGCGCTCCACCCTGCTGTTCTTCCCATAGAGTGGATCCCTGACTGCATTCTGGGTTGCTGAAGAAGGGGACAGTAGCATTGTCATCAGAGCACTCCACCCTGCTGTTCTTCCCATAGAGTGGATCCCTGACTGCATTTTGGGTTGCTGAAGAAGGGGACAAGGGATTGTGGCTCAGGAGTCAGGCAAGGTCACCTTGGTACAGCTTGCAGACAAAAAGCAAATTGGGGAGCAGCTTTTGGGAAGGTAATAATGGTCAAAGAATCCCACTGGTCCATTCTTGAAAGGTAGGTGAGGAGAGAAAGGCTTGAGGGAAAGTCAAAGGACCATAAAGTCAGAAAAAGTCCTGGAAGACAACTTGCTCTTGGGGGATATTGTCTTGGCAATGACTGGGGAGGCAGTGTAGCGCTTAGTGCTAGAGCATGTGCTTTCTCTAAGGAGACCCCGAGTGAGATCTCCAGAACCCCCATATGGTCAAGGACATGGTATCTGAATATTAGAGTCTTTGTTCTTCATGTCTTTGAAAGACTGACATGACATTTGACTTTGTAATTTCTTGAAGGAACTTGACTATAGAGTTTCATATATTTCATTATTGTTTTTGTTGTTTTTGGCTTCATAGCAGTTCATAGTCTTGTACCTAGGACTTAATTATGTATAGAAATCCTCAGGCTGCCTTGTAAATATTGTCTCATTGCATTTTTTATAGGTAACTTTTGAGGGAGGAAAAATGGGGTAAGGACTAATTTTTGTTTTTTTCTTTCTTCGTTGTGCTTGGTAGAAAAAGGGATGATGAGGCCACTAGGTGAAGAACCAATAGATTTCTATGTTCCCATATTACCTACAAATTCTAACTAAATGTTGCCTCAATCCCCATATGACATTATGTTTTAGATCAATGATTCTCAGATACCGCACAGAGCAGAATGAGGGAGGGGCAGAAAGCAAGAAAAGCGGTATCTCAAAAAAAACCATGTTCCATATTATTATTTGTTGGGGGAAATATTTAAGTATGTAGTTTTTTTTTTTTTTTTTGGGTGGCACCCGCGACGCACAGGAATTACTCCTGGCAGTGCTCAGAGGACCATATGGATTGCAAGGCAAATGCCCTCCCACTGTGCTATCACTCATTCTATAGGTCTTAAGTATATAGTTTTTTGGGGGAAAAACTAAAAAAGTCTTTACTGTTGATACACAGGATTTTAAATTATGAGAAACAATATTTACACTACTTAAAACCATACCAGAGAAATGTTACCTTTAGACAACATTACTCATCAAGTTCTTTTATTGATACATTTTCTTTGGCTGAGCAAGTTTTGCTGAACAGCCTTATTTGATCAGCACTGGGGGTGGCTCTTCGCTTACACAAGTGAACTTATTCCTCACAATATTCCTACCTGATGCAGAGTCAGTGGTCTACATATTGATATGAAAACAGATTTTTTTCTTTTTTATTGAAACACCATGATTTACAAAGTAAAAAGATTTCATAATACTGTTGATAGAAAGATTCAATTTCAACACCACTCCCACCTCCAGTGTGTTCCCACCACCAAAGACCCTCATTTCCCACCCACCCCCATCCCCATGCCTGCTCCCTCAGCTGGCACTAATTATATTGAGCGTTAAAGCACATACATGGCAATGTTACTGATGAATCCATTTTCTTCCCTATTGTTAGTTATGGGAGAATCTGGCCAAATTCTGTTCTTGAATTAACTTTCTGAGTTGCTAGAACGTGGTTGTTTTTCACTAGTACCGCACAGCGGCTGCCTGACACAGGGAGAGTTGGATGACAGCTCTGCCTCATGTGTCTGAGTCTCTGCATGATGACCGACAGCCCAGAGGCAGTTCGTGGGCAGGTTCACTAGGCCTCCCAGATGGGACAGAAGTGGGAAGGGGGACCCCAGCTCCATCTCCACGAAAGCTCGGTGACTTTTGCCCCCAAGAACTATCTACCTGGGCTTGAAATTGGCTGCTCAGAAAACAGAGATTCTTAAAGAAAGTAAATTGTTCAAGAATAACACAGCTAGTAGGAAGCTATTATGTTTCCAGACAGAGCTTTCAAGATCATGTTTTTCTTAATTTATCCAGTATTGCTCTAAACCAAATTATTCTTATTACTGGATGCCAACTGACTGTAAGAGGAGAGCTCAACTCAATAACACTGGTGGGGGAAGCGGAATCCACATTATACTTACACAAATTACAAAGTATATTCATCTGGCGATGACACATACTTCATCATACAATCACATGTACTTGGGAATTCACACTTCATTGGGGGTTCACAGGATTTGGCTCTATACTTTTCAAATAGCTTAAAGAGTTTCCAAATTTAAGTTTGGTTTCTGTCAATGCCAAAGTATCCTTGGTGGTGAATAGACTTAATCCTCTCTTAATATCTTCATCTGGTTAATACTTGAGTCAAGTGAAAGAATACTAGTATTTAAATTGTAATCTAGATTTCTACCATCTTAACTGACTTGCATGTTGTTGGTAAGCTAATGGTTTCTTTCAGAAATTGAGTCAATACCTTAGCTTTGTGAATTCTATAACCTACTAAAGGGAAAAAAAATGATCCCCTTATGATCTGATGCAGTGCTTAGAAGTAATTATGACTTCACTTTAGTTAGAGGATTCAGATTGGTTTCTGAATTTTCAGAGATGAGAATAACATACATCTTAGAAAAAAGAAAAGGTAATATTTAATTAACTGGACACCAATAGTCTCAATTGATGTAGGTAGGTGTAGATATAAGCCCACTTCTCCCTTTTTCCTACCCAAATGGACAACTGTCCTTTTCATAGTTAGAGTAGAGAGACAAGGAGAACAGGAGTGATAAAAGAACATTGGTTGAAGTCTTTGCAACCAAATAGCTTCGTAATTTAATCATTGCTGGCTCAAGTTTCTCCATCAGTAAAATGAAGTTGAATGTTTAATTAATACATTCTGTACTGAAATTCTCGTGAAGGAAACATAAACTCACTCCTCTCCCTTTCTTTCTCTGGAAAGCTAAAGTACAATACCATAAAATCCGTTCACAATATCTACATCATTTCTAGCCATTCATTTAATAACTCTGAGCCCGGGAGTTATGAACTAAATCAGTATCATAGACCTAAACTGATTGTGCAAACTCTCCAAGGATTGAAATAATCTGTAAATGTTCCCTTCCATTGTCATATAGACCACTAACATTGACTCCTGAGATTTCTACTGAGTAAGAAAATTTTAAAAAATTATAAAAAAATATCATCAACAAAACAAAATATTCCTGAGACATGCTATTTGTAAAATTATTGGTCACTTTGTAAGATTCTTTTGCCCATGAAACAGTTTCAATAATATGTTACTATAGAAAACCATTAGCTCAAGTCTACTTCCATCTGTTGTATTTTTATATATTAATTTCATTCTTTCAACGTCAAAAATATCATGCACTCGTTCTCTTTCCTCCAAAAGTTGTCTTTGGATCTCAATTATTGTCATACTTATCCCAATTACAATTTAACAGAGACCATCCTACATATAATGATGAAAGTGAAAGCAGCTTGCAGCTATTCATCACAATACCCGGGGAACTGAGTGCGTTCAAACAGGTAGGAGGCACACACCTTGGCCCATTTATCTCCCTGTCTCAAGTTCCCCCACACACAGCTTCATTTCCCCTTTAAACCACCAAGTCCTTCTAACTGGAAGAATCAATTACTAGAATGACAAATATATGAGTTAAAAATTTCATATACAGAGAGAAACTATCATAACACATAACGATCCCCAAAGTGATTCTGGATTGACTTATAGAAGTAGCGCCTCTAAAGAAACTCCGATAAAATAATGTGTAAACTATTCGTTTCCTTACTCCTTGGCCACTAGGTGTAGCTAAAGGTCTGTTCAGTTTCTAGCAGCACGTAGCTGACTAGGGTCACATGCTTAAGAACTTGCCCACCCTTGCCCACCCCTTTGACTTTATGGAAACACAAGTTTTCCTGAGACCTACAACAGTCCTTAAAGTTAAAGATAAGCTAAACAAACCCCCGAAATACACTGTCTAGCTCCATTACTGGCTACATTCTAATACAAATAGGAAACTGAGTTTTTGAACAAAAGGAATTTTTTGAACAATTCCCCATCCTTCCCTCTTTTATTCCCTTCCATTTGTGAAATGATTTCACCCTACTTTAATGCAGCAAGGTACCTCGGGCTCCATATTATGCTCTGCCAGAGACATTGATATCTTAAGAGTGTGTGACTTTTAAACTAAAAGTGAGTTTGTTTAGATGTTGGTTTGGGGGGCCACACCTGGCAATTCTCAGGGGTTACTCTTGGCTCTGTACTCAGGAATTATCTCTGGTAGTGCTCGGGGGACCATATGGGGATGCCATAGATCAAGCCTGGGCCAGCATGTGAGCAAGGCAAATTCCCTAACCACTGTACTATCTCTCCCACCCTTAAAGGAGTGATTTTTGAAAAAAAACTTTTTGGGATCACACCCAGCAAGGGGTGTAAGGGGTTACCCCTGGCTCTGAACTCAGGGATTACTCCTGGCATTGCCCAGGGGACCAGATGGGATGCTGGAGATCAAAACAGGGTCAGCTGTATACAAGGCAAACACCTACTCACTGTACTATTGATCTGACCCCACAGAGTGAGTTTTGAGTGGAAGGATTTCATGCATCAGTCTGAAAGACATTGGAAGACTGCCCTGCTATCTCTAACTTTCTATGACCCTTACAACAGTTCTGCCCCACCCCCATCTCAAGCCACTCCAGTTTAATGTCTTATACATCCTACTGCTCTCACTTGGGTTCACCTACCAACCAACTCTGTCAATCTGTTGAGGTTATTGATACTGATCTCAAAATCTAGATTTCTAACCTTCAACCTCTCTGGAAACTAGGCCTATGCACATGTGAGCCCATACACACACACACACACACACACACACACACACACACACACACACAATTTGTCATCCTTCTTGAATCTCCCTTAGATCTGCGCTGGATCATAACTCTTCACTGACCACGTTAATTAAAACTGAAAGAGGCCCTCTGCTTTTCCCTTGAAGTTCTCTTTCCCTTTAATTCTGGACAATTTTTCCTCTGGAAAATAAACACGGTTATTTTCAAATGTAGAGTTGTAGACTCTAAGCCACTAAAAAGTATGTCTAGGTCTCCTTCCAGAATCTGCTGTTACTTTCAAGGCAGTGTCAAGAAATATTGCTTAGCTTCCTTTTGCTTGCTTGGGGACACTTGCCCTCAAAACCCGGAATTCCAACTCCCTGGAGTCTGCCAGACTGCCAGGAAGCCAGCCACACTGAAAGGACATTTGTAAGTTCTTCCACCTACTATCACCTGAGGCGCCTTTGACAGTAACAAGCCCCAATAAGGGATCATGCCTCTATTTATTGAGTTGTTTTTAGCTATTAAGTCTTCCAAGGTGACCCCCAAGCTCTTAATTAGACTTTATGGAGTACAGGAAAGACCATGCTCCAGTGGTCTTTCCTAATTTCTGTCTGGAAGAACCGATGAGCTTCATAAAACTGCAAGTTTTGAGGATGATTGATAAATAGCTATCATCATTATCTCTCACAATACGTATGTACTTGGCTTACTCAAGTTATTTCTTGATTACTACCTCTGATTTAGTCTATAAGTGCCATGAGAAGAAGAGTTTTGCCTGCTTTGTTCACTGTACCCAAAAAGAATACTGGTGCACAGGAACTATTCATCAAACATTTGTTGAGCAAATGAATGAGTGAAGAGTCAATGAGTGATGAATTGATTTCACCTTTATTATCTCGGTCTGCTCCTCTCCGTATGCCTCCATTGGTCCTAATCAGAAACCATCTCTTACCTGAACTGTAATAGCTTCCTAAATGGTCCTCCCGTTTTATTTCGTACCAGGCACATCACATCCATTGGGAAGAATGCACTTAAAATAACAGATTTCTTCTTATTGCTTTGGCCAATAAGCGGGTAATCTAGAGAGTTACATTTATAGTATCATGACACTCTCTCCAAATTATTGGACAGATAGAGCCATGGGTAAGTCAGGAATTGGAAATGAAGGTTAGCACATGGGCTGTTTAGGAAAATTCTAACCAAGACACAAAAAGTACAATTAATCACAGTGGTGCTTAAACTAAAACTCTCACAGCCTGAGATGCCCTCTTGGAAGCCTGTACTCATGCTAAGGAGCAAAGAAATTAGCTCACAGAAGACAAATAAAATGTTTAGAACAAGACAGCACCAAGAGACCGTAGAATCCCAAACACGAGGGAGAAAGAAAATGTATCTGTCTTTGACAGTTCTCTGGTTTTCCAGTTCGGTATCTCTCTATCTCAGCTGGACATGTGCTAGATGTCATCAGCTATCTTTCCCTTTGACCTGGGGTGATTTTGATGGGAAAACCTATTTCATTAGTCTCTACTTTCATAGTTTGTACCCTCTACCAGGAGGCCCTCATCATTTTCATCCCCTTGTGACATGTACTTTAAAAGTCATCTCTAGTATCTTCTCTGACAAACCCTCCGATAGATAGATAGATAGATAGATAGATAGATAGATAGATAGATAGATAGATAGATAGATAGATAGATAGATAGATAGATAGATAGATAGATAGATAGATAGATAGATAGATAGATAGATAGATAGATAGATGGATAGATAGATAGATGGATAGATAGATAGATAAAGAGAGGGGGTAACCTATGATGTGGCCCCTCTATGAAACATAGGTATGTCTATTTGCATGAGTCACATACTACTACAATTAGTGAGGAGTTTCTCTCTTCTACTTTTCAATTGTATCAAAGAAATTTGCTGCCAAAGTAACAGTAAGCCTGCTTCTGGCTTAAACCATAATATATATTATTAATTTGGTATCAGAAGAAGAGAAGGTTCTGAGACTGGTCAATTCAATGATTCAAGATCAATTGAGATTTGGATTCTTCTCATCTCCCTCCTGAACTGTCATCAGTGTTTACCTTCTCTTGATAGGCAAAATTAACAAAGTTCAGATGACACATAGATCAAGTGATACACAAAAGAAACTGTTGGAATTGGCTTTACTCAAAGAGCTGGAATTTCACTATTGACTTTAGCACCTGAAAGTACAATAGATAGATATTGGACTTACGGAAGCCAAAGTCCAGTGCGGGAAATTAGTTCAGTGGGCAGGGTACTTGGTTTGCATGTGGCTGATGCAGATTTCATCCCCATATGTTTCAGCTTTGACCCCCGTGTGTCCCTTTGAGCCCCCTAGGTGTGATTTCTGAGCACAAAACTAGAATTAACATCTGAGCACTGCCTGGTGTGGCCCAAATAACAACAACAAATTAGATATTGGATCTACAACCCCATTACTAGAACAATTAAAGTCTGGGATCTCTGAAATTTTTACTTTTGGCTTTTGCTAAAATTGAATAGGATTTTTAAAAAAGATTTTAGTATTTTCAAATTAGCGTCACATAATATAATAAAGATGTTAGCTACCTGCATTATAAATCACTCAGGGCAGATTTCTTTGATAAAATTGAAATGTATTCTATATATCAATATTTGTTAATATTCTCTTAAACAGAAAATTACAAAAAATATGTTCACTGTGTCTTTACTTCTTGCCCATCACAGTTCTCCTTTGTTAATATGATTAATAAGCAACTTCTCTGAACCAAAAAATCATGTATAGGTTGACATGTGATTTATCTCAGTGCAAAATGAATAAAACCTAATATTAATGGACACTACTGAGAGCTATTTATTTCCATGATAAAAAGCACTGGTCCATATGCCAAAGGCCAAAAAGACACAAAATGAGTCCAGTAAGATGGAAAGAGAATAGATGTGAAATTTATGACTTTTTTGCTGCTGTTCTAGTCATTCGTTGCTACTCTACTCTTTTTATTAGATATCCTTTTCTATGTTCTCATTAAGTATCCATTCGTGAATTACCATTTTCTGGCTTGAGTGAAGAGTTCTTAGGGATGCTTCAATAGGACCATTTGACCCAATCCTTCTGGTTAATCCTTGGCCCAAACTACAAACTTTCCTGGGGTGTTTTTGTTTGAGAATAGAAAGGTCAAGTCTTAACCCTTCACCAGCAATAAAACTGTGAGACTAGAAAAATGCTGTTAGTTGAATTTTCAGTTATGTGGAATTGGGTAGATGGTGAGAACAGAGAAAATACTGAGAGGAGCAGAGACAGAAAAGTCATCTGCTATCTGACTCCCAGAGGTCTAGTTGCAATTTTTCCTTTCCTGAAATTTGGTTACATGAGACCATAAAATTTCCTGTTCCTGAACTAATTTAAATTGGGTTCAATCACATGAAACAAAAATTATCCTGACTAATATGTAGCAATACTAACACAAATTTCATCTTCATTGGGGTGTTTTTCTCCCAGTGTTTCATTGATATGTATGTTTGCAGTCATTTCTATTTTATATCTGCACTAGGGAGTGATTGAAAATGTTCTTTTCCATAAACGATATGAGGTATATATGAAGTACCAGTATTAAAACTCACTTTTTTTTTTTTCTTGCGTGGGTAAAGCTTCTAGCATTCTCTTGCACCATATTACAATGAGCAACGGAGAATTGTGATACGCCTCCCAGACTTCCCCCCAGGACTGAAGAACATATTTTCTCCGTTGCTGGGAATCCTGCCAGCAGTCAGCCGGCAGCTGACAGCCCTCTTCCGAACCGCCTCCTCACCTTGTCCAAGGTCACATCACTTCTTCGAGGCTATCTGCCTGCAGTAGCTGGTCAATGACTGGGTAAAGACCTGCTCTGTTTGCCTAAACCAAGCCAACTCTGAAAGGTCATCAGCGACCTCTCAGCATGCTAATCTCCGTCTCAGAGGCCACCCCAAGAAACCCAAATTATAGCAACATTTTTATTTATTATTGTCATTCTTAAGTGACAACTGTATTGATAGTTGAGTTTTTAGACGTATAATGTTCATCTAAACCAATCCTACCACCAGTGGCAACTTCCCTGCACCAGCATTCCCAGGTTTCCAATCCCCAGCCTGCCACTTTGACAGACATATTTTAAAGTTTGGTTGCTGTAGTTTGAGTCTCATGTTCTCAGTGTTGTTGACTCTGTGGTTTCAGAATATAGCTATACCACTCCTCTACATCACTAGTGTACTTAAGGTTGCTGACCACTGCCTCCTCAGCCCTGGACCCCATTACTTCCTGTCTACCTCTTCTATCTTCTCCCCCTTGATTTATTTTCATCTCTGTACTCTCCTATCTATACACTGGAGTCAAGGGCAATCTAGACAAGTTCCCTTTACTATATTACAGTCCCTCGTCCAATTTTCCTATAACCATAGAAAAGCGAGCTCATCCTGTGTTTGTCCTTCTGGCTCTCTTCACTCAACATGGTATCTTCCAGTAGCATCCAAGTTGCAGTGAATTGTATGATTCCCTCATTCCTTGCATCTGAATTGTATTCCAATGACTATACCACACATTTTTGTTCTCTAAAAATCATCAAATCAGAGGCGTATGGAGACACCTAAGTGACTAAAACACCCAAGTTGTAAGCACAATGCCGCAAAACTGAGCCCCCGAGTGTGATTCTGGCAATGCTGCTCTCTGACATCTGTGGTGTCCAACGTTGCAAAAGAGTTGCAGCTGCACTACCAACACAACAACTAATGTGCCCAACATTCAATGAGCACAATAACCAGAAGGTGTTCTTGCACCACAATTAAAGGAGTGTGAGCCCTGGCAAGAAGCTTGGCTGAGGATGCAGGCATTGTAAACTGGTGCCACTCCACCAAGCATCACAACAAAATGTGTGAGTAGTACAATCAATCACATGTGTGACCTCGGGTCATCACAGCAGTGACATCAACAGACGTGAAAGCAGAGGGGAATGTGCAGGAGATGGAAGAAAAGTATGAAGCTATCAGGTATTATGTGACCCTTTAAGAAAAATTCAATAACTATTTCATCACTTATCACTTGTCACTTGTCTTCCCATTGTTCATTGATTTGCTCGAGCAGGTGCCAGTAATGTCTCTATTCATTGGAAATGAGGTCCATTATTGTTACTTTTTTGGCATATTGAATACACCACAGGTAGCTTGCCAGGATCTGCCATGGCTCTGGGTTCATCCCAGGGGACCCAGTCTTTTTCTGTGTCAGACCATCAACCATCAACCATACAGGGGCCCACAGGGCAGAGCCCTGGGTGTAGACAAGCCTGTCCTGTCTCCTGTCTACCACCTGTCCATGCAGCCGGGCACTGCAGCCACACCTGCAATACCTCAATGGGCAGGGTGCTCTTAATAAGTGAATTAAATATTTATAAATAATACCAAAATATATTTGAAAAATATCAATGAAGTATTTCATGGTTTCTGAGATTTTCCTAGCATTCTGCTAAGCATTCTAGGGAACAGAATAAATAGAACGTTGATCTCCCACCTTTATTGTCTCATTGGCGATGCACAACTTGAGGATTTATCTTTGTACCTTTCGAAAGTGTGTTCAAGTTAAAAAAACAAAGCGGATCCAAAACGGACACATAAATATTAATTGAAATGAGTGAATAAATAAAAAGGTATAAACCATCAAATGTGTGGAAGGTCAAACTCTACTTATCGTTGCTGCCTTTCAGTATCCACTTTACCACCACCTCCTTTCCCATTAAAAAAGAAAAATCAAGTGAAACAAATACACAAGACTGCTTTTCTGGATGTAGCCTGCTTTGGGTTTGAACAGTGTTTGTGGGGAAACCAGTTATTTCCCCCAGGTACCAGAATTTATTCTCTCATACAATCTCTAAGTGGAGATTGCGATCTAACCACATTTCTAGTTCACAAGTAATCTATGAAAAAACAGAACTATTCTACAGTCAGTAATGATCAGTCCGACATTTGAAGTAACTTTCACCAACGTAGTCCATGGTGATCTGTAGCACATAGTATAATTTAATGATAATATAGAATACTTTGGTTTATGGGTCTGAACCTTACTTATTTGAGCAGCACTTCATTCTGGGAGGAATAAAGGGTAAATATCAACATATCTCCTTGTACTGATAGAGAAATTGAGGTCCAGAGCTCCTTTGTATTTGGTTGGAATTAAAATGAAGTATTTTATGGCATTTCAACCCTATAAACTCAGATTTTACATAGGCTATTCATGGGGTCCTGTCTCTTAAAATTGCCAATTGAGAGCTATGGTTTATGGATGGCCATAGGGAACTAATATTTTTAGCTCTAAAGAACAATAAATTTTAGACTCAAAAGTCAAGCGTAATCGAGCAGAATTTTATTATTGTACATAATACTCAAAAATGACACATTTGAATACATTTGGAATGAGAGAAATTTGCTTAATTAAATCCATGTCTGATCAAGTAAATATTTCTAGTTCACTCTAGATAATAAATATCTTTGCTATCTGGGATATTATTTTCAATTATTCAATTCCCAGAAAATTGGGTTTAAAAACTAGAAGATTGGCTACTAGAAACCATTTCCTTTTCTACCCAGCTGTACATCATAGAATTCCATTTTTAACTGAGGTTCACTTATTTTGGGAGTTTCTACTGTCATGTCCCCTGTGGGCCGGGAGTGGGGAGCAGTGGTGAAAATTGATAGGAAAAGAAATTGTGCTGCCAGTTCCTGCCATGCACCTTCTAATCAAATCAGCTGGCTGCCTCTCCCACGTCTCTGGTCTGCACTTGGCAAACTCTGTTTGCTTTCTGTTCCCTTTCCTCACGAATTGAGGTCATTGCTTGTGCAGTCATCATGCTTTAAGGATCTCTCTCCAGGATCATTTCATTTCCAATTATCTTGTCTACTCTTGTTTCCACTTATATTTACCTATCACTGATTCTCAGGAATAAAAGTCTTACTCAGCTTCACTCCATATGTTCATATACATAATGAAGATTTATTTCATTTCTAAAGTGTTCTGGTCTTGGGACTTACTCTCATACCTGGAGTCTCACTGATGGATTACATAAATCTGGCCAAGACAAGGATCTCTCTGCTGACTTTTAGACAAAAGGATAATTAGACCTATCCCATGTATTCATGTTTTTGGGGAATCACAGGGGATCCTTGAAATGCAAGGACTTTATGTTCATGCTTAGGTATTCATATATAATCCCTGGAAGTCCATGACATATACTAGATCACCATTTTGAATTAGTGGAAGATCAGGTTGGTCCCTGAGATAGTCACACAGCGGGAGAGCTCCGGGCACTGTCCAGTAAGCCCCGCTGTGCTCATGTGACTCCCTTCTCATCAGCAAACATTCCCAGCGAATAAAAGAAACTATTTTTTTATTGTTCAACAAGCACCCTCCTTCCCTTTCCAAAAGCACACCGTCTGTCAGTTTGTTGAGAAAAGTCAAAAGGTCTAAAAAAAAGTGATTTCTTTTTCATTAGAAAAATGAGGTGTTGGGTATATTCTAGGAGAAGGCTGAATTGGCAGTGACAAGTCACCCGTGTTGTGAATGATTCGGCTGCATTTCCTCAATATGAAAGGAAGAAAACTATCATTGGGGAAAAAAAATTTCTGATTTTCTTTTATAATTTCCTTTAGAACTGTAGCTCTATATTAAAGTACTTTTTAACTTAAAGAATGCCAGGTGGGTTTGGTGGTTCTCTTGAATGTAGGAGCCTGCTACCCAAGACAGTGTTTAAATTCAGGCATGGTAATATTGTCCTAACCAATGATACAGTGCAGATCAGATTGAAGTAAGTTTGCAGTATTCTTTTCACTGCTGCATCAAAATACTAGGTACTTTTAAAAAATTACCTTTTTAGTTTACAGTATTGTTAATAATGGTTTTTCCCAGACACAATTCCAATACCATACCCATCATGGTTGTAGCAGCTCTGTCCCTGAAGGAACCCAACTCCCCTCCTGGCCACCTCTCCAAATGACACCTCAATTGGGTGGTCAGTTTCCCTGTTATGATGCCTTTGCATCTTGAATGTTACCTCACTGTGTATGTTTAAGGCTCAAACACGAGAGAGAACATTCTGTATCTATCCCTTTCAATCGGAATGACTTAACTCAGCACGACATCTTCTAGTTCCACCCAGGTTGCTGAAAATTGCATAATTTAGTTCTTTTTTAGAGCTGCAAAACACGAGGTACTTTAATCCCTAAGAGCTCACACTCCCTATTTCTGACTGGGCCAATGTAAGAAGAATGATTGCTAAGTGTTTGCACAAACTATTGCCTCATTTAAAGCTGACTCTACTATTATATAACTGCTCTTGCATTTTTAATTTAGCTTTTTCCTTGCTATGAACCTATCCTAATAATTTAGCTAAAATACAGAAAAGTATTTGGGTTTTACAATACTTTGGCATTTTAGTAGTGATGAACTTTGGAAAAGCTGAAATATCTATGTTGAAGACTGGTTCAATAAATTTTTCTTTAAATCATGAAAGGAGAAAAGATGTAGTTTTTAAAAAAATGTTTAGCAGGATTATATTTTCTTTGCTGCTGAAATTATAGTAATGTCACAGTGTGAGTAACTAAAGGGTTTGATCATACAAGCATTTACTCTACAACCAAGTCACAATCCAACACTGTTTATCAGACTTAATGACAAGGAGAAATGCTATGACAAATAAATTTAAAAAGCAACTTACCCTCAACTATGTAAAGGTATATGTGGATAAAAATATAAAAGCAAAGCCTATATGGCAAAATGAAAACAGTGATTTTTTTAAACTTTAGAATTGGAAAATGTCTTAATTATTTTGTCTCTTGCACACATTCTTGCTCTCCCTCTCTCTCCCTCTTTCTGTCTCTCTCTATATATATATATATACTTAGATATATATACTTATATACATAAGTATATATAATATACCAGGCATTATATACTTATGTATATAATATTATATATATATACTATAAATACATATGATATATGTAATATATAAAAATAAATAAGATATATAAATATAAAATATTAAGGGTAACTCCTGGTGGTGTTTAGAGACCACAAGAGTCTTACCCAGGAGAACTGGGTGGGAGACATAAAGTGCTGGGGGTAAAAAGTCAGGGCTTCATGCTTAGTACAGTAGCTAATACATGGAATCAACCTAAATATCCAAACACAGAAGAATGGATTAAAATCAGGCCTTCAAATATGCTAGGCATGATGAGTTCTACTCCTCAAGGCAAATCCCTGGCTAAATACTTGGGGGATGCAGAGCTATTACCTCAAAACTGCAAGGTAAATACCTTATTGCTAAGCTATATCCTGACCCTCAATCCCCCTTAAAAATTTATATATATATATGTATTATATTTTGATGCACTTTACAATATTTCTACAATGTGTACATATCACACTAATGGTAAATAAAAGTTCAAAAATTAAAAATTTCACAGTATTATTTGGAACAATTATATCATGAGCTAATGAAACACTTCTCCCATGTCAGAAGCTCAAACAATTTTTTGACAATTTGCTGTGCGTGTGTCCTAGAGGCACATACATGTCTTCTAGCTGCCTCATATAAGACTGAGTTGGCTATAGCTTTGGGTGCTTCTATAGCCAGCAAAACAGAAAACTATTAACAATAGGAAATTTCTAGCTGCCTCGGTGATTACCCAAAGTAGTTATTTACTTATAAATATCTGACTAACTAGATACTAAGTGCTATGTTAGGGGCTGGGGAAATAAGATAGAATAAGTAATGCAGAGTTTATTGTCTAATGGGAGAGGAAATTTGAAGCAAATAATCATTTAACCTGAAGCCAGAAAGATTAGTAGGTGTTAGCAAAGCCAATTAAGAGCAACTCAGAAAGAAAAAGAAAAAAGAACTCATCTAGGCAATGCTGCATTGTACATAACATCCTGGGAGGCAACACGAAGAGTATCAAGGACTCTCAATATTTCGTTCTCCTTCTGTTAACTACCCATAGAGGATTCTACTGCTCACAGTCTGTTTCCAACAGGGCATATTCATGCAACTAATTCCATTCATTTGAAAGTGAGCAGAAGTGGCCTGGACACTTCACCAAGGAGGCAGTCTCTCTCCTCCCCTAACTTTCTGTTTTTCCAGAGGATACAGTCACTGAATTGCCACCAGATCAGCAGTTGCCCTGGAGACTTTCATAGACTTTTAGGAAAGTTTGTATTGACAAGAAATAAATCTCAGATCCAAGGATAATTCTGTGGTAAAGTGAAGGCTGAGGTCATGAGATCAGTCACCAACACTGTTCCATAAGCCGGCTATGATCGCTGAAGTAACAACAAAAGTAAGTGCACACTCTCCAGTGCACCACAACCATGTGTTTTCAAACACCACCATCAAGCATGGAATACCACCCCCCCACCCACACACACACTCCACCACATCCTGTGCGCACCACAATTAAGTATGCAAACTGCTGGTCTGCCACAACAACAGAAGGGAAAGAGAAAGGGAAAATACAAGTAGATTTTAAATAATAGATAAAAGACTTTAAACATCTTTGTTGTTTGAGCTGTAAAAATTGTGGAATGATTTGAGGGGTTTAAGGAATAGTACAGTGGGTCAAGGAGTTTAACTTGCACACAACCAACCTAGGTTCAATCTCCAGCATTCCCTATGGCCCCCTGAGCCTGCCAGGAGTGATCCCTGAGTGCAGAGTCAGCATTAAACCCTGAGCATTGCTGGACATAGCCCAAAAACCAAATAAATAAATAATTTATTTCAAAAGACTATTTTTAAAGTGTGGAGTAATGTATTTAAAAAGAACATGATTTATTTGAAATATAACAAATAGTGAGTTTAAAGACCAAAATTATTTGATAGAACCAGGTACTTTGTTTGGTAGGAGGAGTGTGCATGTAGGAACGTGAATGTTGATGACATCAATTCTGTCTGATCTCATTACACCAGGCTCCCCATGAAGATGCATTCCCCAATATTTACACGCTAGCTCTCGCCCTCCCATTCTCAACCCTCCCTGACATACATCTAGACCAAACTTTTCCCACCCCATCTATTTCATTTCTTGTCAGTCCTGCTCCAGTTGTAGTTATGCGTCAATCTATTTCACAATAGACTGTCACCAGGCTCTAACTGCCTGTTCCCACAACTCCACCTTTGAAGACTTCTCTAATTAATGCAAAACTTGCATTCCAATGCCCAGTGTGAGGTTTCTTTTCTTCTCTTTGCTAAAACCCTGTCCTCTAGTCTATTTGCCAAACACAAAATAAACAAGAGAAGTCACAGAAAAGGATCACATTGCGACACCATCAACCCTTCTCAGAGAGTACAATGGAGAACATTTGTGTCATGCTACACAATTGTGCATTGTCCGAACTGCAGATTACAATCTGCAGAGTTCATTTTCATTATCTAAAAATATAGCATCTAGCATGACACCAGACTTACCATGTGTTAACAGGTCAGAATCAGAGCCACCCCCCCCTCACACACTCATACAAAATGGAGAACCAGAGAACAACCTGAAATTTGAACTTTCAATTGTCTTAGAGCTTGTATTGTAAAACTCAGCACCTCTCCATCGGACCTTCCTTTCATCCATTCAATCTTCAATTCAAATTAGCTTCTGATCCACCATTTGTGGCCAACCTACCACTACGGTGCAGATTTTTATGAAAATCCTTGCAGGGATGACAATCACTCTCAAACAAACCACCCAGACAAAACAGAACATGTAAAGATCAGATCCCGAAAGGAAAAAATATCCTCCTGATCAGCATAGAATGATCTTTTCCGGTAAACCTCTTGAAGTTGGACGTACTTTGTCTGACTACAGTACCCAAAAGGAATCCCTTCATCTTGTTTTGAGACTTTAGGGTGGTAGTTAAAAATGAAAGAAGTCTTGCACACTCCCAGGAATAATAAGCTCAAGAGAAAGAAGGTGAAACTGGCTGTCCTGAAATACTACAAGGTGAATTGGAATGGCAGAATCAGTCACCTTCACCAGGAGTGCCCTTCAGATGAATGTGGTACTGGAGCTTTTATGGTCAGCCACTTTGACAGACATTATTGTGATAAATGTTGTGTGCCCTATTGTTTCAACAAACCAGAAGACAAATAATTACCTGTATGGGCTAATAAATGGCATGAACTCTAAGGACAAAAAAAAGAAAAAAGCTATCAATGAATTAAGTTAAAAAAAACTAACTTCCCATTTCTGATATCTCAAGACCAAGCAAGGAACTATAATAACTATGTTCACCTCAAGTGAGATGTCATTTCAAAACTGAAATGCTCTGTTTCGCTATGTTGATAAAGCTGTCTTGTTCCTGTCATGATAGGGCTCTTTAATTGAAGAGTGCTCCACAATTTGGAGCACTCACCAAGGTTGAGTTCTGACATTCCTGTCCCAGGCCAGGACACCTGAGCCAAACAACTCTGGATGCCAGCTCAGTTTCTCTGCAGGAGGTTCTGAAGGGGAAGAGATGACTCATATGCTTGCTCTAAAGTATGTCATGTACCTTCTAAGCGCTGTGGTGTAATTTTTTCTAAGAAATCATTTCTTACTCATTTATATCTTGAACTTTCTTCTCAGACTTATGTTGGTAAAAATTCTTGGTGATATATTTTATTTTGAATTTCATTTTGTAGCCCAGTTTCTTTAAAAATGTTACTGTCTTATTAACACCATGAGATGTACAGTTGAAAAATTTTTCATGATTGAGTTTCAGTCATACAATGTTCCAGCACCCATCTCTTCACCAGTGCACATTTCCCACCACCAATATTGCTAGTTTTCCTTCCTAACTCCTCCACCCTGCCCCTGCAGCCTGCACCGAGACACTTTTCTCCTTTCTCTCCTTTCTTTCTCTCTCTATCTCGCTCTGTCTCTCTCTGTCTATCTTCCTCCCTCCCCTCCCCACTCTTTTCCTTTTAGGCACTGTGGTTTGCAGATATTATGCATTTTATCTAGCCTTCATTTTATCTTATTATATATTTTTTTGTAAACATGATTGGAATTAATCAGCACATAATGATCAACAAATAGAATCCAAAAGTCTGAGTTCATGACAAGAGCAGTCTCTAAGAGCTTTAACTAATGGCCATGAGGGCTAAGAGAACAGATTTACTCTCTTACTTGAATAAGAAAGATGGAAGAAAAACATGGAATAACGGATTTCAAAATATTGGACCAAAAATACAATCCCTGAGAAATATGATCTTTGTGAAATGGGAAATAAGTGTAAATTCTATGCCCAGTGCTGTTCACAGCCTTGAAAGACTCTCTAGACCAGAGCACAGGAAATAAGAAGGAAGTTGGTGGACTCAATGAGTGAGGAAATGGTACTAAGCATTGGGGGGCAATTAGGTGGCTAGACTTCACAGGACAGAGTACTGAGTACTGGCGACTGCCCACGGAGAGATCTTCCTGGAAGGATCAGCATTAACAATGCTTGGCACTCACAGAGAAGGAATAGACTAGAGATATATTTCTACTGGCAGGTGGAAAATATCATTTCACAAGTTACTTGGTCACTTCAGCAGTGAGACTTATTGGTCCAAGAGTCTAAACACTCTACTAGGAATGCTAAGAAAACATCTTTTAAATGCCGTGAAAATGGGCAGAAACATGTGCCTCTGGGACTGAGTACCTGTCTTGCAGTACTTCCCTACATCAGTAGTTCTCACTGTGGTTCTCAGTGCCATCCTGCAATCCTTGACCCTACAACAAAATGGTTGATACCCAGCACACAATATCAATAACAACAAGGGAAGAGAAGGGGAAAATTTTGCAAAATAAAAAGACAGCAAAGAGGGCCAGAGCGATAGTTCAGCAGGTAGGGCGTTTGCCTTGCATGTGGCTGGCCCATGCCGGCCAGGGGTTCAATTCCCGGCATCCCATATGGTCCCCCGAGCATCGCCAGGAGTAATTCCTGAGGGCAGAGCCAGGAGAAACCCCTGAGCATCACTGGGTGTGACCCAAAATAGCAAAAAAAAAAAAAAAAAAAAAAAAAAAAGCAAAGAGCCGATTTTTTTCCCAAGTAACTTAGCTGTATCAATTACAATGCTGAAGAAAAATTTAAGAATAAACATGGGGCCAGAGAGAGAGAGAAGAGAGAGAGAGAGAGAGAGAGAGAGAGTTCAGTGGGTAAGATACCCACTTTATACACAGCTGACTTCATTTTTTTTAAAATTAAACATTTTATTATACCACCGTGAGATATACAATTACAACATTGTTCATGTTTGGAGGTTTCGGGCACATAGTGTTCCAGCACCCCCCCTCCACCAGTGCCCATTTCCCACCACCAATGTCCCCAGTTCCCTCCTCCCTCCCATAGCCTGCCTACGGCAGGTTCTTTATCTCTTTTCTTTCTCCCTCTCTCTCCCTTCCTTCTCCTACACATTGTGGGTTGCACTACATACACTTGGAAGCCAACATGTGCATTTTTGCCTGTATTTAATGCTCAGTTCTATGTTGGTATCAGCCCTTTTGACATTTATTTACACATGTTCCCTTCTCTGTCTTACCTAACCTCTGACTCCCTCACGTTTGCGGTAATTTCCATTTTTGGTAAGACCACCTGATATATTTATGTCATGCAAATAAATGCAGTCATTCTATGAGCTGACTTCATTTTTTAACCCTGACACTCATCCAAGAGTGACTCCTGAGCACAGACCCAGGAAAGAGCCCTGAGCTTATCTGGATTTACTCACAATTCCAGCTCACCCCAAAAAAGAATGTATAAATGTACAGCACCAACAGGGAAAACTACTAATTCCATCATCCAATTACAAATTACAAGAAATGCAAAGAAGGAAAAACTAACAATATGGAGGAAATTCAGCCTACTAAAAACAAACTAAAGTGTTAGAAAAGGCAAAAAGGAAGTCATAATTTCCCATATGATCAAAACTTAAGACATGATTGAGCTAGAAGTACACATCAAGTAATGTATTGTTAGTAATGAGATGAAAAACACATCTGATGAATTAGGAGTACAGTAGTATCTTACAATAATGTGCATATATTTAACATTACTGAACTAAAGTATATTTCAAAACATTTTTTAGGTATTTTATTATAGCACCGTGAGATACACAATCACAAAGATTCACAATTAAAAAGTTCATACCTGGGTTTTGGTCATACAGTGTTCCAGCACCCATCCCTCCACCAGTGCCCGTCTCCCACCACCAAATACCTGGTTCCCCCAGCCTGCCTCCATGGCAGGTTCCCCCATTCCCTTTCTCTCTCTCTCTCTCTCTCTCTCTCTCTCTCTCTCTCTCTCTCTCTCTCCTTCCTTCCCCTCCATACTATGGACTACAGAACATACATTAAAGGGTTGTCATGTGTGTCCTTTTGCCTGTATTTAATGCTCAGTTCTAGGTTGGCATTAGTACCCTCGACAATTGTCAGCACACTGTTCCATTCTCTGTCCTACCCAGCCTCTAACTCCCTCACGTTTGCGACAATTTCCACCCTTGACAAGACCTCCTGATACAAGGTCAAAATGGTTAAGATGGTACAATTTAGGTTTTCATTTATACCACATTCATTTTTTGTTTGTTTAAATTTTTATTATACCACCGTGAGATATACAATTACAATGATGTTCATAATTGGATCTCCATCATACAGTGTTCCAGCACCCAACTCTCCACCATTGCCCCATTCCCATAACCAATGTCCCTACACTCCTTCCAACCCACTCCCAGCCTGCCTCTATAGCAGGCACCTTTTCTATCTTTCTCTTTCTCTCTGTCTCTGTATTTCTTTCTCTCCTCTTACACATCGTGGCTTGCCATACAGATATTTATGGTTTATCATGTAAGTCTCTATGTGTACATTCAATGATGAGTCTGACATTACCATTCCCCATTCCCTTCAGCCACCCCAATTTGTTACACCTACAATGATCATTACAGTGTATATATGTGCAAGATCCTGGGAAGGCCCTGGTCCTAAACTTGATTATTATCTAAGTCTGTTGCACAGCCGCCAGCACAGTTGTGGGTCTGGTCCACCTCTTATCTGGATTTGTTGGTTGCGGTGGCTGCATGCCCATCATCTGGGGCATGGAGATGGAAGGGATGGGGGGGAGGGGCCCCATCCCCACTCCAAGTCTGGCTGGCGTAGTCTCCTCCCCCCCCACACGTCTGCTGGTCCTAGGAGTTATGTTGGACTCAGCCAGGGGCCGAGCATTTACCACCCTCCCATGGCTCCATGGGCTGCTCCACGTGGGTCGCGTGGCGCAGCTGTGAGTCTGGTCTGCCTCTTATCTGGATTTGTTGGTTGTGGTGGCTATGTACTCGCCATCCCACTCGCTGGGACATGGAAGGGATCCACACTCAATTTTTAAATGATCAATTTAAAATTACAAAAAATGGGACAGAGACAGACAGAAAGATAGGCAGAGAGATAGGGAGAGAGAGAGAGAGAGAGAGAGAGAGGAGAGAGAAAGGAGAGAGCAGGGGTTAAGAACTGCATGGTCCTCAAGCATCACTAGCTTCAGCCCTGGAGGTTCCCAATCATCACCACTTGGAAGACTCTAAGCACCATTAAAGTTGGGAGTAGTGAACCTGAAGATATGGCTATAGCACTAAACAAAATTAAAAAGAGGAAGGGAAAAGTACGCAAATAATAAAGTCTCAGTGAACTAAGAACAACTTGAACTCTATTAAAATACATATAATAGAATCTTTGAAGGCTGAGAGGAAAGAAGGTGAAAGAAAAAATCCTGGAGCAACAAAAGTCAGTAATTCTCTAAATGTAATGAAAATTATAAATCCAGATGCCAGGAAGCTCAATAAACTAAGGCACAAAAAATAGATGAAGAAAACTGTAACTGGACTCAGTATAATAAAAATTTTGTAAGTCAGTGACAGAGAGAAAATTGTAAAAGCAGGCAAAAAAAAAACAAACAAATAAATATAAACATCATATCATGTCCTAAGAAACAATGATGGGATTATAGCAGATTTTGTTTCGGAAACAATATGAGTAAGGAAAACTCAGAAAATAACAACAGCCCATCAATCTAGGATTCTATACCAAGCAAAACATCTTTTCAGAATTAAAGTGAAATGTTCTTATAGATATACAAAAGTTGGAAGAATTAATTACATTCACCACCAGATTTGCTCAGCAAAAAAATAAATAAATAACTAAAAAGTTCTTTAGGTAAAAATACCAGGGAAGGGGAAGAGAGCAGAGATGAGCAAAGAGAAAAAAAAATGATGGCAAATAATAAATAGACCTAAATCTACCAAGATCAATGATCATATTCCAGATTATTTGCCAAAACATCCTAATTAAAAGTAGAGTCTGTCAAAGTAGATATTTTAAAAGACTCAACTCTATGCTGCATTTAAGAAATGCTGTGTGGTGTGGTGTGTGGTGTGGTGTGGTGGTGGTGGTGGTGTGTTTGTGTGTGTGTTGTGTTTTAAGTTCTACATTATGTCAATTAATGCTGAAACATATACAGAGACATGCATCCTTAGAGAACTGAATAAGAATTTAATACACAAGGCTAGATGACAGGGCCTGCTACATACCCAGGCACCACTATCATGTAGATAGTTACTGTACAAAAATTGCCATGCTACACATGCCTATAATAGAATGCCTATATACATGTCTATATACGTGCCTAAAATAGAATGAAAAAATAATTGAAAAATTAAAAGAATAGGAAAAGGTCCCATGCTACCATAAATACAAGTGATTCAATTAGTATCAGGAGGATACTATATTGAGTGACTATACTGAATGAAAAGTAAGGGGATATCATAATTAAAAATTTAATAATGATAAAGAGAAAAAGGCATTTAAAATATCAATATTTGATAACAAATATTTGATAAAATCTAGATATTTGATAATATAATATGCAAATAAAACACTAATAATACTATAGGAAAAGTAGTCAAATCTAGAATAGATTTAAATGCCTTTCTTTCAACAGAAATGGAACAATTTTTTTTTTTGCTTTTTGGGTCACACCCAGCAATGCTCAGGGGTTACTCCTGGCTCTGCACTCAGGAATCACTCCTGGCAGTCCTCAGGGGACCATATGGGATGCTGGGGGATCGAACCCGGTCAGCTGCATGCAAGGCAAATGCCCTACCCGCTGGACTATCACTCTGGCCCCAGGAACAAATTTTTTAACTGTAAAAAAAATCTGTAGAATAAATAGAAAAGCACAAAAGAATTAAAAACATAATTGACCAGGTTGACTTAACTGTCTACGGTAGAACTCTCCACCTAAAAGCAGGATACATTTGTTTGTTTGTTTGTTTGTTTTGGTGCATATGAACCATTTACCAAGAAAAACTACATTAAAATAATTTTAATTTATTTTTTTAAACAATTTAACAAGTTAAAAGAATTTCAGTCACATATACAAAAATCTCTGACCATATTAGAATTGCTAGAAATTTATGAGTGAAAGATGTCTAGAAAAATCTTCAAATATTTGGAAGCTAAATGACACACACTTCTAAATAATCTATGAGTCAAATAATGAATCCAAAGAGAAATTGGCAAGCATTTTAAAGAGAGAATTTTTTTTTGAAGCATCTATTTCCAAATCTAGGAAATGAACCTGAAATAGCACTTAGGGGAAATTTATAGCTTTGACAGTGAAACTCAAATAAAAGAATCCACCAAAGCAAAAAAATAAGAAAGCGAAATTCTAGTAACATGAGAAGAAAAAAGATCAGATTAGAATGCAATGAAATACAGCCATAAAACAATAAAGTCAATGAACCAAATTCTATCTCTTTGAGAAATCAATAAGATTGGTGACCCTCTAGCCAGGCAAATCAGGAAAAACAGAAATAATCAGAAATCGCTAATATTCACCATGAGAGGTGGTTTCAGTCTAGATCCTGCAGAATTCAAAGGATACTAGAGTAATAGCATGACAAATATGAGACTAACAGATGAAATAGAGGAATTCCTTGAAACATACAAAAAGTGAGAAAGAAATCATCTGAAATGCCTTATATGTCCCCAAAAAATTGAAGTTGGGACTAAAAATTTTGTCACAGAGAAAACTACCAGTCCAAATGCTTTTACTAGGGAAAAATTAATCACTGTACATAAATGCATGCAGAAAATTAAGTGCTTTCTAACTCATTCAATGAGGCGAGTATTCTCCTACATCAATATGAGGCAAAGAACATAAGAAATACAACAAACCTTGCCTTTAAGGTTATAGAAGCAAAATAATAAGCACAATTTTAGCAAATTGATCCCAAAATAAATTAAAATGTGATTATGACTAAGGAAGGGAGATAATAGTCGATCTTACAAAAGCTATAATGGTTTAACATTCAAAAACCAATACAACTCGCCCTACATATAAATGAAAAAAACAATGAGTAAAACCTTAGGATCATCTAAACAGATAAAAAAATAGAGCATTTCACAAAATCCAACACCTATTCCTCAGAAAATTCCTACTGAGGCAACTTTCTTAAAGTGATAAAAGGGAAAAGAACACCTCTGGGAAAAAAACTTATTTATGGGGCCGGGCGATAGCCCAGTGGGTAGGGCATTTGCCTTGCATGCGGCCGGCCCATGCCAGCCCGGGTTTGATCCCCGGCATCCCATATGGTCCCCTGATGACCGCCAGGAGTAATTCCTGAGTGCAGAGCCAGGAGAAACCCCTGAGCATTGCTGGGTGTGACCCACAAGGCAAAAAAAAAAATAATAAACTTATTTATATCATCATACTTAATGAAAAAATTAGGCCAGTGTTACAGCTCAGTTGTAGGGCACTTTCTTTGCATGTGTGAGGTCCTGGATTTGATCTCTGACACTAGAAGGAAAAAAAAAGAAAGAAATGAAAGTAAAACGTTTTTACTCTATGATTAAAAATAGGATAAGGATGTTCACTTGTATCACTTTATCAATCATTTTACTGGAAGTTCTATCCAGTACAAAAGGTGAAAAAGGAAAAGTAAACATTAAACTTGGGAGAAGTTAAATTCTTTGCAGATGGCATGATTTTAAGTCTATTAGAATTGATGAGTTTAGCAAGAGTCAGGATCCAAGAACATTACAAAAATCAATAGATACTAACAATCACAAAATTGTAAGTTAATTAAATAGCATTAAAATAACTTTAAAATGAGAAGGATGTGTAGTGAAAGATGTAAAGATATCAACAGTGAAAATTATAAAATACTGCTGAGCAATATAGTAGAATTCCTAAATATTTAGAGATAATTACCATTTTCTTTAGTTAGAAGACTAAAAACTATTCAGATCACTATTCAATATAATCCCTATCAAAATCTCAACCAGCATTTTGTTTGGTTGATTTGCATTTGGTGGTTTTGTTTGCATTGATTGTGTTTGTTCTTGTCTCTGCAGTAGCAATGGTTTTCAAATGAAAAATGATTGTTTGTGTTCTAAGTATGCGATGGTCCCGCAACCATCTTCACACCGATGTGTGACTATTCTCCCTTCACTGTGAATAGCTCCTTCCTTCCTCCCTACCCCACCTCAGTGCCTCTTAGTGCTCTTAATTCTTCAACATGCATTTTTGTAGAAATTGACAGATTGGTTTCAAAAAAATCAAGTATGAAACTAAAAGAGAGTATCAAGGAACATATTTTTGTTATAATTAGGAATTTTGTAATAGAACAAAACACTTTTTAATGTATGTTGCAGGAGACCTAAGAGCCTCTGCATCTGCCCTGGATTGCCTCCAGCAGGTCACTTTGTAGACAAGGGGGTAGTTTAAATGTGGGAGTTTATCTGACCATGTATTCTGTACTGGCTGGTATAAATATTCTCTCATGCTACCACAATCATCGTGGGACTAGCTAGATCTTACCAGCATATTTGCCTGGCCACGTTGGATCTCTAAGTAATTAGACCAGAGAGAAATGCTGTTTGCCTCCAAGCAAGCAAGCATGGCTCCCTGATAACTCAAAGGCAACTGAAATACAAAACTACCATGAAATAAAGACAAGACTCTTGTGAAGGCTTGGAGAAATATTTAACTGGCATTAGTATAGTCTTTGGTACAGAGGCATGCCATCTCAGAAACCCCCTTCTCTAACCTATAAAGGCATTTCCAGGCAGATCTTGACTCAAGACATTAGCATCTAAAAGGGCCTAGGTGAGGTGCTGGGAGAAATTACCTGAGGGCATTTGACCCTGCCTGCTTGCCATAAAAGTGGGAGGTCTGAGTTACAGGCCATAAAACTTGCCTGCTTCCTCTCTTGTGCTCTCTCTTTTTTGGGTTCTATTTTTGGGGCGCACACTTTTCTTGGGTCGCTCTTTTCCTTTCTGCTGGAGTCTTGTCTTTGTCTCCTCTCTACACGACCTTAACACATAGTGGCCGCCATCTTGGCCTACATGTGGCTGGAGTTCTAGACGGGAATCCTAAGCACAAGGTTTTTCCTATTGCTGATTTATATGTATGAACCAGTGATAAGTAAAGCATTTTAAAACCTGCGCCAGATTCCTGAGTTTTTATCCATTCCCCACTTCAGAGATAGAAGGGAACTCACTTCCTGGTATTGTTGGGGGACCCCAGCAGCTCCCCAACAAATGTACAAAGGTGGAAGGACCAGAAAGAGAGCACAGTGGGTTGGGTGTCTGCCTTCCACGTGACCAACCCAGGTTAAATCCCTGGCACCCCACATGATCCCCAGAGTCTTCCAGGCGTGATGGCTGAGCACAGCTGGGTGTGGCCCAGACACCAAAAATAAGCAATTAAAAAATCTACAAAGTTGCAGAACTCTCACCATCACATTTTGAGATTAAATATGGCCGCCCACCTACAAGATGGTCAGACTTCCTTGTCAAGACCCTGAAGGAACAGTTTGAGGCTCTTCATATTCCTGAATCAACCAGATGCCATTGGGCTACATTGGCACGTGATAGGGTCCAATGGAAATGTTACTGGCACCCGCTAGAGCAAATCGATGAATAATGGGATTCAAGTGATCAAGTGAAAGTAATCAAACTAGTACACGTTTTGTAAAAATATCCACATACATTACGGGTGTAAAGGTAAATACATACATACATTAGTAAAACAATAGGTTACTGAAATTGACCTAGGTCATATTTTTAAAGTTAAGTAATATTTATCTTTGATAGAAACTCTTAAGAGAATGAGGAGCCACAGACTGAGAGAAAATATTTGCAAATTATATGACTGAAAAAAGAACTAGTGTTCAGATTACATAAAGAACTTCCATACAACCCTAATTTTTTTTTCAGTTTTTTTTTTTAATTTTATTATTTTCCCCCCCAAATATTATTACACCATTTTAGACATACAATTGAAAGATGCTCATGTGGAGTTTTGGATCTACAGTGTTCCAACACCCATCCCTCCACCCAAACCCATCTACCATCACCAATGTCCCCACCTCCCTCCCCCCTCCCGCACCTCAACTACTTGGCAGATTCTGTATGTCATTTCTTTCATCTTTATATCTCCTTCCCGATAAACTTTCCTGCTCTTCGTGGAATACAGTGCATTAAAAGACATTACTGTTTCACTATTTTAGTGGACCCATGCGGCCGCTTGCGGCGCGCGATCTGGGCTCGAACTGGTCTTGTTCTGTTGATCTGGTCGTGGGTCAGTTTCTCAGCGTCTGGACAGCGAAGACGGTGGCTAGTGTGATGGGCGAAGTTTGATCCGGCTGCTTCCGGGGACCCCCAGAGGCGATGGGCCAACACCCAAAACCCATCTGCCCTCCTCGGGATCCCATCGTCCAGCTGGGCTCGGCGCGAGCGGGCTCCAGTCTCCCCAGCCGCTGCGCAGCTCTGCTACTGGTTCCCGGCGGCTCCTGGGCGGGTCCACCAGACTCGACAAAATGGAGGGGGAGTGGCTTAACCTGACTCCATCTGGCGGAATTCCCAGTGTTCCCGCTTCTGGGAGCCGCCTACCTGGGCTCGACTGGTCGCTCTGTTGATCTGGTGTGGGTGTTTCCAGCGTTGGACGCGAAGCGGTGGCTAGTGTATGGGCGAGTTTGATCCGGCTGCTCCGGGACCCCCAGAGGCGTGGGCCAACACCCAAAACCCATCTGCCCTCCTCGGGTATCGCAGCTGGGCTCGGCGCGAGCCGGGCTCCAGTCTCCCCAGCCGCTTGCGCAGCTCTGCATACTGGTTCCCG
Source organism: Cryptotis parvus (assembly GCA_021461705.1). NCBI lineage: Eukaryota > Metazoa > Chordata > Mammalia > Eulipotyphla > Soricidae > Cryptotis > Cryptotis parvus. The sequence goes on along the minus strand of JAJIBD010022235.1, from coordinate 32,590 downwards.
GGCGGCTCCTGGGCGGGTCCACCAGACTCGACAAAATGGAGGGGGAGTGGCTTAACCCTGACTCCATCTGGCGAATTCCCAGTGATTCCCGCTTCTGGGAGCCGCCTACCTGGGCTCGAACTGGTCTTGCTCTGTTGATCTGGTCGTGGGTCAGTTTCTCAGCGTCTGGACAGCGAAGACGGTGGCTAGTGTGATGGGCGAGTTTGATCCGGCTGCTTCCGGGACCCCCAGAGGCGATGGGCCAACACCCAAAACCCATCTGCCCTCCTCGGGATCCCATCGTCAGCTCCCATACAACCCTAATTTAAAATGTGCTAAAGACTTGGTTGAACAGACTCTTTGCCAAAGTGACACAGATGGCAAATAAGCACACAAGTATTTGATATTAGTCATTAGAAAAATGCAAATTTAAGCCATAGCAAGATACCACCACTTAATGTGGCTAAAAGTAAAAGCTTTGACCTTACAAATGTTAGTAGGCCATTGGGGGATTAAGGCTCTCATACACTGATAAACAGTTCGGCACTTTCCTTAAGAAGTTAAATATGTACCTACCATATGATGCAGCTATTCCATGCCTAGATATTTACTCAAAGAGAAATGAAACATATGTCCACCCAAAGACATATAATAGATGAATGTACATAACAGTTTCATTTGTAATAGCAAAAACCTGGAAATCACTCCAATGACCACATACAAGGAAGAGGATAAATGCCTTGTAAGGCAAGCATATAACAAATGCAACAGAACACAGAACAATGAAAGAAAAGCTCAGAACCTGAGACTCCACCACCCCACACCACCTCCTAAAGTTAGATGGGAAAGTTGGAATCAGGAAATAGAAGCAAGCCTAAATGTAGTTTGTCTAAAATAACATTAAGTACATCTCAAAAAAACATGATTATTGCTGAACTTTCCTAGCATACTGGTCTAGACTGGAAACTCTAGGGTCTCCCCAGAATGGGGGTAGACAGATTCCCCTTTCGTCTGAAGGCACAGCAGCCCCTTGCTACACCCAACACCCTCCGGCATAGGAAGAGCCCAGCTCTGCAACTGAACCTCATCAAGCTGCCAACTCACCAATCTCCAAATCTATAGCTCCTGGACTGCACAGTTGTGTGACATTTTAAATTTTCATAGCATTGTCAGTCCAGTGGGATCACAGCTAATCGGATGGGAAAGTGGCAGAGAAGCCCGCCTAGTTCAGTGAACCCAAAGAAAAACACAGAAGGCTCAAGTAGCACTAGCCAGCACAACAGATCCTCAGACAATGACTTCAGTGTCATCATTGTGAGACACAATAATGATCACAAATGGACTCTTATTGATCTTAGTTTTGATAATTCCATTTGCCTTTGTGTTGTAACAAACAATTAGAAGTAAATTTTTTTGTGCCTGCAAGGGGGCAGGCTGCGTACATGGGTGGGAAGCCAGGAAACATTGGTGGAGGGAAAGGCACACCGGTGTTGGGATTGGTGTTGGAATATTTAATGCCTGAAACAACAGTATTATAAACACTTGGTAATTCACTATATTATAATAAAAATTTATTATAATATTATAATATTAATATTATATACAATATATAATATTATTATATATAAAATATTATAACAAAATTTTATTCGTTTGCCAAGGCATCGAAAATCAGGGCTGGACATGTAATGTGATTTGGAGATGACTGCTGGACTAGAGCCATTACCGACTGGATCTCACGGGATGTCAAAAGATCACATGGCCGCCCACCTACAAGATGGTCAGAATACCTTGTCAAGACCATGAACAAACGGTTTGAGGCTCTTCATATTCCTGAATCAACCAGATGCCATTGGGCTACATTGTCACGTGATAGGGTCCAATGGAAATGTTACTGGTGCCCGCTCAAACAAATCGATGAATAACGGGATTCAAGTGATCAAGTGATAATAAAAATTTTAAATAAATTACATTTAAAAATTCTAACTTGGTTTATTTTATTTTACTACAGGTGAGAATTAGAATTAATAATTGAAGTTAAATCTATTTAAATAGGAAAATACTTAAAGCCCTACTTTATGGACCTTTAGGTGGCAGATGGATGCATTTGCCCCCCACTGAAAATGCATCTATTCCTACAAGAAATAACATGAGTTTTATAGGAAAGAAAAATCTATATCACTCCTGATGCAATTAGTTGTACAAGCTCAGAGAAGGGTCTTAAGCTATAGTTCAAACTAATTGCACCAGGGCCAGAGAGATAGTACATCAGATAAAGCATTTCCCATGTACATGGCTGACCACGGATTCAATTCCCAGCACCTGATGTGTTTCCCTTGCCAAATCCATGAGTGATCCCCGAGTGCAGAGCCAGAAGCAAGCCCTGAGCACTGCTGGTTATAACCTCAAAACCAAACCAAATAAAAAAACAGAACTAAATGATTTCACCACCAGGATAAAAGTGACGGTACAAATTGGAGGAAGGTACAGGGACCAAAGGGCTGGAGATGTAGTACTGCAAGCAGGACACTTGTCTTGCATGCAGCCTATCTGGGTTCAATCTCCAGCACCCATATGGTCTTCTGGGCATCTCCAGGAGTGATCCCTGAGTATAGAGCTAGGAGTAAGCCCTGAGTACTGCAGGGTGGTGCCCCAATAGTGGAACTCCAAGTCAATAGTCACACACAAGTTGATTTTTATCTCAACCCAAATTCTTTTTTCCTTCCAGGTCTGCTCCACAGATGATGTCTGAGCCTCACTACCTATTACTATAGTGACCTTGAAATATAACATATGCTAAATGCATTTTATTTTAAATGATATTAAATTACTTTTTATAACTATTTATCTAACAGAGTGCCAGGAAATGTGCGGAGGATCCAGCCAACAACCAAAAGAGGTTTTCTTATCTAATGATTCATTTTCTGGCAAAATGGAGTGTGTATTCAAATTAGCAGGAAAGAGACAGCAGGAGTTTTTAAAGGCCTATATCTGAGTAGGTGGAAGGCAGAGGAGCATTTGCACTCAAAATTCCAGCTAAGTGGCATTATTCTCTGTAGAAAGTTTGCAGGTCCTTTTTTTCAGATCACTTTACAAATGCTTGCAAGTGGTCCCACCTTGCAAGCATTTGTAAGGTGGGACCACTTGCAAGTGTGGCATTTGTAACAAATGCAAGCATTTGTTAATGGTCCCACCTTTTGAAGACTATTATTTCATTTATCTTAGTTGAGAAACAACCAAAGAGAATATTCCTTTAGGGACGTTTTCGATCCTTAGTTTACTAATTTTCTTTGGTAGGCTGATTTAATTACATTTTATATTAACCAGGTTCAATGATTTCACTTTAATTCACTTTCCAACACAATGACCATTCCACTCACCACCAGGCTCTGGCCTACTTCACTCCCCCTCCCTGGCTGCTAAAAAAAAGGAAAAAAAACAACCTCAAAACTTTTTTTTGAGAGGCTGTTTCTAAAAAATAGCCCCACCTGTCTGTTATAGCCTCTAAGATCATAAAATCAATACAAATATTTTTCTTTGGAGACAGATTTCATCATCACCACAGTAAAAGAAACATAAGACGATTTTTGGTGTTGATTTTTTTTCAAGATGAAGATGCCCACGGAGAAGGCTGTTTGATATGAGATGAGTCACATTTGGCAGAGGTTGAAATGAAATGAAGCAGTGAGTTTGATCAATCTGTCCAAGGCTTAAGAATATTCAGACACCTTTTCTGCCCGAGAAAAATCCCCACGGATCTCTTCAGGAACAAAAGCTTCTCTGCAGTGACTCCGAATGAGTCAGATATAACTTCCTGTATAGATGCCACCAAAGGGATTTCTTTACTTTTAGTAAGACCATTAGCTGGCTTGCCAAATTCTTCAGCATAACAAAATTATGGGCTGTTTTTCTCTTGGGCAAGCTGAAATGGTGAAAATTGCCCAGAGAAAATTGAAACCCTTATAATTGATTTTCTTGCTGTTTTCACAAGACCCAACCCTTTCCATGATTAAATTGAAACTTCTCAGGACAGACACAGTCAAAACCATGGGGAGTACCTCTAGAGATAATACACATACTCAAGTGTTCTGCAGACACAAATTTAAATTATTTTTCTAAAATGACACTTTTCTTCTTGGCCTAATGCAAGACCAGTTAATTTAGCTGATATTCTTTTTATTCTTGTTATTTGGAGTACAAGAATTTCAGCTTAAAAAATCCCCACAGGTAAATATTGACTGTGAAACAGATGCCCCACATGATAAACTAGATGCCAGCAAAAAGAATCACCCTATACATGGGTGAATTGCCTGAACATTTGTTGACAAAAGTGGATGAGATGCAAGGCCTTTAATTTCTTTATAAATATGCATTGATGTGTAAATATATATAAAGTATCTGTATTTTATCAAGTATAAATTTCTAAGACATACTAATAAAACATGGAGGAAAATACCACATTAGGGAAAGACATCCCCTCCTCCCACCAAAAAAAAAAAGACACAACCAGAAACCAAGTAGATGATCTCCTACACTTCTCATCAGTTTATCATCGTCCTGGCCACCCTTAGCACCTGCTGTTTCTGAAGGTGGGTGTCCAAAAGCCTGTGGTGTAGGGTAGGATGCCATGGTCCAAGTTCTTGTTACTGCCTAGACAAACAAAATAAAGAACTTGGAAGCCATTGCAGTGGTATTTATAGACCAAGCAGGGGAAAGGTTAGAGCTTTGGAAGTGCTCAAATCACAAGCACCCCCACTGAGAGGGGCAAGATCTTTAAGGCTGCTGGCAATAGGGTGTAGCTTCCTGGGCACAGCATCTCGGCAAGTTTAGCAGAGAGAGCTTGGCAGACAAAGCGCCTCCCCAGACCCTTCAGTGCTAAACCTGTGCAACAGTCATGGCCTAGGATGCAAAACAAGCCTGGTAGCTCCACCAAGAAAGAAGGGGAAAGCACTGAAATCAAGGGAAACTGCCTGGTCCTGGAGATGATCCAAGTCTCTAGGGCACCAGTAAGTTCCTTTACAGAGTAGAAAAGAGAACCACACATCTGCCCAACGTGAGGAGTTGCAACAGAACAAAGTTCCTGGTGGAATGAGCAGACGGCCCTTGAATCATCAGAGCTAAGCCACTGATTAAACCTCTAGCTGCAAAACCTTATCGAGGAGAACTGGGATTGTGTGGAAGACTGGTTCATTACCCCACACTGGAAATCTAGGCAATACAGAGTCCAGAGTAAAGGGGTCGGAGCGATAGCCCAGCGGGTAGGGTGTTTGCCTTGCACGCGACCGGCTTATGCAGGCTGGGGTTCGATCCCCGGCATCCCATATGGTCCCCGAGCACTGCCAGGAGTTATTCCTTAGTGCAGAGCCAGGAGTAACCCCTGAGCGCCACTGAGTGTGACCCAAAAAAAAAAAAAAAAGAGTCCAGAGTAAAACATTAGAGTACAGAGAGCTACATGGGGCCCAGAGGGAAGGTCTGAGACCACGGTCCTTAAGTTCGCATAAAAAATTCGTGTGGTCGTACAAGAAAAGAGATTTCACACTCAGACTGGGTCCCTCACCTCCACCCAGAAAAGCTAGAGAAGAAATCCCCTGACACAGAAACACAGATCGATCCCCTTTGCCTCAAAGACTCCAATTCAAGAGTCATTCATTAGAACCACAAAGTGAAAAAAATATATATATAGTTGAAGGCTAAATTCATCCGGAAACAGAATGAATGATAAAGAAAACAATCCAGCGGGGTGGAGAGACAGCGCAGTGAGGAGGGAACCTGACTTGTACAGACCCAGGTAGGATCCCCAGTATCCCATACGGTTTCCTGAGCACCCCCAGGGGTAATTCCTGAGTGCAGAACCAGTAGTAATCCCCGTATAGCTGGGTGTGAATAAAAAAGCAAAAAAAAAAAAAGAAAGATCATATAAAAAATCAATTTTAAGGACATGTAAATGGGGGAATCAATGGACAATAAATTTAAAATAGCTTCCAGATATGGGCTGGAGATAGAGCTTAATGGGCTGAGCACATGCTATGTATGTGAGAGACCCAGATTAGATATCTAACACTGATTATCACCTGGGCACCTCTGGGAGTTACCCTGGAGCACACAATCAGAGCAGTGCCAAGCACCACTGGGTGTATCCCGAAACAAAGTAATAAATAACTTATGAAAAATTATACATATTAAATACACACACACACTAGCACAGAACAAAGTGGCAATGAAACAAGAAGGAAAATGTAGGAGCATAAACAGTTGAAACAATAAAAAATAAAATTGGATAACAGTGTCCAGTTGTGCAACTGGATGAAGTACTAACATTTCAGATGCTGGATATGAAAAACACAATGAATGACCTGAAGCCTTCATGGAAAGCATAACAAACAGCTTGGAGCTGCAGCAGGGTAACGATAAGATTGAAGATAAAATTCAAGTAATGACTCAAATGGAAGAAGAGAGACAAATAAGGTTGATCAAAAAACAACAACAAAGAAACCTTTCAGAACTATCAAACTCCATCAAAAGAGGAAACGTAAGGGCAACACGTACCAGTAGAGAGAAGGAAGGTAACAAAGTGTCTACTTAACAACAGAAAACCCAAGGAGCCAGAGAGATAGTACAGCCGGGAAGGCGCTTGCTTTGCTTGCAGCTGATACAGGTTCCATCCCCAGCATCCCAAATGGTCCCCCTAGCCCACCAGGAGTGATTCCCGAGTGTAGAGCCAGGAGTTATTCCTGAGCATCTCCAGTTGTGGCCCCTACTGCCCCCTGCCAAATACCTGGAAAATTCTCAAACAAACACAAAACTAGCCCCAGAAATCCAGGAAGCTGAAAGAAGGCAGAATTTCTAAAGAAAAAAGACATCTTCCAGGTCTTTTTGCCTTTTATATTGTCATGGTACCCATGTAAAAATCGATAGAATCTCAATAAAAATAAAAAATAATTTTTTAAAAAGTAAGAAAAATTCTAGGTATAAAAGTAATAGCTTGACTCTCCTGCCTTGATGCCCGATGTCTTTCTTCTCTGTGTATGGCAGTACTCCAGTCTATATTGATAAAAGAGGTGAGAGGGGCAACCTTGTCTTGCCTGATCCAGGGGGAAGGCTCAACTTTCCCCATTGAGAATGATGCTCGCTGTGGGCTTTGGTAGATGGCTTTTACTATCTTGGAAAGTCCCTTCAATTCCATTTTCTGGAGGGTTTTAATCATGACGGGTGCTGGATCGTCAAAGCTCGCGCTTTGATAGGAATGGTTTTTATTTCCTTATGTATGATGTTATGTTGATTGACTTGGAATGTGAAACCGATCGGATGTATTGGTATGTATACTCTAGGTCTTGGTTCTGTGCTGTATTTTTGAAGACTGCCGTGTGTATGTTTTGGTGTTTGGGTATGGTGAATGAGTGGGAGTGTTTCTGTCTTTATTTTGGAGAGTTGACAGGACAGAGTAGGTCCTCAGTTTGGTGAATCACTAGTTGTTTGGGAAGACTTTTATTCTGTTTTCTGGTGTGGCTTTCAGGTAGGGGTTTGTTTCAGCCGGGGGTTATGGATGATATATCAGCCCTTGGTTTGGTTTAAGTTTTTTTTCAAAAACACGGTTATCTTTTTTTTGGTTCCAACTCATTCCTCTCAAGTTTTTTATTTCCTTCTGCCTTGTTGGGCTCCTTTGTTGGTCTTTCTCAATGTCTTCAGCTGTGTAGTCAGGTTATTTTGTGGGCCCTTTGTGGACTTTAAATTTTTATACATTTATTCAGATTTCCCTTAAATTTTTCTTCTTTTTTTCTCATTCTTGCTAAATTGTATCTTTAATATGTTTTAGCAAAGAATTATTCAAACTATTAATTTTTTATTTATAGCAATAAAAAAGAAATTTTTTTAAAAAATTATTATACCACTGTGAGATATACAATTACAAAGATGTTCGTGTTTGGGTTTTGGTCATACAGTGTTTCAGTACCCATCCCCTCCACCCCTGCCCATCTCCCACCACCAATGTCCCCAATCTCCCCTCCCCTAGCCTGCCTCTATGGCAGGTTCTTTATCTCTTCTCTCTCTCTCTCTCTCTTTTCTCTCTCTCTCTCTCAAAGAAAGATTTTTTAAAAGAGAAAACTTTTGGAAAAATAATTGTTATCAATGTATTGATTAACAATTTTGTGGAATCTCAGGAATATAGCTTTATTCATCTATATGTGTGTAGGTGTTGTCGCCTACACAACAATTTTTTTTAAATATTGAAATGAGTTTAATTCAGATCAAAAGTAGAAATGTGCCATATTGCCTATTACAAAAATGATGTGATTTTCCTTATGCCTTGTAGTTCCCTCCACACCCTGGAACCAGAGAACACAACTGGCATTACGGAGTTTCTTCTGCTAGGATTCTCATATTTTTTTGGATTTTCCTGTCCATGTACCTGACCACTGTGCTTGGAAATGTAATCCTCATCCTGGCTGTCATCACAGACTTTCACCTCCACACCCCATGTATTTCTCCTGGTCAACCTGTCCTTTGTGGACATCTGTACCACCTCTACCATCATCCCTAAGATTCTGGTGAACATCCTGGCACACAGCAAAGTCATCACCTTCTAAGCTTGCATCACCCAGATGTCTTTCTTCCTCCTCTTTGCAGGATTGGACAACTTTCTCCTGACAGTGATGGCCTATGACCGTTTGTGGCCATCTGTCACCCCCTGCACTACTCGGTCATCATGAACCCCGGCTCTGTGGATTGCTGGTTCTGGTGTGCTGGGTCACAAGTTTACTGCATTCTTTGTTACAAAGTTCATTGATGCTACGGTTGTCCTTTTGCAAAACAGTGGGATTGCCCCATTTTTTCTGTGAGCTCAGTCAGCTAGTCCAACATGCCTGTTCTGATACCTTTTGAACTACGTGATCTATTTTGTGGCTGCTTTTCTGGGTGGTGGACCCCTGACTGGAATACTATATTCTTACTCTAAGATTGTTTCTTCTATACAGAGAATCTCCTCGGCTCAGGGGAAGTATAAAGCCTTTACCACCTGAGATCTCACCTCTCTGTGGTCTCCTTGTTTTATTCCTCAGGCATCGGTGTACACCTGAGCTCTACTGGTTCCCACAGCTCATACACCAGTGCAAGAGCCACAGTGATGTACGCCATGGTCACACCCATGCTGAACCCCTTCATCTATAGCCTGAGGAACAAAGACATCAAGGGCGCTCTGAAAATTCTTATAGGAAAAGAAAAAAAATTATCTTGTCTTAAGAAGAAAGGAATGTCTTGGCTGCATGGTGTAGAGCAGGAGCTTCAGAAATTGTGTCTTCTTGAGAGAGAAAGAGAGGAAATAGGGGGTACCTGCTATTGAGGCAGCCTGGGGGTGGGCGGGAGGGGTGGGGTACATTGGTGGTAGAAATGGGGCACTGGTGGAGGGATGGGTGCTGGAATACTGTATTACCAAGAACAAATTATGAGCACCTTTGTAATTGTATGTCTCACGGTGGTATAATAAAAAATAAAAAAAGAAATTGTGTCTTCTTTTTAGCAGTGGCTCTGAAAAGAGTTGAGCACTCTGTATACCTTAATTTGCCCCTTTAATTAGTTTTTAAATATAAGCTACTCTATATATAGCTCTAAAATTCACTTTAATGATCTCTTTGCATTATAGATAGATGGGTTTTCTTTGTAATAATTTATGCTGAAATTTTCTTGTATCTAAATTTTTTTTTCATATGCCCCTATACAGAGGCAAGAATTGAACCTGGGTCAGCAAGACAGGAACCTTTTTTGGGCCATATCCAGTGGTTCTCAGCGATCACTCCTGGCAGGCTGGGGCTACCGTATGGGGAGCTGGGGATCAAACTGTGGTGGGTCACATGTAAGGCAAACACCCTACCCCACTATACCATCACTCTGACCTTGACTTTGTCTAAATGCTGTCCATGCTTGTACTATACAGTCACAACTTTCTGCCCCAACAACATTTTTTAAATCTCTCTCACATGTGAGACATAATGAAACATGCTAAGGGAATGACAAATGGCCAAAGTCATTGGAACCAGAGATTCTGTCTATAGAACTGAGCTGACCCATTGAGGAGAAGAGGCAGGGGACTTGGGACACTGGTGAGGGGAAGCGGGTACCATTGTGATGGGTGTAGTGTTGCAGTGATGCCTATGTGAACAATACCCTACGTGTAAATCCCCATTCCTCAATAAAAATGGTAAAAGTGATCATTTTTGAAAGACAAAAACAAAAGAAGAAAGGGAATGGACATTGGCAAATGAGAGTAAAACCTTGGACTATGACAACATAACTGAAGTCATATGGAGTGAAGACCTGGGTAAAGGGATGGAGCAGACAGCAGCAACACTACTGTGAAGAAAAGTGTGGCAGCGTGGGGGATGGGAGAAAAAGTTATGCAAGTTCATAGGCACACCTAGGACTGCAGATGACTGTTGAACACAGAATCAGGGGCACTTGGGAATTTTTTGCAATTTTAGGAGCATATCCCCCTCAAGGTGTTGTAGGTGTGGCTGTGGCGCCCGGCTGCGTCGACAGGTGGCAGACAGGAAACAGGCTTTTCTACACTCCCCAAGGCTCTGTCCCATGGGCCCTGGATGGTTGATGGTCTGACATAGAAAAAGACTGGGCCCCCCTGGGATGAACCCAGTGCCACAGCGAAGCCTGGCAGGCTACCCGTGGTGTATTTTATATGCCAAAAACAGTAACGATAATGGACCTCATTTCCAATGAATGGAGTCATTACTGTTGCCAGCTCGAAAGCAAACTGATGAACAACAGAAAGACAAGTGATACAAGCGATCAAGTGAACAGCAAAGCTGGCGATATCTGGGGTTGGGATAGTAGGGTTTGTGACCACTGAATGGAGGTAGAGCAAATTGACTGTCACATCTAAGATGTCTTTTCCTAATACATATCTGAAATATGTCACCAAAATGTACTTGAAGAAGAATAACCTGCATGACTGGTTGCATGTAACGGCAAAGAGAACTATGAAATGCATTATATCCCAGCTATTGAGGTTAAAGTAGGAGAAGATGAGGAGGATTAAAGTTCATTTGCCTGGGATGCTTTCCATGAGCTCTTGACTGTCTTTGAAACCAAAACAAAACACAAAAAGACATACACCAAGAACATCACTGTTAAACTATCAAAAGTCACCATTAAAGGAAAAACATCACAAAGATTTCTAAATGAAAAATGTATAGCATACAGCGATCCTGGATGAGGCTAACACCAGATTTCTCAGCAGAAACTCTACAGGCTAGGAGAATGGAATGATATATTCTAAAAAGATAAAATTCTCAAGCCAAGAAAATTCTATTTTACAGAGTTATCAAATATGATGTGAAATAAAAATGTTCTGTAAAGAACAAAAGCCATTACTTTACCAGCCCTAAATCTGCAATGCAGGAATTGTTGGAAGGTATCCATTCAGAGGAAAGGGGAAAAAATGTATTTAAAACCTTGAGTTGGTGATAAATAGTAATGTAGAATCAGATATACAAAAAAAAAATAAGGCAACAATAAAAATCTAAAAGGAGGAGGACTAGATAGAATCAATTTAGTACAAAAATGATGAGTTTCCAAGCACAAAAAGACTATCTTAGATATAGACACACTGATTAGAAACCACATGATAACCACAAAACAAAACAAACAAGTCTGGAACTGAGACCGTTAAAAGAAAAATAGAGAAATGGAGAGAATCACTAGGAGAAAGGTTTCAATACAAAAGGCCCATGGAAATGTTGGGGAAAAAAATATCAAAGGATGCTATTCAAGCAGGGGGGAGAAAAGCACTGTAGTGATTAAGTTCCAAAAAAGTGAAATGGTGTGAAATCACTAGTTAATTGAGTAATTAGCTATATGGGATTTAAAACATTCTTTATTGAGTCACCATAAATCACAAAGGTACAAAGTTATTCACAATTGAGTTCCAGATATAATTTCCAACACCAATCCCTTCACCAGTGTCTACTTCCCTCTACCAGAGTCCACTTCCCTCTACAGTGTCCCCACCTTCCTTCCCTTACTCCTTCCTTTTCATTTTTATTTTCCCTTTTTCCTTTTTAAGCATTGGATGTTTAAATAGATTTTATGTATATTATGCAAATAAGAAATTCATATCAGATATGGAGAAAGTCATAGAATTTTGTGAATGTTTAGAGTAAGGTATTTAAAGCAAATTAAAAGGACAAAAACTATTAGATAAAAGAATGTATGGTTCATTTACTCAGTTGGATACTTCTCAGCCGTTGGAAAGGATGAAGTTATCTCTCAGGGGTCAGTCCTGAGCACAGTCAGGAATAGCACTAAGCACTAGTGGGTGTGGCCCAACAGAAAATAATAATTAAAAATTCAATGTTTGGGGGCCGGAGGTATAGTACAGCAGATAGAGTATTTTGCTTGCATGCGGTCAACCCAGGTTCGATCCCCGGCATCCCATATGGTCCCCAAGAACCACCAGGAGTAACTCCTGAGTGCAGAGCCAGGAATAACCCCTGAGCATTGCCAGTTGTGACCCCAAAAGAAAAAAAATACAGTGTTTTAGCCTCCTGAATAAGAATATTATTAGTTCTATGTTCTTGGTTGCAGACAACCAAACTGGAATTACTGGGCCTGGGCAACACAGTATAATTACTCTTCCAAATATGGCAGCATTGAGGCTTAACACTGTCTCCAAGGTCCTCTCTCCACCCAGCTTCCTGTTCTGTAGCCTCTGGTTTCTGATACTTCACGGTAGCAGAGTTGGAGACCCTGTACAATCTTCCTCCACTAAGCTCTTCCTCCATCTGCCCTGGAAAAAGACTCTCAAAATCAGCAAATGTTGTAGTGCCTTCTTGACTCTTCACTGAGTCTTCAGAAAATCCTGTTCTTTTCCTGTTAGGCACACCTGAAATGGAAAGAGTCAGCTCTTGAGTTCTCTTTAGATATTATAATAAAAATGTCTGTATTCAGTCAGAAAATTAAAGAATTAATGAATGACTCTGGGAATCTGATACGCAGATTAAATCCAATATTTTCTCTTACTATTATGGTGCAGGGATGCTTAAAAGAAACAACCTTTTTTAAAAAAAAAGTTCATTATGGAAGTCAAGAATGATCTTTTTATTTCTTCAAGTTTATACAAAAGTCTATGGTGACAGAATATAGCTGTCTGCCACCTTATATATAAGTATCTTATAACCAGAGGATCCAATTTGGGATAAACTATACTAACATCTTTGGTGTTACTTTCAATTCTACATATTAATATTAGTAATATTAAGAAGGACATATTGTCCTCTACTCATCTGTTTTCCTAGTCAATTTTGCATTTCTCTTATATTAGTTGACCAAAAAGCAACATAGATATCATCTTAACTGCACACAGAAGTACCTTTACAAATGTTTGATATTAACCTTTCAGAGTCTGTTAAAGATTGCTGTAAAAAAAACTTTGTAGACTTTTGCATCCTCTATGAAATAATATTTAAAGGTACTCCCCACTGTGTTATGGAACATTCCACTATATGGATCCATGCAAGTAATTCTTCGAAATATAATTCCTGATTGGAATTCATTGTTAGAAATACTGGTTTGCTTCTTTAATTCTGACTGAATACAGACATTATTATTATAATATCTAAAGAGAACTCAAGAACTGACTCTTTCCGTTTCAGGTGTGCCTAACAGGAAAAGAATAAAATACCTGGGGCAAGAGTGATAGTATGCAGGGAGGGAATTTGCCATGCATACAGCTGACATGGGCTCAATCCTGGCTGACTATCCCGTATGGTTCCCTGAGCATAGCCAGGAGTAGTTTCTGAGTGCAGAGCCAGGAATAACCCCTGAACATCATGGGTATGAACCAAAAAAGCAAAATAAATAAAATAAAATACCAACAGCTATATTTATGTTAAATTACACTTTTACATTTTATGACAGATCACTTGATCACTTGACATCCCATTATTCATCAATTTCCTCGAGCGGGCACCAGTAATATCTCCATTTGACCCTATCATGTGCCAGTGTAGCCCAATGGCATCTGTTTGATTCAGGAATATGAAGAGCCTCAAACCATTTGTTCAGGGTCTTGATGAAGAAGTCTGACCATCCTCGTAGTTGGGCGGCCACGTGATCTTTTGACATCCCGTGGGATCCAGTCGGTAACGGCTCTAGTCCAGCGGTTGTCTCCAAATCACATTCCATGTCCAGCCCATCTGATTTTCGATGCCTTGGCAAATGAGACAGCGTCCCTGATTCTGGAATAGCGACGGAGGTCAGAACTCCAGATTCCTTCTCTCACTTGAGTGAGGCGTGATATTCCAAGCATAGCTCTTTCGATTCCTCTCTGGGAGACCCGAATAGCATTCTCATCCTGCTTTCCTAGGGCCCAGGTCTCTGAGGCGTATGTTAATGCAGGGAGAACGGTGGAGTCAAAGAGATGTGCCCAGAGCCGGAGGTTCTTTGTCCTTTTAGCTATTTCTTCGATGCTTTTGAAGGCATTCCATGCCGCTCTCTTCCCCTCCTGCAGCTCAGGTTATGTAGTTCAGCATGTTGGCTTCTCAACCTAAGTACACATAGCTGCTGCATTCAGAGATGTCTGTTCCACTGAGAGTGAATGGGGCCTCTGGAACTAGTTCATTTTTCATGAACATAGTTTTACTGAGATTCAGCTGTAGACCTATCTTTCCACATTCTCAGTCAAAGTCAGCCAGCATTTGTGCCACTTGGCTAATATTTGGTTTATGTATTCAATTTTGTGGTCAAAGAGTTCTTCTAGAGTTAAATAGATAGTGCAATGGGTCAGACCCATCCAGGCTTGATCTTCAGCATCACATATGAGCAGTGCTCAGGGATCACTCTGGAGGCCTGAACACTTTCAGACATGATCCCTGAGTATAGCTGAGTGTGACTTAAAAAACAAAACAAAAATTCATTCTCATTTTCTGACCATTTTATATTTACTGCTTTGTAATAAATATCTTAATATCACGCCAATGGCCTAGCATTTAATTTGTAAATTCTGACAACAGAGTGATTTTAAATGTTACTTTCCTCATCTTCATATAAATTACAGTTCAAGGAAAGTCACATGGGAGAACCTTTTTATC
The DNA here is from genome assembly GCA_021461705.1 of Cryptotis parvus. NCBI lineage: Eukaryota > Metazoa > Chordata > Mammalia > Eulipotyphla > Soricidae > Cryptotis > Cryptotis parvus. Next base: position 17,516 of record JAJIBD010022235.1, on the reverse strand, counting down.
TAAAAACCAAAATCCTTGTGAACAAGTCAAGTTTTATAAAGGAGCGCAAGCCACGAAGCAAATGGACAAAGTTTTTTTCTAGAAACATTTGAGGAAACGGAACTTGCAGTTAAGTGGTGCCTGACAGTAACTGAGGTAACTTAGATGAAATAAAATACCTTATGTCTCTTGGGATCAGTGTTTTATATTTGCTCTGAATTACTCATTGCTTGATTTACGTTGTACATACACTGCCATGGGAAAATAAGGGTCCCTTCTCAGAGAATTTCAGCCCTTTTGAGCATACACAGAGTTGTGGCGAAGAAGCGACGGGGACTTCATTCACTGAGAGATTTGTTGGTTCTTTGAACCAACATTTACCTCACAACAAACCAAAAATGAACATTTCAACCCTATTCACCTGGCACTTACAACCCAGTGGAGAAGACAAAACAGACATTAAATAAACCAAGCAAAGATGTCTGATAAATACCTCACTCCAAAATGGCAAGTGCTGGGTAAAAGTTAGAAACAAAATGTGAGGAGGAAGAAGCCCAAGAGATCAGCTGGGAAAGACAGCTCTGAGGCGTCGTATGCTGAACATGAAAGAACAGGAAGGCTGAGCCAAGTGAGGAGAGGTAGCGGAGTTGCACAAGAGGCAGAGTAAAGGGGCCAGTGGTAAGAAAGAGGCTAACATGTTTAGGAACTGAAAAGCCAGTATGGCTGCTGCTTGAATTCTGCCAAGAAAGGTGACAAAAACCTATTACAGAAATGACCAGCTGCTCAAACCAAGACATCCCACAGAGCCAACAATGGGGTGGAGAGAAGGACAGGCAGAGCCTCTGGGTTCTCTCAGGCTCTCCTTGACAGAAACCTGCATTAGAGATTCATATTTATGTATATTATGCTTATTTTCTATGAAACTGAATTTTTTCATTTTGTTATTATTGGGGGGGGGTGGGGGGGGGGAACTCCCATAGAGAGCTCAGGAGGCCTAGGCGGGGTGAGGAGCAGGAATCCAATGACAATTTTATAGGTCGACTGTGTCACTGATTCAAATGTTAAGTCCCTGGGGTACTGAAGCCATCCTAGCCAGCTGTGGAATGCTGAGAATATAGTGCTAGTAGTTATTTTTTTATTCTGTAGTGTTATATAGTGCTTTTATTATTATCAATTTATTTATTTGGGGGAGTTGGGGCCATACTACTAGGGCCCAGGGCTTACTCCTGGCTCTGTGCTCAGGGATGTCTCCTGCTGGTGCTCAGTTATTAGATGAGGAGTCTGGGATGGAACCCTGAGGGACTGCAGGCAAGGAATGTGCCCTGTACTCTCTCTCTGGCTCCCCCACTACGTGGATATTTTAAGAAGTCTACAAGAAGTGTAGCTGATACTGAGTAAATTTTGCTGAGTCAACAAGCATTTATGACACTGGGGTTAGATGCCAACAGATGATAGACAGCCCTCCAGCCCTCACGCTTTCTGCCGTCTAGGTCTGATAAAGACAGAGAACTGCAAGTGCCTCGGTCGTTTTTCCTAGATCTATAATAGACCCAGTGGCCATTCTGTAGAGGAGGGAGTAGAAGAAGTGGAAAGCAATGACCACAGTCATGTGGGTGAGACCGATTGGATCAGAGCCCAGGGCTTTGCAGAGCAAAGGAGGTTTTCCCAGCCAAGATACGTGACCCAACAGGTCTGGGGAGAGGCTTCTAGGTGCCACCACGTCGGCATTGCCCAGAGCAAATCTCTCCTAGTTCTGGATTATCCCAGGAAGCTCCACTTTATTTCCTTCATAGAATAAAAATACTGGTCACATGCATTTATATCATGCAATTTTGACTTTGGAGATATTTAAGAAAGCCATGTATGTTTAAAAAAAGACACACCTACAATGTAAAATATTTGACAATCAACTGTCAAATTATTTGATTCTGTGTGTTTGCATTTGAGGCAAGTTGTGGTTATAAGAGGCATTAAAAAGAATGAGGAAGTAATGATTATACTTAGCAAATTGTTACACTGTCTGACCACAGAAGCAAAGACTTGCAACAAATTTGATTTACAAAGTAAATATCATTTCTACGGTTGGGTTCTGCCTGTTGTTTTCTTAAAGGAAGTATATTTTAGGTTACACTGTGACAAACACAGATTAGCATTTTTCAGCACATTAGGAATTAAACACAGTATCATAAGCACAGGAAAGAGGAATGAATTTTATCTTCTAGTGACAGATGTTCAAAATCAAAATGACATGTGACTAAGACTCAGATATCAAATTTGTGGGCTCTCCTCCTAGATACATATTCCTTGCTAACTGTTTATAGCAGCAGAAAGCAAGACTCCAGCAATCTGAACGCTCCCAGACTTTTCTCTATGTCATTTGATTGCAAACAACAATCTCTTTATAGTTCCTTATTTTCAAAAAGTATTGGCAGACATTTAAACTAAACTTTGGTGCCCTCATTTCATTTTATATTTTTTTAATGTGCCCTAATCTTTAAAAAAAATTCTCTATATTCAAAACAAAGTCACTTTAATAGGACTTTCCTTTTCAGAAACAATAACATACAGAGCAAGACATTTTGTAAAATGTGGTCCTGAACTAGTCTCAGAACAAAAATAAATATCCCCTGAACACACCCCTGAAAACAAAGGCAACTCTCTGTCCCAGCTTTGACGGAAACTGCAGGACGGCCTATTGAAAAGTTGGGGCAGGAATTTCAAAAAACAAAGCTGAGTTCAAGCATTCAAGTTGCATGTGCCAGGAAAAGGCATGGAAGATGGGGCTCATAAATCAATGTCAGTGTCCTAGAGCACTTTTCAAGGTCAAAGTGAAGCTGTTAGAGTTAAATAAACAGCAACCAGAATAGAGACCCATTGTAAGGTGTTGACAAGAATGTAAGTGTGTGGCGACGTAGAGGGAGGGTAGAGTCTTATCTACCTTCTGTGGTCAAAGTTCTTGGGGAGCACCTTTTGGCTTATGAGACCCTGTCTAATTCTGAAAGGTATCAGAACAGAAACAGAGTGGGTATAGACCAGAGCTGGGCTGTGCTCTACCCTGTTGGAAACGAGGAGTCTGAGCAATTGTGAGAATCTGTTAGAAGTGGGGATGGTCACAGTGGTGAGATAAAGCCCTGAGGTAGATGAAGGCCTGAGAACTGGAAGGAAACAGAAATTATGAGCAAGCAGCCGGAATTGGTAAGTAAAGCCCAGAAAGGAAAGTGGAACAGATGTGCAGAGAGAAGATGCTGAGACACAAACTATGTATGTGCCTTATGACCCTGTGACTTTCCCAGTCCACACGTGTCCTTGGAATTATGTAAATTCAAAGGTCAGCAAACACTATTTCTTGGGTTGTGATCATAAATCTTGAGAGGCTCCTTACAAACAAATCCCCTTGACCATACAGCTATTCTCCACCTCTACTTTGTCTTGTTCCTTCGAGAAATGTCAGCGTGGAGAAAATGATTTCCTGTGACTTTAAGTGGAGGAAACGTGAAATCACGGACACCCCAAATGAAGCATCTCACTGAAACGATAATTGAAATTACTCCTGATTGCTCCCAGAAATCCTGGCTTAATATTTGAAAATGAAAAAAAGGTCCAGAGGAGATAAAGGGATTTAGGGAAACAGACATCAAAGCAGCAATTGCCCCAGGAGCCTCTGTTCTTCCGCGTCCTCTAGTCTATGAGGAAATGGTTTGGGAAGTTCCAAGAAGGAGGGGTGGGGGGTTAGGGGGGAGGCAGGGGCATAGGCAAAAAAAAAAAAAAACGCCCAGGCTCTGAAAACACAGAGACTAGAAGAGAAGAAGTAGAACAAAGTAAAATATGCAGAGGAAGAGAAGAGCTCAAATGAGAAAAACCAAAGGAAACAAACGAGGACGTGAAATACTGGGGGGAGGGGCGATTGTATTTCTGAGGAGTGACAGAAGAGATGAGTTTTGTATGAAGAACTGGATGAATGAAGGATCTCTACCCTTTGGAGGAAGAGGATTGGAAATGATTCAAGGCCCTGAGGCAGAGACCCCATTGAGCCCTGGCAAGAAGGCAAAGGGGGCAATAGCCATCTTAAAGCAGGGAGAGACCAGGTGTCCAAGAGATCCAGAGGTACTGAGCTTTATAGGTCATTGCCGTGCAGGCTGGACTTTGCTTTGAGGAGATGAGACACCAGTGGCAGGCTTGAAGCTGAAGAGTGATGTGACCAGATCCATGTTTTATCAAGATCGCACTGATGGTTCTGGGGATAGTAGGGTGAAAGGTTGGCAAACGTGGAATCTGGTAGACAAGGGGCAAGATCATCTGAATAATTCAGAGCAGAGAGCAGGAGCTGTGAAGCCAGGTGGAGGCCAAGAAGATGAGTCATGGTTGAATGTGAAGAACTGGAAAGATTTGTCATCAGATATGGGGCAAGACAGGGAAAGAAGAGAACCAGGAGCAACTTGGAGAAGAGAGTTGGCCTTCTCTGCAATAAAGACTACAGGAGGAACTTGGGGGAAATATTAAAGCGTATATTTTGGACATTTAAATTTTATATATGGTTTATGGATATAGCTAAACCAAGATGTCAAGGTGCAACTGGATATGGGCTGAAGACATAAAATTAGTCTTTGGCAAATCAGTGAAGTCAATATGAAGAATAGAGGCCCGACACTAGAGCCCTGGGTTGTTTGCATGATGAAGTTGTGTATCAGTTAAGATTCAATTCATTGGACTTGATACAAAATTCAAACGCACTGTCTTAGAACACACATAAATCAAGGTTTGAATTCCAGTGCTGAGGCCAGAGAGGCAGTACAGCATGGAAGATGCTTACTTAGCTTGCAGTTAGGACTTGAGTTCAATTCCCAATACCACAAGTGGTCCCCAAGCATCAACAGGAGTGATCCCTGAGCACAGAGCCAGGAGAAAGCCGAGACTACAGCTAGATAAGGCCCTAGCCCCCTACCACAAGGAGGATTATAGTTCTTCCTATGCTCATTGTAGTGCTTAAAATGTTAGTCAGGTTATGAAAAAACTCAAAGGTCCAATGGCAAACGAATCAATAAAGCAGTTGGGTATGGGGCCGAAGTGATAGCACAGTGGGTAGGGCATTTGTCTTGTACACGGCCAACCCAGGTTCGATCCCCGGCATCCCATATGGTCCCCTGAGTACTGCCAGGAGTAATTCCTGAGCAAAGGGCCAGGAGTAACCCCTGAGCATTGCTGGGTGTGACCTTCCCCAAAAAGCAAAAAAAAAAAAAAAAGAAGCTGTGGTACATATATAGAAAGGAATACTATGCAGCCACAAGAAAAAAATTAAAATTATGCAGTTTGCTGCAAAGTAGATGAAACTGGAGGGTGTCATATTAAGTGCAATAAGTCAGAGAGAAAAGGACAAATACTAGATGATCTTGTTAATGTAAAAGTGGATTTTCCATGCTGGTGGGTTCTTGAGAATTGTATGAAAGATTTGTATACAAAACTCAAAGATTAAAAGTTTATTGCACTGATGGGTCTAGGTTCCTCCCAGGTGTCGAGGCCTCCCTACTACCAGTGAATGACGTCCTGGTTCTGTCCCTTACGTTGCCTCGTCCTGTGAAGGACTTCCCTGTGCTCTGTACCTGCCACAGGGTCTCCCAACTATACCCCGTGGTCCCTGTTGCTCTGTCCCAGCTTTCCTTAGTTTCCGCCACGGCCCCATGCCCATGAGACCCTTATGCTCAGTATTTTTCCATATCTGGGCATCCAAGTCCTGCCTGGACCTAAGCTATCCTGGGCCGCCTAGCCTACCCTGCCCTGTACCTGTCCTAGCCTGGCCTTGTGTGGCCTACCTACTGGGCCCTGTGTCTAGGCATACTGCCCTACCTGACCAGGAGAAGGAAAGGGAGCCGGCCAGAGAAAAAGGGCTGGCAAGAGAGAGGGAGACAGGGCGGGCCTGGGGGTCCCTTTTATCGACTGCCAAATCCCACGCCCCAGGCATTCCCTTCTATATTCTGATTTGCTACCTGTTCCATGGGCGTGATTGCGTACCTGCAACCTGACACTCTCCGCCTTAGCTCCTGCTGTATCAACTTAATTCAGTAAAAGAAAAGGAAAAAATGAAAACCACACAAAATAGTGTAGAAAAAATCAGTATCCCACCACAAAAAAGTGATCATATTGTACATATGTATAGAGTAGCATACGCTCTTTCATGCTGTGTGCACGGATATGCACAAGCATGTCCACAAGCACTCACATATGGATAAGTTTTTATGGTAGTTCTTATCTGGGAGTTCCCACCCTATGGTGTTTAACCCTATTTAAGTCCAACATGAGCACTCTGTGACCTATAATGATTCTCCTCTACTGAATATGAGCAGATTTTCTTGGTCAGTGTTCTCCGAGAAGTACAAGGTAACCATGATTACAGCATTTACTTTGGATCAGGGACTAGAAGTACATTAGAGATGATTTGTACAGCTGCAGATTTTCCTATCCATAGGATTCCTGGAATCAATTCCTTAGATGCTGGCAGGTGACTGCATGTTATTCTACAAATTATTCAGATTTTTTCCCAAATGAATGTTTTATTTTATTATTAGAATATATATTATAGTCTAGATGACATGATTACAGTGTCAATGCTTCAGTTTGATGTGCAGAGTTACTGCATCTTCATCACCACCAAAGTACCTAAGGCCTTAAGGCCTTCCACTTCCACCACTACAACCACTGCAAGGACTATTCAGAGTGTGTGTGTGTGTGTGTGTGTGTGTGTGTGTGTGTGTGTGTGTCTTTTTTCAAATTTGTTTTTGGAAAAGATCTTCAAAATTTTCAAATTTGTTTTTGAAAAAGATTTGAAAAGAATTTTGTGTGTGTTTTGTTTTAGACTGATTGTTTTTGGCCACACCCTGGTTTGCTCTGGGGCTATTCTTGGCTCTATGCTCCGGAGAAAAGAGCCATTTAACCATTTCTTCAGAGTTCAGACCTTGGCTGGGGTTAGGGAACCATATGCAGTACCAGGGAATCAAACCAGGCGAGCTGCCCGCAAAGCGAGTAATTTCTACTTTATATTATCTCTTTTATATTACTACAAGGACAAAGGTTTATCCCCTTCTCCCTTGGCTTTCTATCTAGCATGTCCTCATGTCATTACATTGTCCATAAAAGTTGTACAATGTTTGTATTCATAAATGTATATTAATTTTAAGTTTATCCTTTGTGTATTTCAGTCAAGTTCAATTTTGCTAATATAAATAAACATGTTATAAATTAGTTGTTATTACAAATAGTTCTATATCTTCTTATAAATCATTGGAAACAAAAAATTATTTTTTGGGGGCCGGAGCGATAGTCCAGGGGTAGGACATTTGCCTTGCACACAGCCAGCCCCTGCCGGCCTGGCTTCGATCCCCGGTATCCATATGGTCCCCCGAGCACCGCCAGGAGTAATTCCTGAGTGCAGAGCCAGGAGTAACCCCTGAGCATTGCCAGGTGTGACCCAAAAAAAAAAAAAAATCTTTTTGACGCAAATTACTATTTTAATGACTTTGCTACATTTGACTGTATTAATCTCCAGAAATCTTGACTCAAGATGTTGGAAAATTATTCTTAGTAACTTTTCACTGGAAACACTTTATAAGAAAACCATACACCACTCAAATCTTTTGCTTGCCTACCTAGCTTTGGACTACTCTCTACAGAATAACCCTCTTTGTCAGAGAGATAGTACAGTGGGCAGGGTACTTGCCTTGCACAGGGTCAACCCAGATTCAATCTTCAGTACCCCATATGGTCTGAGCACCCCAGTATGGCCCAATATTAAAACAAAGAATAAAAACAGACCAGAGTACATCCCTCCAGTTCCCTTTATTACTTCATGCCCTGTTTCTTAATCCACCTTGGACTTACGCTTAAGATGCAGATAATGTGTTAATATAAGAGAAAGCAGCACACTTGGGCTTGACTTAGAGACCATCTGACCTTACCTGTCTAAAGTTTTGAATCTACCAAAAGTTCAAAATCTTCTCTTTACGTCTCTTATTTCTCACATCAAAATATTACTTGACAGGATCACCAGTTAAGAATGTCAGGATTGGGGCCGAAGTGATAGGACAGTGGGTAAGGCGTTTGCCTTTCATGTGGCCGACCCTGGTTCGATACCCGGCATCCTATATGTTCCCCTGAGTACGGCTAGGGCTAGGAGTAATTCCAAAGTAACCCCTGAGTGTCGCCGGGTGTGACCCAAAAAGAAAATAAATAAATAGACAGACAGATAGGCAGACAGACAGACAGACAGATAGATAGAACAAAACCAAAAAAAAAAAAAGAATGTCAGGATTATATCAATTTATGGCTCCTATTTCTAATATTATTTCATTAGTCCTTAACAGTTTTGGTAATTCTTAGATGATCCAGAAGCAGGTGTGGGAGGGGTAGGAGAGGGGTGTGTTTTATACAGTTTTTACCCTTTTATGTGTGTATGTGTGGGTGGGGGGGGTGAGTTCATTGAATAAAAATTTCTGTGCTATTGCTAAAAGTGGAAGTGTTCTGCTAAGAACTGTGCATTTTTCTAGCTTATTTTACCAAATATATTTCTCTCTGTTATTTTTTACTTAGTTCAGCTGAGAGTTTATTATCATTGCATGATATATTCATTTTCAATTTTTCTTATTTATTTAAACCTATATTAGTTTTATGTTCTGTTTATTTTTGTCCTGTGGACTGAATCCCATAATCCAAATTCTCTCTGTGTCTAAAGTTGTGTCCACTTACTTTTTTTGGTTAAATGGCTCATTTCTTTTTTTTTAACTTGGAACATTCCTTCCTTTTTTTTTAATTGAAGCACAACTGACATATACCAAGGGCTTATTTCTAAAATTATAAGAAAGGAATTGTGAATTTTAAAACATGCCCCACATACTTTTCATTCATGTCAGTATAAATTCTTTTCTTCTCTCACTTATTTTATTCTCATAAAAGCGTTCAAGCTCCTTTGCTTGACTATTCATCTTCGTCTTTCACAGTTTTCTTAATATATCCTATTCTAAGCTTGAACTTTCCTGGCATCTTTTAACTATTCTACTTGCATGAAATTTGTGTTCAAATAACTGTCCATTATAGCATCCATTAGTAGCATACTCCGTGAAAGGTGTGACAAACAGTTACATGGATGCAACCTTCACTAAGAAATGCACAGATCATGAGGCTTACTCAACATTTACTCTTCATGCCAATCACAAGATTTTTTCAAGGGCCATATTGTTCCAGATTAAGTTATTGGAAAGTTTGGAGGATGTCTGAGGCAGAGGAGGTAGAAATCTTATCAATTTATTCTAGGACTGCCTACCACACAGAAATCATTAAATGTATTTAGGTTCTGGGCAGCACCCAACTGTGTTCAGGATTTACACGGGTTGGGTGTGACTCCAAAATCTATTTATCTATGTATATGCAGTTGTAGTTATTGTCCATTATCATAAAAATATACACAAGTCAATATAGTTGTAAAAGGTCAACAACCACATCAATACAGATGGTATATGGTACCATTTGGACTCAAGAGAAATGTACTCAAATGTTAACAGTGGGGCTGGCCCCATTCACTCTCAATGGAACAAACATCTCTGAATGCAGCAGTTATGTGTACCTAGGTCGAGAAATCAACATGATGAACGACCTAAAACCTGAGCTGCGCAGGAGGAAGAGAGTGGCATGGAATGCCTTCAAAGGCATCAAAGAAATAGCTAAAAGGACAAAGAACCTCCAGCTCCGGGCACATCTCTTTGACTCCACCCATTCTCCCTGCATTAACATACGCCTCAGAGACCTGGGCCCTACGAAAGCAGGATGAGAATGCTATTCGGGTCTCCCCAGAGAGGAATCGAAAGAGCTACACTTGGAATATCACGCCACACTCAAGTGAGAGAAGGAATCCGGAGTTCTGACCTCTGTTGCTATTCCAGAATCAGGGACGCTGTCTTGTTTGCCAAGGCATCGAAAATCAGATGGGCTGGACATGTAATGCGATTTGGAGACAACCGCTGGACTAGAGCCATTACCTACTGGATCCCACGGGATGTCAAAAGATCACGTGGCCGCCCACCTACAAGAGTGGTCAGACTTCCTTGTCAAGACCCTGAGGGAACGGTTTGAGGCTCTTCATATTCCTGAATCAACCAGATGCCATTGGGCTACATTGGCACGTGATAGGGTCCAATGGAAATGTTATTGGCGCCCGCTCGAGCAAATTGATGAATAATGGGATTCAAGTGATCAAGTGATCAAGGGCTGGGGCCAGCTTAACAATTTGTAATTAAATCTGAAGATAATAAAAACTGTACAGCGTTTTCTGGGGGGTAGGTCAACACCCCTATTTCCCTAACAGAGGTTAATTCACTATGTTTTATGGAGCAGGTATCCCCTAAACATTGCCAAGTATGCTTCCTACTCCCAAAACAGATGCATTTGGTCTTATTGAGTCGCTCCTATTGTATAAGAACGCAGCCTGCACCTAGCAAGTAGAAAAGTGCAAAAGTGATACAAAAAGAAAGATTTTATAGGCAGAAAGTAGGTGAGAAAAGGTACTTAGCAGAAGGAAAGGTTATCTTAGCCATGACTACCTTCTTTTAGGAATAATTCAGATTCACTCACTAATACTGATTAGGAAACTCCAGATTGGTTAGTCTCAATTTCTAAGTGTGGAGAGGCTGAACTATAATTCCAATGACTCCACTTGTGGCCTGGTTATAGTTTTTGGTTTTCTTTCCCCAACACTGGGAAACAAGATTAAATTTAGCCCCAAGGGTTGGAGTCAAGGATTACAAGATCTTTGGATTACAAGATCAAGGATTACAGCACTTTCTTTGCCTCTGAATGTCCCTGGTTTAAATCTCCCCACCAGCATTACATGTGGTTCCCTGAGCACTGCCACTGGTCATTCCTTAACATTCCTTAACACAGAGCCAGAGAGAGTCTCAGAATATTGATAGGTGTGCCACCCAAACCAAAAAACGAATAAAATACAATAAAATTTAACACCACCCCAAAGACATACCAATGTCCCTTTCCATAATTTTATTTTTCATTAAGTAACTGGCTGGTCTGATTTTGATAGGAAGAAATAAAAAAATTAGCTTCTCAAAGTCTATCCTTTCTTGTAGCATTTCATTTTAACACTCATGAACAAAGAAAAAGAATCCTGGTGAATGCTGAACAGAAATGGCATTACTTGAGGAATTGATTATATAGCATTTGGCTTAAAGTCACAATGGGCAAGAGTCACTCTGCAAAATGAAGTGTGGGCATTCCAGAATTAGAAAAGGGCTGAGGATATGGCTTAGTGACAAAGGGAATATCACTTGCCTGTATGTGTGAAGGAGTCCTGAGTTCAAATCTCTAGATCACACTCAAACTTCCAGAATGTGCACGTGATAGTATATACCATGGAGTCAGGAATCTGTATTTTGGATAGGTATCATCTGTTTGGGGAGTAGAGCTCACATAGCAAACTCAGAAACTTCATCATTTCTCTTTAGAGAATTTTGGGCAAGGCAGGAGCTACCCAGATGCAAATCTCAGCCTAAAGGTTATGTCTTCCTGTTCAATGAAACTGCCCCATGCAAAGTAGTATATCGCTGCTAAAGTGTTCCTAATAGATTACAAGTTTTCTGATCTAACAAGAGAAGAGGCTGGAGAAGCACAGAGCCTGGGTAGGGAATGAGGTACAGGTACTTTTTTTTTCTCACCAGTCATTCTTAGAAATATGTGGCTCCCAGCAAAATTTCAAGAAGGAATTCTCATGTCTGTTACAGAAAAATAAACATATTTCACTCTTCCCATTTCTAAGCATTAATCAAAGAAGCTAGCCAGAAATAAATCACTAGTTCTGTTTTTAATTTACTTTCCAGGGCCTTTTGCTTATTTGTTTGTTTGCTTAATATTTTCACCCAGGCTGTTTAGAAACATTGGGTAATAAGTGATGAATTCTGTTTTACTAAGCATGTGGTTTGGGCAAAAGGCAATACTCTGACTGCTTTGTTTATTCAGGATGACATTCTAAGGACCTTTTTGGGTGGGTGAGAGGAAAGAAATAGGCTTCCAAAGATATAGTGCAATTGGAAAAAGCGCAAGGAGAAAAGGAAAGGCAAAAAGAAGAATTCACTCGTCATTTACGCGTATCTGCAAAGACCTGCACCTTAGGTGCTTTACAGTTCACAGCCCGAGCGCCACACAGTAGAATCATATTCTAATAGAAAGGAAACATTTATGTGTTCTTCAATACCTAAGAAACATGGAAAACGGAGTTTGCAAAAGGATAAGGAATTGAGGAAATCTAAGCAAAAGCATCTTGGCGCAGAAACACTTTTAGGAGTAAACACTTCAGGACTGCTAAATTCTCTTGGAGACACACTAAAACTACTGACAACTTGCCCCCTGGGGAACAATCTTTGTTCCCTGCATCACTGCAAAAGTGTCCAGACAAGAGTTCCAGATGGAAGCGCTTGGGCAAAGCGAGATCAGACCTTCACGCAAGAAATGGAACACATGAGGACCTATTTCATTTAATCCTCTGCAAATGGTACATGAGCGTGGCATTGTTGACATTTAAGATGCCCACCGCTAAGACAATAAACTAATCAAACATATTCAATAATTAGCAGATCTGTATCAACTCAAAGAGAGAAATTTAAAGTTTAGTGGTTTTTTGTTTTTTGTTTTTTTGCTTTTTGGGGGTCTCACCTGGCGATGCTCAGGGGTTACTCCTGTTTCTGCACTCAGGACTGCCTCGGGGAAGAGGTTTGAAATGGATCCATGACTCCCAAGAACAAATGCTTAGTAAAGACCCAGAGGAAATATCTCTCCACGCCCAGCCACATGACTTTCAAGCATCGTTGCTTGCTCATTCTGTGTAGCACATCCTTTCCCAGAGAATGTCTAGGGTTGTGTCTCTGGAATTTTCTCTGAACTTTGACCTTTCCTATCCATAAACTTGCCTGGGTATAAATATTAAAACATCAAAGAAACCCTTTCCTCCATTTCAACTACATATTCAGCAATGACTGTAGGAGGGAACCTCAAAATGGGACCAGTTCTGTAAAACTGGGATGAGAATAATTGGCTCATCTCCTAAGACCAAAAAAAAAAAAAAAAAAAAAAAAAAAGAAAAGTGCCAAATCTCATGAAAACCTTGCTTGTTCATATATATAATTTTTCTGAGCACCGACTCGACCAGGCACCATGTTGAAAGTGTGAAGATTAAAAGCAGCGCTGGCTGGAAGGACAACCTAAAGGGGTCAGGGGTCGAGTGCAGAAATATTCAGGGTCTGAGGTTGGTCCCTGATACTGCATAGACCTGGGGTGTCCCGGTAGCACCTGGGGAAGAGTATTAAAATGCGAGGCCAAGCACCCAACCATCAGACTTGCTCCAAGAATCAGGCTGAGTGTAGCTATAAGTGTTCTCTGTGCCCTCGAACACAACTGGAAAGCCCCCACCACCCCGATTAACAAGGTCACCATGCTTATGTTGACAGAATGTAGTCTAGTGAAGACAGATAGGCAAATAAATCATTAAAACTTTATGCAAGTTTTACAATCACCATTACTCTTTTCCTGGTGGATTTTGTTGTTCTTGACTTAGCTCTGATATTGATAAATCATTATTACAATCATTGTTGATAAATATCATTCTGAATTTTTTGAAATTTTTCTCTACTTTTTTCTAAGTTTTCTGAGGATTAAACAATCCTTATGTGTTATGAAAGTGTCAGATTTATTATTAGAAGCAGATGGAGGATACAGGTTTCTCCGGGAACTGAGGATAGCCACAAAACTCTACTTTGTGTTATTGTTAATAATCTCACAACTCTCACAGAGAGTTTTCCTGGATTTTCATAATATATGATTCCTATTCTTCCATTAAAATATATTAATCTACAGTTCCTAAAAAGGATGATCCATTTAATGAGTTAAGATCCTTTCACTATGTATCTTTTGTACTTTATTTACTTTAAAAAATTTGTACATTATGAAGGCTGGGGAGTAGGACAGTGGTACAGCTCTTGCTTTGTAACTGGCCAACTTGGGTTTCATACCCAGTACTGTCGGAGTATCCCTGAGCAACTCTAGGTGTACATAAATAAAGGTTTGTACATTTAAAACATAGAAAACATAGATAACATTCCATTTAATTTCTTACAATAAAAATGTTTCCGTGATCAACCGCAGATGTTATAAAACTACTTGCAAGTAATTCTTCATAAATTACTCAAAAATTTTAAAGGTATGAAATGACTTTTGACAGCAATTTGCCTAGTGACTTTCTTTTCTTTTTCTGGTTTTTTTTTTAGTCATACCCACTGATGGTTAGAGGTTACTCATGGCCCATGATAACTTCCATAGAGGTCGGGGGCCCAGAGGTGCTGGTGATTGACCCTGGATCTTCTGCATGCAAGGCAAGCACTCCAGCTCTCTGAGCTACCTTCCTGGGGAACCTAGATTTTATCTTTAAATCTGTCAAAAACAAATAAAAAAATTCCTAGAGGAAATGCCAGTATTTTAAAGAAGTGGCATTCTTCTTTAATATCTCACAATACGTCAAAGAAATTAGGTTTTACACCTCCTAATTTATATCAAACCTAATTTCTGTTCAATTTATAACTTAATACATCACACTGCATGCTCGGAAGTTCTTGACGTTCCACAGCTCTAATAAAGTAATAAGGAAAACATTACTTAGATGTTTAGGTAAGAGCAGCGCTTACCAAAGCGGTGGAAGTGGCACAGGAGAGCTATAAGAGGCCAGTGTTTGGGGGTGACTTTTCACCTTTTTAAATGGACCCCAAAGTCTCAGTCATTTAAAAAAAATCTGTCAAGTTTAAGGCATGATGACAACTTTAATTTCTATGTCATTCATATTTCATACTGTAGATTATCAAAACTGTCCTTCAAAACAGGCTATTGGAATGTAAGCATCCAAGACCATCTTCATTCACTTTTTATGTTAATTTTTCTTTTTTATTAAGGCATCGTGATTAACAAGCTATGCATCATTGAGTTTTAGACATATTATATTCCAGCAGTAATGCCACTGCCCACGCCAGCTTTAGCACCAGTGTCCCCTGGTTCTTCTCCAACACAACCCCCACCTCCCAACATGCCTTCTTGACAAGCATCTTCTAAAGTTTTTCCTCAAAAAGAGTTTGAGAAAGTATTTTCTCAAAAGAGTTTGAGAAAGTATTTCTCAAAAAGAGTTTGAGAAAGTACCCCCAAATATGCACTTTGGAAAGACCATGAAGAATTGACATTATAAGGCAGGGTATAAGGCGCCGGATCACACTAGGTTTCTCTGCCACTCATTTCCATCAGAGGTCGGGTCCGGTCTTTCTTTTCTTTTCTCTTCTTCTCTTTCTTCTTTCTTCTTCTTCTTCTCTTTTCTTCTTCTTCTTTCTCTTTCTTCTCTCTTTCTTCTTCTTTCTTCCTTTCTCTCTCTCTTTCTTCTCTTTCCTTCCTCTCTTTCTTCTCTCTCTCCCTTCCTTTCTTCTCTTCCTTCTCTTCCTTCTCTCTTTCCTTTCTTCCTTCCTCTTTCCTTCCTTCCTTCCTTCCTTTTCTTCCTTCCTTCCTTGCTTCCTTTCCTTCCTTCCTTTGCTTCCTTCCTTCCTCTTCCTTCCTTCCTTCCTTCCTTCCTTCCTTTCTTCCTCCCCCTCCCTCCCCCCTCTCCTCATTTCTATTCAATTTATAACTTAATACATCACAATGCATGCTCTAAAGTTCTTGATGTTCCACAGCTCTAATAAAGTAATAAGGAAAACATTACTTAAACATTAAAACATTACTTAAACATTAAAACATATATGCAAAAGATTAGCTCGTATCTCTTTATTCCTCCCTCTCTCCTTCCCTCTCCCTCCCTGCCTCCCTGCCTCCCTGCCTCCCCTCCCTGCCTCCTCCTGCCTGCCTCCCCTGCCTGTCTGCCTCCCTGCTTGCCTTGAGTCAACTTCCAGAGGTACCTGGGGAAGTAATGAAATGTCAGGGATCAAACTCAGAACCTCACATATGCAAAGATTAGCTCTTATCTCTTGGGTTATTTTCAGTTTCCCTGGTGTCTGCAGGGAAGTTTTCTAGTTTCTGGATTAGCCACCTCAGCCCTTTCTGTTTGCACCTATTTTTGTCTAAAGATTTATGGTCCTATTAGCTTCTGTGACCTATGAGCAAGGCTCAATGACAGCCTTGTTATCACCTTTTGAACTATGCTTTTCCTGTCTCTTCACTTGAATGACATGCTTTTGTTCCTCATGGCTGTGTTGGCGGTTTCCTTTAGCCTCTATAGGCACATGCTGGAGATGTATTTGTTCCCATGCTCACGGTATTAAAATATTGATACTTGAATTGTGGATACTCACTGCCTTGGAGTCTTTCTACTAAATGCCTACCTGGTGTTAAGTAAGGCCACCTTCTAACAGGCATAGTTCACATTAGTTGGGTCATTCCTGAATTCTTTAGTAGTATAGAAAATGGAACATTAACACCAAATAACAAATCCCCAGCCCTTGAACATTCTAGTACCTTCATCTTCTTTCCAAACACTTGATCTACATTTTCTTTCTTCTAATCAGTAGGGAATCATGGATTTCATGGATTTTTTTTTTTTTACTTTTTTGGGTCAAACCCAGCATTGCTCAGGGGTTACTCCTGGCCGTGCACTCAGGAACTACTTCTGGCAGTGCTTGGTGGACCATATGGGATGCTGGGGATTGAACCCAAGTTGGCGGCATATAAGGCAAATGTCCTACCCACTATGCTATCGCTCTGGCCCCAAATCATGGATTTTTAATAAATTATTAATAAATTTTCAATAAACTGGAGTTTTAGTCTAATGTTTAAGGTCACAGTTTTGACCAGTGGCTGATTCTTCCTATCAAGTTCCTTTGCCTTTCTGAGGAAATTTTCCATGCCCTTGATAATGTTCTTGTTTTCCAGCACACATGAATCAGCTACCTCACATTATTCAAGGCCAAGCAAACACTGAGATGCTTCTTCAAGGATCCCTCATTTCTTTTAATGGGTGCAGGGGAGTCACACAAAAAACTACACAGAAAACAAGAACTTGGTGATAGGAGGTGCTGTGGGAAATGTTCCTAGATTATTTCCCTCTCACATTTATTTATTTTCTACCTGTCCTATAGTTTCAGTGTTAATTTTACTTCAGTTGAGTTACTTTGAACTCCAGTTCATTTTTATCTGATATAATAATAGTTTATTTTTTAACTTGACAAAATATTCCAATATAACCAACCATTCCAACATCCATGTAAATAACAGAGCACTGACTATAACACAGCATTCTGTAGTAATTCCTGGTTTCATTTTATTTGGGTGAGGGGGGGGGATTTTTAGGGTGCTACCTGGCTGTGCTCAGATAAAATGTGTGATTTTTCTACTCAAAGATCAAGGAAGAATTTTACATGAAAATAATATTTTATGTAAACTTAAGACTTTTGGCATTTAGACTAAAAATCTCTCATGATCCAAATTTATATATCATAAGTTTATAATCTGATACATTTTCAATCATCAAAAAC